>CM022874.1:21963861-21982594 GCA_012654025.1 Pachypsylla venusta | reverse complement strand
AGTCAACTTGAGAATGTCGTAACAGACGAAAGCGCTCGTGACTCGCCTTATTATTTGTAGTTGATACACAATATTTTATTGAAATTTATACTATTATTATTATCAGTACTACACAGAATATCTTTTGGTAAATGTTTTGAGAATGAGTTATGAGCACTATTATTATTATCAGTACTACACAGAATATCTTTTGGTAAATGTTTTGAGAATGACTTATGAGCACTATTATTATTATCAGTGCTACACAGAATATCTTTTGGTAAATGTTTTGAGAATGACTTATGAGTACTATTATTATTACCAGTACTACACAGAATATCTTTTAGCAAATGTTTTGTGACTGAGTTATGAGTACTATTATTATTATCAGTACTACACAGAATATATTTTGGTAAATGTTTTGAGAATATGTCTTAAACCAGTCAGCTTTCCGATTCCCTCCAAAGATCTGCGGTAACTGCATTTTTCATTTATAGAATCATCAACACTTACTCACGTACAATGACTTCTTAATGAGCTTTTGAACAAAAAAAAGTCATAAAACCAGTAAACAAAAGTCATTATTATCTTCTTTTTGGTTAGATTAAGTCTTCCTCTCGTCCCATCAGCATCTTTTTTCATCATTACGTTATTGATCTACATGCCACGCCCCTGTACACCCCCGCCATTTTCTTCCTCTACTCTTTCCTCTTTGTATTTATCTTTTATTTCTTTCTCTTTTCTGTTCTGTTTGTAACGTTTTCCAACATGTACATTATACACTCACGTTTTTTTTTATCATACCTTACGGCGTGATACCTTCGTACCTATACCTTCATTATAAATTTTATCAAGTACCTTCCTACATGAGGTGTTCCCCTTCCAATTATGTACATGTCTGTTGTCTGTCAAACCTAGAATATTTTATTTAAACTAACTAAGGCTGATGGCGATACCAGTTATTATATTTTTATTTTTTAGTTAAGGTTTAAGGTTTGTTTCTCAATTTTTTTTATGCTAAAAGAAAAAATAAATTGAATTTTGTGAATATCAATTTACTTATTTATTTTTTAATAAATTCATTTTATTTATAATACTTTCTGAATTTTTTAGGCAGTCCGCACTCGGGTCGCAATTTGTACGCCTGGATAGGTAACACCTTGGGTATTAGAATAATTGATTTATTTACGTGATTCTTTTACGAAGACCAATTCAGTGCTGTTCTTTCTGTGTGTAAGGTTGTCTTGATATACATATGTATGTTTTTCTTTACTATACTATTCAGCCGATTTGAAAGGTATTTGACATAAAAGAAAAGAAAAAAAATGACCCGAAATAGTGAAAATATGGCCCAAAAGCAATAGGAAATGATATATTTGATCTTTGTTTTGGGTTCCCGACAAACGATTTTTTGGACCAAAAAAAGTCAAAATTTCCTCACGAATAAAATACTTTATCTTCTATAGGAAGAGAAAGTAAAAATTTTGAGGGGGCGTATTTTTTTTTTTATTCTTTTNTTTTTTTTTTTTTTTTTTTTTTTTTTTTTTTCGTGACGATTCCAAAGGTTCATTATTGAAAATAATAAACCAAAAAACATGAACGGTGATGCCCTCGAGATGATTAGGACAGCATGTGGGTTTATCTAGAAATTTGTATTTTGAAACTAATTGCGAGTGATTCACTTTGAAAGCTACAGCTTTTGCTGCTACTAAGTGTACTAAGTGTCACTTGATTGACTCCGGTCATCTTTCATTTGAATCTGAGGCGCATACTTTGAACTCTTCGGAAGATTTTTTGCACTCGTTTTAGTTATGCCTAGATACACCTACTCAGACATCGTAGTCTAGTAGCTTATGCCCTGGAAGTTTGATCTGAGGGCGTTCGTTTTTTCTTTAAAGGAATATTTTATATCTGAAGGGGGGGGGGTGGATTCATTGTTCCCGGGGAAAAAACCTTAGATATAAATTGAAAGGAAATAATAGACATTGTATTACCGTACATGGATATTAAGTTTCACATTTGACTCGTACTGTTGCATTATTTCACATCTTGCTATTGTCTTTGATTTTCAGTTTATATTGTCTTTTCACAACAGAAACTTTGTGTGTTTCGATTCTATGGCGTGCTTTAAATGTCATTTTACTTTCTGATTGATTAAATAATTGAAAGACGTCATGTTAATATAAACTGACTTTGTTCACTTTCATCATAACAAATTTAATTTGGGAAGCCATGTTTCCTCCGTCGTACCCAGTAAAACAATAGCAACTCAATCCAAGAATAACTAAAACAGATAAGTTAACACATTCAAAGTCAAGAAATGAAAATGATTAAAAACACTTGACTTTATGTTCTACAAATTTTAGTATATTATGATACGCGTATTTTAATGGAGTAAAATCCGAAATACGCGTATCATAATATACTAAAATTTGTAGAACATAAAGTCAAATGTTTTTAATCATTTTCATTTCTTGTATTTGATAGTTCTACCAAGTGTTCTAAAGGTTTTTCTTTCTTTGACATTCAAAGTCTTAGCGGAACCAAGATAATCTTATCTTTACCGTATAACTGTATGACGAGCATGGATAATTGGATACTAACAGAAACAAAATATATCAGATTTGTTTCTGAAATGGTTTGGTTTTTGTCAGCAGAGATATTATCATAAATCAGATTAGGTTTGGATTAATCGATCGTCCCCTTGTCATAGACATCCGTCTGCAGTGTCCACTTGTCCAGTGTTGTATCGATTCGGTCACATAATTAGTCTCCAACATTGTTCCAGCGCTATCCAGACAGGACTCTTCTCACAATATCATCAGACCAGTGAATGCCATACTAAATTTTATAAAAATCTGAGTTGTTCGAGAGTTTCTTTGTACAAAAGACGAACAGACATAAGACTAATGGTCGTGTTAAAACTATAACTTACTTCGTTTGGTCAATTAGCAAATGATGTATAACTTACTTTGTTTGGTCAATTAGCAAATGATGTATAACTTACTTTGATTGGTCAATTAGCAAATGATGTATAATTTACTTCGTTTGGTCAGTTAGCAAATGATGTAAAACTTACTTCGTTTGGTCAATTAGTCATCTGTCCCACATAAAATAAACTTTCTAGCTGAATTTTAAGGTAAATAATATAAATAACCTATTGAGCAGGGAGTCAGAAATAGCCAGCGTCTATGGAACGTTGAATACACCAGTTCCCAATAGATCATTGAAGTTAAGCAAAGTCCAGCGAGGTTGTACCATGTGGGTGTCCACGTGGGTTGGCGCCCTCGTGATGCTGGCTATTTTTCCGGCCCAACCCAGGCTGGGTGAGGTCAATGTGGGTAGCTGGTTTGCAAGTTTCCAGCTAATGGAGGGTGACACCCCCGTCTTGAATGAATGACCAATAGATGTTAGAGGCGTTAAAGCAAATTAAAAAAAAAAAAAAAAGTCAGGAATGTATTTTGGTGTATATATAAAAGAAGGATTTCTGTAACAGTTATATATTTCCGTTGATTTTCAATCCACGTCCCCAATAATGTGGATGCCCAATTAGTTAGTGCTCCTAGATTTTACTAGTTATTGTGACTGCAAATTTTGTGAGCATAAAATTTATTCGGACCTTCCATACATTTAATTCTTTTCACACACGTTGCTTTTGGTTCACTAGCCAATATCTCACAGTTTCAAAATAAGCATCCTTTACCTACACCCCCGGATGTACCGTTATCTATCTTTGTCGACAAAATTAATATTCCATACAAAACGTTTCCTCTCTCATGCTCGACGAGGAGGGAAAAGACCTTCCTCTTTTTTACCTCTTCGCGCCGAGAGAAAAACTCTGCTCTGATGGGAAATGTATTTTAATCAATAATAGCAAAGTCATCTGTATTCAGCACAGGTAATTCATTTCTCCCGAAATATTAGAGGAAACTTAGGTTAGGGCTTGGAAAACGTAACGAGACAAGAGGTGATAATGGTTTTTGAACCCCCCGTCCAGTCTTGTGATGATGATGTTGGCCTGATGGTGTCAGCATCGAACATTGTTAATAATAGGCTACGATTATTTTTGTTTGCCCCTGTAATAACTTATTTTTTTAATAAGAAATCCCGAGCCTTTGGTTTGCTCGTTTTTCATATAATATTTCTTCTAAGTTGGAAAACAAAATTTATAGAGTTTCCATTTTGGCTGATTTTTTGATAAAAAAAACTTTGATAAGTTTTAGCTTTTCATTTTTCTGTGAAATGTACTCGTATTTTTGTTTTCTTTGACACAAAATCGATCAGCTATTTGTATTGAAGCAAATATCCCGGACAAGAGTGTGAGGTATTGTTTGGATATTTTACAATTTTTAATGGATGAGAATATATGATATTAGTTATAACTTTTTAATATTTTAGCAACTAAATCCCAAAAGAGATGGAGAAACGGATAATATTGGTGGGGGGAAGTAAAAGGGGAACCTGTTGATAGCAACTTTTTTTTGTCCTTTTCACCTCCAATAATTTAGAATTCTTGTACATACCAGAATATATGAAAGGAAACTGGATTATTTTGTTTTGAAAAATTTACTAAAATCTAAAATTTCTCAATATCCTGTCCATGAACAAGTTCAAATAGGACGGTGGATAAAGTGTGTGCCATAATATGTGTAGGTAGATTCAAACTTAGAAAAATGCCATTTTCAGTACCCGAAAAGAAATAAAAACAGAAAAGGATAAATGAGTTACTGCTCTATATTTGACTGAAAATGGAAAATATTTTAAAGTTCATTTCCTCTTTTAAAAAGTTTATTTTATGTAAAAATTGTTAAAAAAATATTGCCTTCTTTTTTATTAGATGGTTATAAATAAAAAAAGAAATAAAACCAATATGTTGCCATGGTCTTTGCAGAAAGCCATCATCGAGCTTTTCTTTCACCTCCACCCTTTTTTCGATTAAAAAGAATTCTCCAGCGCACCTTATCCTTTTTGTCCTCCGCGCGCCTTCTCTTTGTTTCAATTGCTTTGAGTTCAAGTGGTTTAATTCTTTCCTTCCTACTTATTTGGTGAAGAGAGTTATGAAAGCGTTCAAAAAGGGGAAATGATGGTAGGTAGTTAGATTTTCTTGTTTACGAAAGCTTTATGCCCTGGGGCTTCCATGAGTTTTTCTCTACCCTTTTTCCTCCAGTATTGAGGGTCTTTCTCAAATTGGGGGCCACGTTGTTGTTTAGATTTCGTTTGAACTTTTTTACATAATTGATTGAAAATTCAATTTGAAACTTAACAAATGCACTTTTTGTTTTCTTAATATTTATTATTAAGAAAACTCTGTCGATGTCGACCTGACTAACCGGAATTCAAACATCTCCCTAGAATGAAATGCTCTAACAAAAATGTATGTATTGTGTACGAATATGCTGGTTTATATTATGGTTCATATTATAAAAGATTTGAGTGAGAATTCTGTATTTGAATGGAGGAGGATAAGTCTTTGGTCCCAATATTTATTTATCTTTACTCTGTGATTAATAAGATTCTGCCTGGGTGATATTCACGCAGAAGGTTTTCATTCATTTTTAAGTAAGTTTGCTCTGGACAAGGGAAATAATTTATTAAAAACATTATTACGCGTGAATCAGTTAAATGTTAAATAATGGTAAGATATTGGATTTTTTGGTGCTAAAGAATGCTCGTAGAAAATGTAATTTGGAGTGAATATCTGGTATCCAAAGTAGGGTTCTAACGGGCCAATGACATTTCATAAGTATCTATGACATTAATTGACTGATCGAAGCATCGAAGTGAGGTCTAGATTTAACACCACAATTTTTCTTTTGTCTGTTTGCCTTTCTGAACAGGATAACTCTTGAAGTCAATTCCGATTTTGATGAAATTTGGTATGGTAATTATGTAATTTTTGGGTAATATTAGGCCTCTCAGATCCAAATTGTAGCTGTTTAATGTGTGAGGTCTAGAATTCGCAGAACCATTATTAGGAATATTAAAAACAAGTGACAAAAGTTGTAAGATATTAGTGTTTTTTTTTTATTATGTCGACATTTTGTAATATCTATTGCCCACGCCAAATGTTGTTTGATCTGTTTGATTTTCTCCGAATAATTCTTACTTAAGATAGGTAATCTTTATCAGGATATAGTAAAGCTTTTGAAGATTATTTCCGAATCCTTTATCGTAATTCTTTGTGTTTTGTTTAAGAATTTGTAAATCTCATGTTTTAATCTTTTTATTATTCGAGAGTGCATCACCCTCTGTTTTACTTACAAGTGCAAGTGCTATAGTGACAGTCAAGTATGTTTTTACGATCTTCCACCCTCTCCATCCAGTTTGTTCTTTTTTGTTGAGATTTTCATTTTATTGTGTATTCTTTTCCGTACATGACTCGAAAACTCGAGTACTCAATTAAATTTGCATGGCGAAACGTTAGTTGAAAGAAAAAAGGAGAGAGGAGAGAAAAAAAAACAAAACACGAAAGTATGAAAAATCTGTTTGGAAACACGTGATGATCTGGACAAAAATGACCAACTTGAAGATAATGTTAGTTACAGACAATGTTTTGAATCCATGTTCTTCATAAATTGTTTACTTCTACATTATCTGTCTATGACATTGCATTTCATTTGTTGAATTGACGAGACTAGCCCTTCGTCGGTGGTCAAACCAATGAAATCACCTTCGTATTTATGAAGTTTTAAATTGTCATTTTTACATCGATATGAATCAGAATGGGCGACTTCCATTTGACCGAATATATCATTGTGTTGGGACTTTAAAGATGCATTGATATTTACTTTGCTCTGTTAATTTTTTGTTCTTGACGTTCCCATGAGTACAGAAAATCTTAATTGCAAAATTTTCAAATTGTACGCATATAATTTAAAATTGCAGCACTGTTCTGTTTTTAATACTGGAAGTACTGTTGGCAATTCTCATTCTTAAGGCCGTTAAGACCTTTTAATTTTGATTAGGGAGAGAGCCCTTTCGATGTATTCTATTATAATAAATAGATCGAAATTAATACTAATACAGGGTGCGGCAATTAGTATTTCCACATTTGAAAGAGCTGGTAAATAAAAACGAAATGAGATATTTGAAAAATTATTTTGTATTCTGAAAGCTTGTGTATTCTAGTTTTTTTTTCATCTATGTTTTGTAAATAATGTCGTCCAAATGACGACGTTGGCGAGACATACACATTTGGAGTCTTTCGCGGAAGTTTTCCATGGCTCTCGTTTGCATACCAGCATCAATTTGGATGATTTCTTCAAAAATTGCCTCCTTTAGCTCCGGTCACTGGTCCTAGGGTGATGTTTGAATACCTCAGCCTTCAGGTAACCCCACAGGAAGAAGTCACAGGGACTCAAATCCGGCGAGCGAGGGGCCCACGAAATGTTATGCCGTAAGGAGATCACGTGACCTGGAAACATGTCTTGGAGAATCTCACGAGAACGATTGGCTGTATGGGCCGTAGCCCCATCCAGCTGGAACCAGAAGTCCTCTAGTAAGAGCCTATGATCCCAAAGGCGGACACGGCGCACCAAATCGTAACCTTTGGGCTGTAAAGTGGTCTCTGATGAAGCTCTTGAGGGTTTTTGGGTGCCCAGTAGAAATATGCTTTGTCGCTCGTCTATAAAACTGCAGTGGATGGCACTCCCTCAAGAATAGCTTCGCAACAATCCCGTCGTCCGCCCCAGTCAGCTGCGGACAATTCATGGATCATAACAATCTTGTACGGGTGTAACTTGAGGTCGCAGTGTAAATTCCTCTCTAAGTTCTGTCCGAAATTTGAAGAACAGTCGCATGTTTCCGTGCAGAGCGCCTTGAGGACTGCACAGTGGATTCCCTCACTCTGACGATGTTTTCAGGGGTCCTCTTCCATTTTAACGAGCCTTTCCGTTTCAAACCTAAAGCTGATGATGTGGTCCTAAAGTTGTGAGCCCAACTCAAAATTGTTTTTCGACCAGGAACTGGATTTGTGGATTGCAAACCATACCTTGTGCGGTACGCCCTCTGAGCGGCTGTAATGGTTTCACTTTTTTTAAAAAACACCTCGACAACGAACGCAAGATGCTCACGTGACCAAACCATTGCGATAACTAAAAACTAGATGTCTTTTCTTGTAGAATATTACAAACCCCTCGCTCCTCCCATTATCAATTCCCCTACCACGATTTTTTGAAATGTGGGAAAACTAGTTGCCGCAGTATTTTGTACAAATACAGCGTGTCCCAGAATGACCAGACACCCCTGACTTAACTTTTGAACAGCTTGGAATTTTTGAATTTTGAAAAGCTCTAGGGATAGAAAAAGGGCAATGGTCAATTGAATGGTTATGGTGAATCAAGGTTTGACCCCCCCGGAAGTGACTGTTATTGACAAAAAGTGTCCATTTCTCAAGAAATTTAAATAGAATGGTACATATATTATTTGTTCAAATAAAAGTACAAAGAAAATAAGGAAAAACTTTCCTTTTAATTTTTCCCAAAAAATAATAAGGGGCGGAGCTAGAGGGGCATAAAATTTAATTACGTTACTCCCTGTATAACTGTGTTTATTTTAAGATTTGATGTAAAAGTCTCTTATTGTGTTCCAAAAAAGGTTTCTCATCTACCCAAATCATCAAAAGTGCAGATATTTATTTCCCTCAGTATCGTAAGAGGACAAAGTCAAATCTCATTTTTCTCCTGAAAGTTAAAAATACGCCGTTTAGGAAACGGCAATTTTCCTTTAGAAAGGCTAAAGTAAGGTGGTTATTTGGGACAAACAGTGATAACTAGCCTAACTAAGGAAAACTTCGATCGAAAAATGAAAAATATTCACCTTCTCAATCCTTTCACAGCGGGGCCAGGGGAATGAAACAAATTTCAATGCAATTACATGGGTAATAACTTGCATCTAAAACTAGTTAGTTCCTATATTATTTTATTTAAATTTTCTCATTCCTCTGGTCCCGCTGTGAAGGAATTGAAAAGGTGAATGTTTTTCCTTATTCACTAAACTGTTTCCTTATTTAGGTTAGTTATCACTGTTTGTCCTAAATTACCACCCCACTCTAGAATTTCTACCCGAAAATGGCCGTTTTCTAAACTGCCTATTTTTAAAATGAGATTCGACTTTGTTCCTCTCACGACACTGAATAAAATAAAAATGTACACTTTTGATGGCTCAGGTAGATGGGAAACCTTAAGAAACGTTTTATTTGTACTTTTATTTGGACAAAAAATATTTGTACCATTCCATTTAAATTTCTTGAAGAATCGACACTTTTTGTCAATAAAAGTTACTTCCGGGGGTCGAACCTGGATCTCACCATAACCATTCGATTGACCATGCTCCTTTTTCTATCCCTAGAGTCAAAATTCAAAAATTCTAAGTCGTTGAAAAGTTAGGGGGGGACTGTGGTCATTCTGGGTCACGCTGTACGAGTATAAGCATTGGCACTCCACTTCGGTGTAAACGTTGATAGTCGTTTCGCAATATATAGAAGACATTTTTATTAAAACTTTGAAAAAAAAAACGAGTTTTGCCATTTTTTCCTCTCTTTAAAATTCTAATGATTATCAAAAAAATAAAAATAGAATAAACTCTTGAGTGGAAGTTAACCACTAGGTCGAATACTCAAATTAATGAGGAAATATCCTTTGCTGGGGATTGTACCCACGCTCTCCTGTTTACCAGGCGAGCGCTTAACCACTGAACTTTAATGATTATCAATTTACTCTCATAAAATGAGCTAGGATTTCTTCCAAGTGGGCTTAGCAATTATTTACTGTTCATTCTTATAAATGCAAAATCCCCGGGGAAAATGTGAATGCATGCAATGCAGCGAAGCATACACACTAATAACTCCATGAATGTTTCGCCGGAAGAGAGTCGAAGGCAACAAAACAACAACAACAACGAGTATATTGTTTTGATAAGAATTACAAAACCGAAACAATGTGAGAAGGAAAAAATACATTACCTCCAACGAATAGATTTTTGAATGAGGTATCGATTGTTTTAAAGTTCTGTATATGCCGAAAAGTTTATATGCGCAAGTCGTTTTCCTTTTTATTTTTTCACCACGTTTTCTCTGTGAAAAGCAACGTCATGTATGTCTTCTTTTCAGTATGGGGTGCTGTGTAATACAACACGTGCGTGCGACTCATTGCATTGTTGAAAAATAAATTATTTTTATATTTTTTTATCTAATTTTTGTTCAAAATAAATGGAATCAAAAGTTTGGCGAGATCATTTGTTTTTGCTGAGGTAATTATGATAAATTTGTTTATACATTACATCTTTGTTTAGTTCTTAAATTTGCATAATCTATCTAAATCTTTGAATGGCTAATGCTAATGTCTGTTAGCAAAAAAATATCGGAAAATTAAATCTGAGATCTTAAATAAATTATGTTTAATGAGGCAGGCGTTGTTGAGAGTCATGAACAACGATTATATGGATTTTAGGGTCGAATACGGGACCAAGTACTGTGTTTATTGCCGATTCATGATTGTCCAAATTGCCGGGTATTTTCAACTCGCATGCAATGTCAAATTATCTTTCCAAACTGCATATTTTTGAAAATTCTCCGAACCCAGGCTGTGTAAGGTCAATGTGGATATAGCTGGTTTGTAAGTTTTCAGTGAGAGGAATGTAAATCCCTCGTATTGAATGACCATAGATTTTAAGAGAAGTTAAGGCGAAAAAAATACCTCATTACTAGTCTGGTTTTAATATTGCCAGATATTTTTGTGTATTTTCCTTGGTGTTTTGCTTGTTTCAAAAGGTGTCGGTATTATTTTCATGTGCTTTGATTAAGATAAATAATGGAGCTTCTAATTAATTTGTAGTTTTATGGTGTTCTGAATGCGTATAATACAGTTCGCGGTCTGATAGGAAACTTTGATAACAAGTGTGAGGTCTTCAGAGCAACATTTTTCTTTGTCAAAGAAGTCACTATCATTCAATTTGGTTAAATGTTTTCATTTTTTTTTTACTCTTTATTATAATTTAATTCGTTTATATTTCAAACAAAACAATTGATAATTACAAATGAGAATTATGAAGCAAATAATTCAATTAAATTGGGTTTTTGGGTATAGTTAAAATTATTAATTTAATTTCAAAATTTGTGGTTGTTTTGTTTGTTGTAAAATGTAAATAATAAACCTTTGTTATGGAAGACTAAAAAATCCTCAAAACTTGATATTGTACGTTCCAAGGCTTGTACGTCGTTAGTGTTATGGTGGCCACATCCACCGGTTTTATTGACATATTTGGTATGTAGGTATCTGGTCTGACAGCATCCCAAAGGGCACTGTCAGACCAACAAGACACCGTTTTCCGTGGTTCCGTTTTATTCAGAAACATAATAGAACTCTTAAATTAAGTATTAATTTATAATGTAAATTTTTATAATGTAAATTTTCCTATGAAATTGAAGTAAGTATACACAAATTTTTTTCAAAATTAATCTTTATTCTACGTATTTTAGATAGCAATGCTAGCTACTGATGATTTCTAACTATTAAGAAAGCTAAAGTTTGGTCAAAATCACTTTGAAAGTAATTTAAGGATTTCGCCGGCGTTGTGGAGGGGTTTTTAAGAAATTTGTAACTTCATAAATATTTTTACAGCTTCAATAAACTTTTGGAGAACCCCTTTGCCCTTTAAGTATTTTGTATTTTTAAAGAGCAATTTTCTGTTGTAAAGGATTTCATTGAAAAGAATCAAATTACCTACGCATGTATCATATTTCGGTTAGTTCTTTTTTATCCTTAAAACATATTTCTTTGGGAAACCCAAGCTTGGGTATTTTCATACTCGTTATTTCATCTATATTCTATACCATTATGTATAGTTACATCATTTTTTAAAAATTTTGGTCTGATGGTAGATATTAGGACCCGGCTTAAAGCTATGAGTTTAAGGAAAATCCAACTCTGTAATTTTTGATCCATGAAATTTTTTTTTGCCAACTTTTACATATCTGCCTTTGCTTTTGATAATTTTATTGTATGATTGATGATGTGTTCGTTCTTTTACTTGGAATAGACGTTTAATGTAAACATAATTTTGCCTTAAATAAAATAAAAATGCTGACTCATGTCCCAGATCTGTTATTCCACATTTGGTGCCCAACATTTTCATGATTATTATTTCTTTAATACTAGACAAGGACATAAAATCTATATTATAGGGCTTTCTTTTTTTTGTTAACCCTCTCGCGCCCGTAATAGCAAACTTGCTACGAAAGTTGGTGAGTTATCTAATTTTGCTTCTGCCCCCGCTTAGTATTAGCTGTAAGGGTAAAGAACCTTTTACACAATGCTCTGAAATCAACAAAAATACTAAGGTGGAACAGAAGCAAAATTAGATAATTCACCAACTTTTGATAGCAAGTTTGCTACCACGGGCGCGAGAGAGTTAATAAAGTTTTTGTTCGTCCCGGTTGTACAAAGTTTCAACCAGATATTAATTTTCAAGTTTCATTTTTAAATATTCTCATCCTAAATATCCTTATAAGTTTTCAATTCCAAAACACATTTTGATTCCAAATCTCGTTTGAAAGTAAGTGGTCAGTTTTTCTCTTCTTAATTTTTGTCCAATAGGTCATTTTGAAATATTTAACGGCATGGAAACGTTCTACGTCCTCTTCTCTAACTACTTTCTGTACTCTGTCATCCCCCAGATTTATTTTATTACAACTCTTCTGCTTTATTAGATTAAAGATATGACATGCTCTTCAGTTTGAAAATTGTAATGAAAATTAAAATTATCAAAAGAATTTTCTGCTGATATTAATTCCCCCTCTTTTTATTTTTAATGACAAGACAAATTGTGTAAAAGGGTACATCTTTAATGGTAAGCATTCTTCTTTCAAAGTAATCGATGTTGACCGTTCTCGTATAGTAATCGATATTGTCCGTTCTCTCATTGTAATTTATGTATTGTATAGTAATCGATCTTGATCGTTCTCCATTGTAATTTATGTTACCTTTCTCTTGTAGTAATCGATGTTGACTGTTCTCTCACTGAAATTTATGTATTGTATAGTAATCGATCTTGATCGTTCTCGTATTGTAATTTATGTTATCTTTCTCTTGTAGTACTCGATGTTGACCGTTCTCTCATTGTAATTTATGTATTGTATAGTAATCGATCTTGATCGTTCTCGTATTGTAATTTATGTTACCTTTCTCTTTTAATAATCGATGTTGACCGTTCTCCCATTGTAATTTATGTATTGTATAGTAATCGATCTTGATCGTTCTCGTATTGTAATTTATTTTACCTTTCTCTTATATTAATCGATGTTGACCGTTCTCTCACTGAAATTTATATATTGTATAGTAATCGATGTTGATAGTTCTCGTATTGTAATGTATGTTACCTTTCTCTTTTAGTAATCGCTGTTGACCGTTCTCTCGTTGTAATTTATGTTACCTTTCTCTTATAGTAATCGATGTTGACCGTTCTCTCACTGAAATTTATGTATTGTATAGTAATCGATGTTGATCGTTCCCAATTGTAATATATGTTAATACCTTTCTCTTATAGTAATCGATATTGATCGTTCTCGTATTGTAATGTATGTTACCTTTCTCTTTTAGTAATCGATGTTGACCGTTCTCTTATTGTAATTTATGTTGATCATTCTCTTTTCTAGCAATCGATGTTGAACAACATCTTTTTGTATCCATGTTGACCGGCTTTCAATATGTTAATTGCTTTCTGTGTAGCTGTAAACGAAAGCAATAAGTTTCTTTCAGATATTTTTATACAATAAGTTTCTTTCAGATATTTTCTCTCTTTAGCAATCTGCGTTGACTGTCCTCTTGAAGCATTCTGCGTTCAATGTTCTCTGAGATAACATACTTTTCCTTTTTTGTGAGTAATATCGACGCAAACAAGAGTTATGACAAGAATATCAACGTAGAGAAAAATAACATAGACGAACAAAGTTTTAATTTAATTTGAAAACCTCAAGGAAGTTGCTCAATATCTTATCAGAGGTGGATGTTTTAGAACACAATGGACTTTCGAACGCTTCTATGACACGTTGACATGTTGTTATAATACGAAAGCAATAAGTTTCTTTCAGATATTTTTATACAATAAGTTTCTTTCAGATATTTTTATAGTTAAAAGCACTCCAAACTTATTTAACCGACCGATATCAATCTGCGGTGACTGTTCGATTGATGATAAAGCCTGAGGGTTTCCTGGTCCTATCACTGTGATAACGTTTCTTAAGTTAACACACAGTTGCTCATTGTATTTCCAGATTAATAACATCTTGAGTAGCTCGATTGATAAAGTCTGGGGGTTTTCTGGTCTTATCACTGTGATAACATTTCTTATGTTAACACACAGTTGCTCATTGTATTTCCAGTTTAATAACATCTTGAGTAGTTCGATTGATAAAGCATGGGGGTTTCCTGGTCCTATCACTGTGATAACGTTTCTTAAGTTAACACACAGTTGCCCATTGTATTTCCAGATTAATAACATCTTGAGTAGTTCGATTGATAAAGCATGGGGGTTTCCTGGTCCTATCACTGTGATAACGTTTCTTAAGTTAACACACAGTAGCGCATTGTATTTCCAGATTAATAACATCTTTTGTCTGTTAGTGCGCACTTTTATCAGGGCAGCAGTGTCCAGATTTTAGCATTTCTGAAATTGATATTAAAAACTCACATGCTACTATGATTTCCTGTTTTTTCTAGTACGGAGGTCCCTCAGTTACGCACAGAACTAACTAGACCTCAAATGGACATACAAATACATACCAAATTTCATCAAAACCGATTAGCGTTAAGTGCCACACACAATACACACATACGAGGTACGCTGCCGGTGGACAAACTATTTTTTTTATTAAATTTTTGGATTGTGCGCATATTGTTGCTACATAAAATATCAACTTTTGGGTGCCAATATTGTGTGATCGATTTCAAAAGTTCATAAAAAACTACAATTTGAAAAGTACCACATTTATGTCGGCATTCTTGTATTAATGAATAGCTACTTATATGATTCTTTTTTTCTTCTAGGAAATAAATTCCAAATTATTCCTTTGATTTTTAATCCGTGTTTGAGTTAATTAGACGAACCATTCGACACTGACTCAATTCCAAGTTCTTAAAACTGAAAGAGTCCCCGGAAAAGAAAGTAAAATAATCTAATTTTATGTTCTAAAGGGAATATTTTATTTATTCAAGTAGCAAAAGATTTTATTTTTTTGTTAAAACAAGTTCAAAGTGACCCAAATTTTATGTTCATTAGGGAATCTCTGCATGCTTCCTAATGTCAGTAACATGTATATCGGGTGATCCAATAAAACGTGTTAAGTGTATGAAAAGATGTTCTAAGATTCAATGTGGCCAAATTTCATTTTCATTAGTCCTGTTGCCTCACATCAGCAGCATTTATATCGGCTTATCCAATAAGAAGGATGAATGTTAAAAGTAAATAAGACTACATAAATGCAAAATAACAAAAATTGAGTTCGTCATTCCTCCATGGTTGTTAGGTGCGAAAAAGAATGTCAGCCAAATACACACCTCCACTCGTCAAAATTTATCATCATCTATAAAAAGAGATAGGTCAATTTGCTACCACCAAGCCTTTGGACATTAAAAATATTAACCTCTTCCTTCTGATCGATCCCTAACCTGAATATGACACTGAATATGACAATAGCTTTGTGTCATTAAGACTTAATGTTGCAAGTCTCATTGTCACTAAGTTATGTCTGTAACGTATAATAGGGAGAAGATGTGTTGTCAACATGAGAGGTCTAAAAGCACGGATTATTCAATGTTTAGAAACACGCAAAACACTGCCATTTCAAATCTATTTGTATTTACTACATTAATTAAAAATATACGAGTAGGTTTATTCAATAAAGAAAATGGTGTATTTTTTCCGAAAGGTTTGAATACAGATTTTAACGGAAAAAAATGTGATGAATAATAATAATTTTGTACTAGATAGATAATACAACATTTCCCCTATATTTATTTTGTTTTTAAATTAAGTAAATTTCTATGCAAATGAGGTTTACTAAATCGAACGGAGAGATGAAAGAGGCCTCCCGGCATAAAAAATAGATATAAATAAATTATTAATGTTTATTTGTTTAAAATTTAAGTGTTTTGTTTTTTAATAACACATTTGTTTACTTTTGAAGTTTATCAGCATTCTACGTCGCGTCGGTCGTGCAGTTGTCACTTTTGCAATGTGTGTGTCTCTCTCTTTCTGATGTTATTTTATTGTTTGCTCAAAATGGAAATAATCCCGCCTTTGCTGCTGGCTCTGATTTCAATCGGGTGAATTCATTAGTCCTTTGCATGTAGGCAAGTTTTTAACTTTCAAGTACATATTTATGTATCCATGCCAGGTCTATGGCATGTTGAATACACCAGCTCCTGTTTGATCACTGAAGATAAGCAACGTCCAGCGAGATTGTTCCATATGGTTGTCCTCGTGGGTTCATGTTCTCGTGATGCTGTCTATTTTTCCGGCCCGGACTGGGTGAGGTCAGTGTGGGTAGCTGGTTTGCCGTGTCAAAACACCAAAATATGTTAAAGAGACGTTAAGTCGAAAAAGAAAAGAAAAAAATGTATCTCCAAAGGAGTCCTACTGTATCCAAAAGAGAAGTATTTCATATATTAGCACGTTTTTAAGTTGAGTTAGGACTTTGATAAGTATAGAAATGTTGTCAACTTATGTTTGGTATTGATGTTATACATATCTTTGGTGCAATTTTCTCTTACTTTAGAAAATGTATTAATGTATAACGTGATTTGTGCTCTATTAGTGTTGGGTATATCAGCACTCACATTTAAAGCATTAGATTAATATCATCTGTTATATTATACCTAAAATCTAAGACGGATTGAATCATATGAAAAAGGAAAGGCTAGTATAATGAAGAATTTTTCTTTCTGGTAATATCTGAGAAATTTTGGACAAAGTGCTCTTATCATTGAGTGAGAGAGGTTAGCAAAGCATCAAATTAAAAAAAAATCCGTGACCTTTTGGCCGAAGTGCTCTTCTCATTGAGTCAGAGAGACTGGAAAAGCATTGGATTAAGGAAGCCGAAACTTTGGGACAAGTGCTCTTATCATTTAGTTTGAGAGGCTGGTAAAACATTATATTAAGGAAATTTGAGACTCTGGGGTCCAAGTGCTCTCTTCTCATTGAGTCAGGCTAGGAAAGCATTAAATTTAAAAAAAAAATCTGAGACCTTTTGGCCGAAGTGCTCTTATCATTGAATCAGAGAGGCTGGAAAAGCATTGGATTAAGGAGGCCGAAACTTTGAGACAAGTGCTCTTATCATTTAGTTTGAGAGGCTGGTAAAACATTGGATTAAGGAAATTGGGCCGAAGCGCTCTTCTCATTGAGTTAGAGAGGCTGAAAAAGCAATAAATTAAAAAAATCGGAGACCTTGGCCGAAGTGCTCTTCTCATTGAGTCAGAGAGGCTGGAAAAGCATTAAATTAACAAAATTCGAGACTTTTGGGGTAAGTGCCCTTATCATTAAGTTAGCGAGGCTGGTAAAGCATTGGATTAAGGTTCAGAAGTATTGATTGAAAAGCCCTTGTGATGAAATTTTGTCGATCGTCCAAAATATGTTTCTTATTCTGGGTTGTTATTTTGAAACGTTTCACAAGCTGTACAACTTTACAATCGAAGGAATCGGCGAAAAATTGCTCATCGAATATCATCAGCTTGTCAGCAATGGTTGTTATTTTGAAACCTTTCACAAGCTGTACAACTTTACAATCGAAGGAATCGGCGAAAAATTGATCATCGAATATCATCCATCAGCTTGTCAGCAATAATAATAGCAATAGATTTTTCTATCTTTTCCTCAAGTTACACATTTCTTTCGAAATTTCAATATCATTTTTGTCGAACATTTATGACTCCTGACATTTCCAAATGTGCATGGTATGTGAGTGTGTAAGTAGATCGCATTCAATGAAAATTCTTCATTTTCTTTTCATTTCTGATGAAATATCATAATATACGAGTACACATATAAAACCTGCATTTTGAGAAGTATGGAGTGTTAGGATAATGGTTCTCAAATCTCAAGAGATCCATAGAAATAAAACTTGCAAGAATATTAGAGAAAACTTTCATCCAAAAGCACGTACATATATTTAACTGAATGAAACTAGAAACTGGCAAATAGAGAGCTTTTCGAAGGAATGGGAAGGTAGAAAAATTATAGTAAAAAGTCTAAAAAATATTTATTTCAAAATGATGTTTGTTCTTCTTCATCAACAATAGAGGCATCATCGTTTCCGATGGTACCCAGATGTATGAGACTGCAGCTTTAAATGAGTTGTTGTTTGCTGCTAAAGTTTAAATTTTCATCATTTGTCTATTCTGGTAGGCTAATAATTGACCATGTCAATCACACTTGATGAAATGAACACCAATCCATGTGTGATATGTGTAGTTTGTTCTTAGCTTAGGACGAATATTTTTTTTTAAAAAAAAAAATGCGTATCAACTACAAATTGTTTGTAAATTGTTTGAGTAACGAGCGCTTTCGCCTATTACGTATCTTATCAAGAAATGCTTGTGACTCATACAATTCAGGTGCTGTATTAGTAGTTGATACCGACAGATTTCTTTTTGAAATTTATTCTAAATTTTAACGGCAATATCAATTAGTTGGGCGTGTTTTTTTTTTTTTTTTTTTTTTTTTTTTTTTTTTTTTTTTTTTTTTTTTTTTTTTTTTTTTTTTT
>CM022874.1:21953473-21963516 GCA_012654025.1 Pachypsylla venusta | reverse complement strand
TATCATTTGAGCTACATCATTTTTTAGTTTACAATAATTGTAGATTGTCAATTGTGAGTCTGGTATCAGGGGAAAACTTAATTTTGGGTTTTGTTTTGTTTTCATTGTAATGAGGCATGACCATATAAACATAGCGTAAATTAACATTATACCACACAAAAATAAATTAGTGATCTTCTCAAAACGGGATACTATGTCAAGTAGCATATTAACAAATTAAATAATTAAACTGACTACGTGAAAACGTAGTCAGTTTAATTATTTAATTTGTTAAATTAGTGATCATTTTCGTCAAGTGTGAAAAAAATGTAACTCCAAGGACTCCCCCTTTTTTTACATAAAAAGTACTCCTTAAATCAAAGCATATCATTTTAAATACAAACCCATTTGAATTAAAAGTTGAGGAATGTTAATTCCTAGTCTTAGAATTCCGCCAAATTTTAAAATGATTCCACTTACTTTTAAAATTTTCAACTTTTTTATTCAAGAATCAATTCGTGGACGTTAAAATTATGTTCTTATAAGACTGCCATTCGTTTCAATTTTATTTTGATGCGTTTTGAAATGCAGGAAAATTTATATAAAGTGTATCGCAGGTGCATAAATAATTCACACCGCACACTTTCCCAATACCTCCCTTCATTATATAAATCAACTTTAAAATAACAATTCAAATTAAGTTACGTTAATGTCATTTGTTATATTTTTAACAGCATCAAAAATGTCTCCCCTATTAAAAGTGGAAAGCTGTTTCCTTGGATTTACTTGTTACTCTGGAACAGTATACCTGTAGGCAAATATTATTTTCAACAAAAAAAATCTTGGAGTTGCGCCGGGTTTCACGGATCCAATGTTTCCACATCTTTTCCTCTTTTTTTTTCAAAATGTTGTTCCCCTATATTATTTTTCAAAAACCGCAAACTAAATAGAGGGTTGCTGTATCATTTGCATTTGGGCTTAATTTTAAATTTTTGTCTTCAGTCTTTTTAGCGTGAAAATCCGTATTAATATTTTTTATTATTAAAATACGTTTGGGTATTATTCGAGTATAATACTCTGTTATGTTGGAAGATTATATTTTATGTTTACGATGTTGTTAAGTACAAAATAAAAATGCTTACTTTCAACGGAAATGATTTTTTTTTTGTTAGAATAATATAAGCTTTTCGATTTTATTTTTTATGAAGCAATTTGTTCTTTTTTTGCTTGACTATTAGTACAAGTAGGTAGGTTCCTACACGAAATTTAGTCGAAAGTTCACTCGTACCATTCTAATCTGAACAATATTTATTTCTTGAATAGAAACGTTTGCTCGTTTTTGATTCTCATTTGTGTTTCATGGAGAACTGGAATAATTCAGCCTAAATTCGTTTACCCAAAATTTCGATCGCGAAGTTTATTTATGATATTTTAAATAAAATATTTTCAATTTTGGTTTTCTTTGAATATAAATTTTTAGTCGGGATAAGGACAAACGGGATAAGGCAAGAGAATTTTACCGAAAAATTAGTCTTCTAATGAGGTAGGTAATATAATACTATATCTTCACTTGACTGTAAAAACTACCTCATTATGGTTTTACTGACATATGATCCCAATTTAACAAAATTATTCTAATTTTGAAAACGGTTTCAGATTGTTTATTATTTCTGATAATTTATCTGAGGTTTTTCGATAGCTCTTGCCGTTTTGGCCGTACAATGCGGAGAAATAAACATACTTACACACGTATACAACATATTTCACTTCTATTTATTAAGAAGATATAACTACTTTTTGTAATATCTGCAATCAAATTAGCTATCTATCCAGAATCAACGACCAAGCAGAAATTTGACTGTATCGAACGGCGTGGTGCAAGTATTAATTTATCTTTAAAACCTATTGTTTTGAGTTTTGTTTTATAACATCCATGTCTCGTTTGTAATGAACAGATTTCCCAAAGTTTAAGTTGCTGTAAGTGATTTATTTCCTCTTGGCTTATGTTGTTAGGAGAAATAAAATTGGTTTTAGAAACGATACTCTGGAAGAAGATGAGAAATTCATTTTATAAGCCTCCCTTTTCATTTCTAAAATATGATATTAAAAGGGGTACGATAGGATTGTGAGAAACACTTGAATGCATTAATAGAATAAATGAATAATAGAATAGAACGTAAAAACGAATGCCATCAAACTATGGAGGGAAAATGGCTGATGAGCTTCATCCGAGCGAAGCAAAGACAATTAAGAACCCATCGTTTTACAGTTTTAATTAAAAAAAGTCAATGTAAATGAATTCATTTGTGACTTGTGTTTGGTATAGTTAGATGATACTCTTCTTTTGTAAACGAAAAGACTATAGAAAAAATAAAAGCTGGGAAATATAAATTTTGACCCATGAAAAAATCATGATACGCCACATTACTGCAGGTTTTTCTCATTTTCAGCTGAAAAACACCTGATGTGCTTCATCAATATTCATAACTTTAATTTTTTTTCTCCATATTTTCAATAAATTTCAGATTGCAGAAAGAATATAATTTTGTAGGTTCTACTTCAAACAATCGAGACCAGTTTTATGCTCCATGATTTGTCGAATTGTCAACCAGTTACCTTGGTCGGCAGCAAAGAAGGCTTTTTAATTTTCATTGGCATTACTTATTGTAATGTTCAACTCTCTGGGTAGCAATAGTTTCCAATTGCACTTTACTTCGGCTTTACTTTTACAATCCGCGTTAAAACAAACTTGTTCAACTACTAAAAATTGTTTGTTCACCTGATAAAAAAAAAAAAAAAAAAAAAAAAAAAAAAAAAAAAAAAAAAAANAGGCTGATCGGAAGTTCAGCAAATTTATTTGAGTTAAATATGAATTTTAAATATATTTTTTTTCTCTCTTTAAAATTTACAATTATGTTTCGAATGGAGTGTTTCCGGCATGTTTCGTGCAAATGTAAAAAAACTGTCGAATGCAGACTTTTTCAACCTTTGCAATGGGGTAAAGATATGTTCTAATTTGTATTTATTCGTATTTCATTCTTTTAGACAACTCTAATGACATTTTTAATTTTTTTGCTATATTTGTCGCTAACGGTTAATTGAAGGCCAGATTAATCGGTTCATGATTTGATGGAGTGTGAGAGCACTATAGAATATTACTTCCTTATCATTTTGGGAAAAAAACATTGGCCTGATTTTTTTCCTGGTAAAGTTATACTTTAGAGCCTGCTCAAAATATTTCGTGCATGAAAGTTTATTTTGTGAATTTTGTCCTTACTCTATCTAACCTAACTAATATACTTCGTTGCTCATGCATGAAATTTATTCACTACGTAGATACTCGTAACTTTGAAAGATATCTCACCCTTTTCAGATTTGATTTTTTATGTCGATCGTGCAAGTTGTTTCCCAAAAATAATGACGTTTATGTATTAAGGTCAAATTTATTTTGTCGTTTGATTTTTGAGATTTTTTTTTTTTATCCCAAACTGATATTGACAAAGCGAAGTGATATTTTCAGAATGACTTAAAAGTCCCCTTCCTCTTCCCTGAACATATTTTGCTGATACATATTTTATGAATACTCGTATTTGTACATAGAAGATGATCGACGCGTATTTCTGTTAGTTGATATCCTGAATAGTGTTTTTTATTTACATAAACATTGAACATTCTGTCTAGAAAGGGCTATATTTTATTTATCCTACTGGAAATGGAGTTCTTATGCATAAATGTACTTATTTATGCAAAACTATTTACGCTGTAAAAGCTTTAAAAAGTTAAGGAGAATATTGAGTTTCAAAGGAGATTAGTGTTGAAATATTCATAACGATCATTATTGAAGTGGATGGACATCAATGTTTCCCTTGATAGGGCCAAGGTTTCCTATAAATCTGGGCTTAATATGGAAACTTTAGCCCCCATGAGAAATAATTAAACAACACAATAATAAAATAAAAAAATAATAAAAAAAAATCACACTTGTCAGCATGGGTCAAAGTCAAGAAGAGATGTCCGTAATTTGTGCCGTCTCTGAGACTAAGGGGTCAAGAAACCATGTCAGAAGCCTGCTAGTAGTAACAAAAAATTGTTCCGATAAACTTTTCCAACAAAGTTGTTCAATTATTCGCATTTAATCCCTTTCATAATAGTGTAATTTAATATCATTTTCTTGCAATTTTGATCATATTAGAAAAACCCATTGTTTCTGGTAAGTAAAAGAACCGTAGGAGAGTCTGATGTTCCCATTTTTACGAAGCTATTCACATTTTGTCCATTTAAAATTAGGTACAAGACAATATCATCATTAATTTCACTTTTTCGGTAATCAGTTTATTTTTATCTTATAGAATAAATTCATGATTTCGTCAATTTGTAAGAAAATGATGTCCGAGAGAGTTATGGATAGTTTTGTGGTGTTAGATGCACACATGTAAATAAAATGCGAATACTTAGCTCAAGAACGCATTGTTCTTTGATTAAAAAAATGCCCATAGGTCCTAAAGCAGTGTCAACGGTAAATTGACACACCTTGTACATGATTCGTCTAAATTTTGAACAGTTCAAGTTATACCACAATTTATTTAGAGAATTAATAGTGATATTGTTTTTAATCTGTACTTCATCGTGAAATTAAGGTTTCTCCCGACCAAATGAAATAAAATGTGGACGAATGTTGTCTGCAAAATAGATATACTCCATAAAGTGTATTTTCCAGGTGTCCTATAGCCACAAAACTTGTAGTAAATTCCATTGGATATTTTTGTTGATCGCTTGCATATTTATACTGCATAGAACCCTTGAATGAATTATTATGCAGTCAAAAGTTTATAACGTTTTGTCATGTATTAAAATCGAGTGCCAAAAAATTAACGTTGAGCTTATGAAACTAAGTTTGTGTGACCTATATTGGAAAGTATGGCCAAAGTATTTGCATTAAACAATTACATTTTACCATTATACAATATTAGCATTTTTGTTCAAAATTTTTACCTCTTCACAGTTTTCAAATTCGACTTAAAATTAAAATAAAAATGTTTCACGAAAAAAAAGACAAGACAATTTTGAAAGCCTTGTATATGTGACAATAACGTGAGCTCCAAATCGCTAGCAAAGGACGTCCTAAAGAAATATTTCGAAATTGAAGTTACTTTATTACCAAATAAAAATGCAAGTATTTAAAAACTTTGTTACCTCGAACGCAACATATTATTGTTACGTCCATTCGTCGGTTAACTGCAATGAAAATTCAGGTCTTTTAATTAATGCAAATATGTCATGTTCGATAGAACAGCCCTGAAGCTCTCATTCATAATACAGTACAATACCCTCTCCTAGACAGCCTAGAAAGAGAGAAACTATAAATATAGAGAGTTCATAGCGAAGTGAATAATGACGTCGTAGTTATTCAGGTCATAAAGAGATCAATAGTAAACACTTATGAATGTAAATAATGGAAAATACAGTCTGTCTACCCTGCGTCACAACTCGAAACTCAAAAACCATCGAAAGAAAATCTCCACCTGTCACAAGATTGTCGCTGGCGTTATTTTACATTTTTCAATTTTCTATTCACTTCATTTCTATTTTTATCTTTGATTTCATAACTTGGATTCTTTCAGTGCATAATTTTAGTTAGAGGAGACCTGGGAAGGGGAGGAAAATTGGGATAGGTGTTTGGAAATGGGAAAATACTTTATTGAACACACTAGAGACCCCACCGATTGAACTTGAGGAAAGGTACTATGTAAGAATCATTTATTTGGATCAGCACAAAGCCCGGTCGGATAAAAAAACTCTAGTCAAAAGTCTCAATCCCTAATGTACTGATTTCGACTCAGTAGGAAAAATGGAACGTGATTTATCTAATGTATTACAATAACCTAAGGCGGTTTTACTTCGCTGTTAATACTATCCGATTTTGTACGAGATTCAGGTATTGAGTGAGGTGTTCTACGTGACTACTTATACCTTTCTTGTTTATTTTATTTCCGTTTACAAATTGGGCACATTTTGTATGGAAGCCTCTATACAAAGAGATCAAGTACATTACATGAGAAATCAGGGCACCCTTTTTCAATTATTTAATGAAACTCCAAATCTAATGGGAAATTCAAGATTCATTAAAAACAAGACGAGAATTTTTCACAAGGAAAATTATATAATACTATTTCCAAAAGGGGCTTTTTGGAAAACTCATGTCTATAAAATTGTACGAGTTTAATATTAATGGACCAATATAGCAACTCATTTGGGGTGGATTTCGAAACTATTCCAGATATCTGATAAAATTATTTTATGATCCTGTTTATACTTTTAGGGAAGAGGGAAAATGCATTTGGACTTGTCCTTATCTATAAATTCATAGATAAATTGTTAAATTTAATGAATTTTTCATACAAAATTTATTTTTATTTGATAAATGTGACTTATTATCATATTAAAATTAACTCATTAAAAAATACAGGTATAGGTATATGAAAAAAATCTCATTGGAGTTGTTTAAATCTATGTTCAGATAAACGCGCGGTACCCCGCGGCACAGGATCTATCTAAATAGTGCATATTGTCTACATGACCGCTCGGTACTAGTTCCACAAACTTGTATAGATTTGTTCATTTGATCCCGCGCGGTCATCTAAACATAGCCTAAAACATTCGAAGATCATTTATATTAAAGTAAATATTTAAAGGACATTTTTCCAAATGTCCATTTTTGATGTACAGGATTGGTGAACCATTAAAAAATAATAAACCTATTTTGAAGTTGAATAAATAATCAAGCGTTAATGGTACGTTGAATAAAACCTTTCCCGTAAAATCACTAAAGTAAAAAACGTCCAACGAGGTTTTACCATCTAGTTTCTATCTATCGTGATGCCCTCCATTTTCCGTAAAATCACTAAAGTAAAAAACGTCCTACGAAATTTTACCGACCATCTAGTTTCTATGAATCGTGATGCTCAACATTTTCCGTAAAATCACTAAAGTAAAAAACGTCCAACGAGGTTTTACCGACCATCTAGTTTCTATAAATCGTGATGCTCAACATAAAATCACTAAAGTAAGAAACGTCCAACGAGGTTTTACCGACCATCTAGTTTCTATCAATCGTGATGCTCAATATTTTCCGTAAAATCACTAAAGTAAAAATCGTCCAACGAGGTTTTACCGATCATCTAGTTTCTATCAATCGTGATGCTCAACATTTTCCGTAAAATCACTAAAGTAAAAATCGTCCAACGAGGTTTTACCGAGTTCCTATCAATCGTGATGCTGGTATTATTTCCGGCCAAACCCCCCTCCCCAAAAATAGACTGTGAGTTAGATCAACTAGCTCATAAATCAAGATATTAGCACACATACAATACATGGATTTGAAAAATCAAGAGATAACCTCTACACTAAAATAATGTAGGTACAAGTCAGACATTTCATGAGGAGATAAAGATATGGGAAACAATAAAGACCGCATTGCAGAAAGATAGATAATATACAAGTAGGTACTAGTCTGTGTGTTGCCTTTCTGGCTTTCTATAAACTTTTCTTCCAATGTAGAAACAAAGCTCGTTCGTAGGGTTTGTATTTTTCAACTTTCAGGGTTTGTTATAAAGATAAAGTATTACGTACGACCGAGCAGAAACGAACGAAATGTGTATTTTCAAAAATGTACATTTTAGAAAATTATTCACCTGAAACACTTCGAGTGCAATTAACATTGAATCGTAGCATTACAACAATAAAGCATGATGTAAATTAATATCCTGAAAAATAATTAAATTAGTTTCCATTTTTTATTATAAAAAACATAATAGGTATTGCAACAATAATATTAAATAAATATACTTATTTACATATTTTTCTACCGTACCCCACACAGATTGGTCTTTTACCGTTCAAATCATATACCAATTCTAAAGTTTGGAACTGTATTCCGGCAAAGCAAATCAAATGGTCATTCTTCTTTCCATATCTCTGGAGTTTTACACAATTTTTATACTAGTATGGTTCAGTGAACTGTAGACCTCACAACCATTTGGCCGTAGTTGGCCCAATAGTGCTCAACATAATTCTATGAATATAATAAATGTCCATACTAAATATCATCAAAATCTGATAAGGCGGAGTGCTATCGTGGTATAAACAGACAAAACAAATAAAGGAAAAATGTAGTGCTAAAACTAAACTAAAAACTAACGCAAATGGGTTATTATTTTTTGATTAGCTTCTGCATACATAAAAAAACTAGACCCGAAATCGGGCTTAGAGTCCTCTGACCCGATAAAAAGTATCGTTGGCAACGTTAAACATACTGTATGCCGTAGGGTGGAGAAAATAATGAACTCTGATTGGTTAAAAAAGTATCGTGTCTTGTCGTGTTTGAGGTTACTGGACTAGTGTAAATAGTACTTATAAAACGTATTCCAAACATTATAAACTTTGTCAAAAAGTGACCAAATTGTAATCTTTAGACTCTACTAGACTGATTATGAATCGAATGATTCGAAACTAGTTTCTTCATAAATTAAAATAAATAGTGTTTTTGGTAAGTGTTAATATTTTTTAACACTTTAATTAACATGTTATTTAAAGATTTAAACCAAATTCTAATCTTTGGTGCTATTTTTCGTGCTAATTACTATGTATTTCTCTGCGACATACCATTCCCTCCCGAAGAATACAATGTAAAAAAGCTAATGAAATTAATTTTTCATCATATTGAGTACAAGAAAGGCAGAAATCCGCATAGAGTTATTTGGGAATCACTCGATCCCCATAGTATAATTTCTGTACTTGAGAAATAAAGGTTTTAATCACATAAGTTAATTGTAAGAAATGTAAATAATAAATGCTAGTTCTATATTCTCTGTGTATGTATGGCGATGTTCACTTACTTGACTTAATTACTTCTAGGACATACATTTTCTTTGTCGCCTTCCAGCATTTTTCATGCAGTTTAGTATTAAATGAAAATGTCTCAGAATGTATGTGACGCATTAGTTCTAACTTTTCCATTCAGCCCACATGCCCACACTAAGATTTATTCTCGAGTTCATTGCTAGTTCTTCATGATCATTTTCTAGAGAAATGGGTCAGTTGGAAAAAAAAAAAAGGTTTCAATTTGTACTTTATGTTTCAAATTAAAAGTTCTCTCATTTATTTTCTGTACTTATCATTTTCTCACTGCAATAAATTTTGAGTACAATGAAGAATATTATTACAATTACAATATCATTTTGAGAGTAATATTTTCAGTTTTTCTAATGTAAATCTGATAAGACCATATTTAGGTTGTCAGCCATAGTTGCATTGTCCTATGGCACTAAATATTCAATTCGGACTCCATAATGAGGTCTACTTCTAGGCTCCTTGTTTAGTTTTTCGAACGAGTTATAGGTATGTGACAAAAAACGAAACGGTTAAATTGATGGAAAATATTGGTTGACTTGGTCTAGTATGAGCTATGTCTTTCAATAATATTGAATAAATTTTTAAAGTCACATTTGAGTAGAATTTTAAGGTTATTGTATTGAATTGAATGAAATAAGTGACGTAAAACATATTTCCGCAATTCTGAGATACCGAGTAATAAGTGTTTAATCCATCTTTTACTTTTCAATTGGTTTTAAAGTGACATATTTCTCCTCTTTTTCTTAGCTAAACCACGGTTTGAAGAAGCATGAAATATCTCTTAACTTTAGACAAAAGAAAATAATAAAAAAAAAAGGAAAAATACATCCATTTGTTGCCTTTTTCTAGTTAATGGAACAAGCGTGTTCATTGCAATGATGATAGTGGTGGATTTCCATATCTTGACTAATCTCTTAGCGTGTGCATTACAGATTATATATTATATTTCTTTGCTTGAAAAGTTCATTGCACAGTAAAAGATGTCTCCATATAATTTTATCCCACAAAAAAACACTTCGTGTAAAAAAAGACGTCAAGAGTAGCAATATTCAGCCCGCCTAAAATATACTTCTCGCAAAAATTTAAAAACAACTGATATAAAAAAAACGTCAATAATCTGTGTACCATGACAATCCTCTCTGAGTTTCCTTTGC
>CM022874.1:21883730-21949553 GCA_012654025.1 Pachypsylla venusta | reverse complement strand
GTGCCATTTCCAATGACACCTCGAACGCCTTCCTACGACAAGTAGAATTGGCTGTAGGCTTGACTACAGTTTTGGGTGAAAAAAATATGATCGATTTTTTTATGTATTTTGACGTGCCGGGGAAACATGTTTAACAAAACGTAGAATCATCGTATTTGGGGGAAACACCATCTATTACCATGCCCCATACAGAATATAAAATAAAATTTGCAAAAAATTATCTAGAAGTGGCAGAAAAAAGTGGGACTTCATACCTATAAACTCTGGTTCGTGTTAATATAGTCGGTAGTTTTGCTTACTCTTGACGTACGCATATCTACCGACATGCTTGATATTTGTTTAATGTTCAAATCTCTTCAATAAAACGGCACGAAATCGTCTCCTTTTTAACCTTCGGGGTGAGACTATTATCATTTTGTGTTGCGTCCATTTATTAGAAGTCAATAACCCAATTTCTCAATTGTTCTGACAGGAAACTCAGACCCCCCCCCCATCAGGACCACCGATGAAATAAAAAATTTGACCGGAATCAAACCTCTCTGTTGTAAGCCGAATGTAATCAATAGGCAGTCACGGAGACGACTTATAAATACGTTCATCATTATAATAAACAGCCTTCAATTAATCAAATTATTAGAGGAGAAAGAATTTGACTCCAATGGGACGGGAGGTTCTAGACACCTCTACCCACTCCAATATACAGATCTGAACCCACTCTCGTCTAAATATTCATAAAGGCTATTAAAAGGAATGTGATGCCATTAATTTTATCTTTTTGAAAGTATTCCACCTCCCTGATAGCGGATTTTTTCATACAACTTTTTCCTTTGACTATCATCGTTGTATTTTTCTCTCCCTCCCTCTCATAATATTTAATAATATATCAAAAATATTTGTCCCGGGAAAAAGTTACGCTAACACCTAGTTATAAGAAGGTCTGAAAATTATTTCTGGAAAAAAATTCGCAGCCCTTTTTTCACAAAAGTTTTTTTTTCGAGAACAGAGCTCTTTACGTATAATCCCAGATTGTTGACTCTTCATTATATCAGTGGACAAAAAATAAATTTTAATATTATGAACAGTATTTTTAGGAAATATTTGATGTTTATTCAACGAATTTTATAAATTAACTCGACGTACCATAAATCGAAAATGGTTTAAGCTCAGAAGACGAAATTTTGTACTGTGCAAAAAAAAAATGTTTGTAAAAGACAACTTTAGAAGAACTGGCCTAAACAAAATTGAATAACGCACTAAATTTTTTATTAACAACAGAATTCTCTATCCTCATGCGGTAGATCTCGTTTGAAACCGACTAACAAGAAATTTGTTTATTTTTGTCTCTATTTTCCCACTTCGAAACTGATGAACGGGAAAATTTTGTGTTTTCTTTTTTATTGAAAATATAAATATAGATAATCTTTTGAGTGTCCAAAAGTAGCTTCTCAAACTCCCGTCCCAAGTGAGATACCGCCGTGGTGCAGTAAAATGTTCTGAGATCCCAATAAAGTATTTCGATTAATCTTCAAATGTACATTCTCAGTCTTGAAATACAATTATGACAAATTTGTATGAAGAGAAAAGGAGATCATGAAATCACCTTGTCTTCGTGGAGATTTTTTTCCAACAAAAGCTAGGAATGGAGTTCTAGTGCTCACACTGAGCGAAGAAGAAGGAGAAAAGCATAATGAAGTTTTCAAATTTGTTTATAACTAGTTCACAGTAAATTTAGATGTTCATTTAAGAGCAAGAATTTTAATATTAGGATTCACGATTCTATATTTCACGTGATGTTAACAAATTTTCCACAAGCAAAGTTGTAAAAATGCACGTTTAATGTTTACAAAGTGAGAATTTTAAAGCTAAAGGCTAATCCCCGATGCGATGCACCAAAAAAGGCTTGACGTTCGCAAATATCCAGCAAGTAGTTCGCGTTCTTAATCCAAAATGATAAAAACCCATTTCTGCGAACTATTTTTCTGCTCCTAATCATAATTAATATAATACCATCAGCACAAATTTTGGGGCTGAAATTTTTTGACATGCGAGAAAGAAGTTTTATAAACATCTAACTTGCTTGGTTTTGTTTTAGAATATTATAATAAATGTTTTTATCTTCAGAAAGTTTTGTCGGTTTCCATCAGCTTGAGTATGACAATGACGTAATACAACACGGCCACCACAAAGTGAAGAACAAGGGGCATTGGAGAATAAGATTGACTATGAATAAAGAAGGGCGTTGGCGAACAAATGCCTTAGAATTAGGAGCTTAGTTATTAAATTTATATTAGTTTAGGGAAAATATACTTGTTCAATTTATTATGTACTAGCTGAGTACCCGAACTTCGTTTCGAGAAGATGAGAGAAAAAAAATGATAATAAATCTGACTCCCACATTAATAATCATATCACCGAGGTACAACCGTTTAAACGCGATCAGAGTATGCACATAGAATACATATTACATACACGTTTGTTAACCTATATGTAGAACATGGGGAGTAGTAACGGGTTGTTAAGCTGTGTAGAACGTGTTGGGAGTAGTATTGGGTTAGGTTCCAAAAAAAATAAAATGCGTGTTGAAGTCTGCGCAAGGTTAGGCTGGGTCGCAGACCCAGCCTAAACTCAGCAGACTTCAACACGCATTTTATTTTTTTTGGAACCTAACCCAATACTACTCCCAACACGTTCTACCCAACAAACTTGGTGTTCAATTCTATTAAGTTATATCGGCATTGCACTAACCGCTTTTGTACATAATTTTATTTAAATCAAACAAAAATTTTAATTTCCATACAAAAATTGGAAAATCGGCCGTAACTCGAAAACGGTTGGAGGGCTTTCAACTCTGATATTTTTTCTGGGCTCCCAGTCTTTGTTTTTTTTTGGGGGGGGGGCCATTCCTATCAAATGTTCTATATCTATTACCGTTTCTTATAGTATTCTATGATTTCCCATACAAAAATCGGAAAATCGGCCGTAACTCGAAAACGGTTGCATATTTTTGAACTGTGATCATTTTTCTGGGGTCTCAGGCTATGGTTTTGGGGGGGTTCATTCCCATCAATTTTTCTATATCTCTTACCGTTTTGGCTAAACAATGAGTATTGTCAAAATTTTATTGTGCCCGATCCCGGATTCGAACTTGTAACCCTCGAATGGCTAGTCACAATTTTGCAAAATATGTCCTAAATGAAGGATAAAGATGTTACCTAAAACTTTCTCGCTTTGAGTTGATATGTTGTCGCGACAAATCTTAAGATATTGGCCAAAATTCGAAAAAAATTGAGGAAGAAATTGGAAAATCGGCCATAAAATCGGCCGGAAAATCGGCCGTAACTAAAATGGCCAGACAATTCCGTGCCTATAACCTTCCCCGGGTAAAAACAAATAAGTGTGCAAAGTTTCGTGCAATTCCGAGCTGTAGTTCGTAAGTTATAAGCGAACAAACAAACAAGCAAACAAACAAATAAACAAACAAACAGACATTCACTTTTATATATATAGATAAAATAAATAAATACATATTACACAATAGCCCCGTAAAAATTGACGAAAAAAGGCCGTGCCTACAATTGATCCTAAAAAAGGTGGATATTATTTTTAATTAAATTTGGGCATTCTCCAAATAAGAGTAACATTGAGTTTTATATGGTGAGTTAAATTTTTCGACGTTAAAAAACACGCCAATTTTTGTCACTATTTTTTTCTTTCTACACCTGAACTATAAATTTTATTCTGTGCAACCTTACCAAATTTAATCAAAATCGAAGAAGTGGTATTTTAGATTAGGCGCAAAAAAATGATCATGATGTTAAAACTAGACCTCATTCCGTTCGGTCAAGAATTTAATAATATTGTACCAACAGGCGCGGGCTTTCTGTGTGAGATGAAAAAGTATGATATTCTACTCCCCATATCATAAAGCCATAAACTAAATCTCGTGTCAAAAATCACGTCGATCCGAGAGAGTAAGTAATGCTTGATACTACGTAAGATTAAAAAAAAAATAGTCCTGAACCTTTGTGGGAGAACAAAGAATATTCTATGATGAAGTAAAGAGAGGGGGGTCTGTAACTTCTCACGTATACTTATTTTTACATTTCAACATATTCTATAGCCAGGCTCGAGAGATTTAACTTTGCGCAGCGGCGATATCGTAACCAATGAGGTTTATCCGAGGTGCGATTATTGCTAGTTGAAAACTAATACCAATACCCCGCCATGGGCACGTGAAATACCGTGCACTAAGGCAATTTTTGCATGTCTCTACGGGGACTCATTAATGGATTCAAGTTTATGATAAATGATGGTCGTGTGATCATTCGAGATCTTCTGTTTCTTGTCTGCCTCATGCTCTGCTATGTTTGAGTGTCATGAGGCTAACGATCTGCATCAAAAATCTAGATGCACACACTGTGGTGTGTGTCGTATTTTTTCAGAACATGTCAGACACTCGAATAGAAAACACGTCCATTTACAAGTGTCATGAGGCTAACGATCTGCATCAAAAATCTAGATGCACACACTGTGGTGTGTGTCGTTTTCAGAACATGTCAGACACTCGAATAGAAAACACGTCCATTTACATTGTGAAACAAAACTTTTGCATTTAAAAAAATAGTAGTAGGAAGTTGCATTTAAAAAAAATAGTAATAGGAAGAACTTAAAAATCGGATTATGTTTGAATAGTAGGAAAGACATTGAGAAGCAAGAGACACTGCCCTAGAGGCTGAATGAATAAATTCGATGAAAGGCTAATCTGTTTTATTATAAATTTTAGAGAAATTGCTTTTGACGAAACACTGCTAAGGGCTAGTCAATATTGATTAATTGTATGAAAATAAAGCTGGTGTGAACATGACCATCAATTGACTTTCCCTATCCATTAACTGGTGTGAACATGACCATCAATTAACTTTACCTATCCATTAGCTGATGTGAACATGACCATCAATTGACTTTATGTATCCATTAGCTGGTGTGAATATGACCATCAATTGACTTTCCCTATCCATTAGCTGGTGTGAACAGGACCATCAATTGACTTTTCCTACCATCAATTGACTTTCCCTATCCATTAGCTGGTGTGAATAGGACCATCAATTGACTTTCCTTATCCATTAGCTGGTGTGAACATGACATGACCATCAATTGATTTTCCCTATCCATTATTTGTAATTTCCCATACGCCAAAATGTCGCCAACCGGTAACTTCGATTTTAACCATAATTTTTGTGGCAAAAAATCAAATCACACAAATTTTAAAGAAAAAACGTAAAGACGCGTGTCAGTAATTTGATTTTCGGAGCAGCGTTGTGAAGCACCTATTGGTTTAGATTCCCCGGTTGTCTGAATGCATTCAGCAACAGTTTCTCGATTCTTTCTACAGGTTGAGAACATCCCTAAAAGACAAACCAACTTGTCATGTTCAAGAGCGCACTCCCATACGGCTACTAACCACACCATACATTGTTTAACTCGTCGGGTCATCTGGCGGGCATTAGATACATCCGTAACCCGTAAGCATGGTAGACTCGATACTATCGAAAATTTCATTCCATTACTATACTTTTCTTTTTATAGGATAAGGTGTTTAGATTAGAAACAATTGAATTTTGTATAAGTTTTTAGTAAGTTGAAAGAATGACTTTATTGGAAGCTTGGCTAAAGAATAATGACCAACATTACATTATATAATATTAAAGGTTGGCCTGTAGGTACAATTGGCGTACGCTGCATTACCAAACACGCTCCTTTTTTTTTTTTTTTTTTTTTTTTTTTTTTTTTTTTTTTTTTTTTTTTAGGGGACAAACCTATTTGGCTCTTCCATAACGACTCCTAAAGGGAGGACTTGTTATATTAGGGGACGATGTGGTGAAAGTGGAAGGCTCAACAGCTGTTTGAGTGTTGGTTGAATTTGAATCTCCCTCAGCGATTATCATAGTATCATCATCATTCATACTTTCCAAATCCATGTTCGTTTAATGTAAACAGAGTTTCTTCTTAAAACTTTTCCATCTTCAAATCTGACCAAATGTAGATCCACTTTCCGCACTATCACTCCTCTTTCCCATAAATTTGTTTTAATGTTTCTGACAGCCACTGCTTCACCAACCCTGAACTCGGCAGCTTGATTCAAACTTGTACCATTTTTGTTGAATGTTTTGCTGAGAACTCATTCTCTTCATGGGGGTCCACAACACTAGGAGCTAAATAATCATTTCCAGGAACGGGAAGTTTGCTTCTCAAATTTCGAGAATATAATTGTGCTGGGGACCAGGGTAGTCCTGCCACCGGAGAATTCCTATAACTGAGAAGGAACAAACTGATATTTTTACCCTCGTAAATGCATTTCTTGAACATATCTTTGACAATTCCAACTGCTTTTTCAACCATTCCCCTGCTCTGACTATGGTGTGGACTTGCCGTACGAATTTGAAAATTCCATTCCCGTGCAAATTTATTAATTTCATGGCTTGAAAATGATTGTTGTCACAGATGACTTCTGAAGGGATGCCGTGGACGGAGAAAATTCTTTTCCGGCAATCAATCACTTCAGCACTGTTTTTGGTCGCCATCTTCCTTACTTCAATCCATCTTGAAAAATAATCCACAAGGACCAAGTAATTTTTTCCACCATAATAAGCAATATCAATTCCTACCTTAAAAAATGGTATTTGTGGTATTTCATGATTTAAAAGAGGTTCTTTTATTTTGGCCCTTTGAAATCGTAAACATGTTGGGCAACTGTCACAAACATTGGATATATTAGATGTGATTCCGGGCCAGTAGAACAATTCTTTTGCTTTGGATAATATTTTTGGTTTTCCTAGGTGAGTTTCATGCAATAAATTCAAAACATATTTTCTCAAAGACTCAGGTACAACAAGACGCTTATTGAAGTACCAATTCATTTTGAACAGTTATCTCGTTTCTCAATTTGAAGAAATGATTCATCTCACCTCCTTCAATTACCACTTTGGGCCATCCCTGTTTATAATATTGGATAATTTTATTTAAGACTTGAGACTGAAATTCAGCAAACCTTTCTTCAGATATATTAGCGATGTATTCTGTCACTACATGAATCATGTCTCGCATCGAGTCATCATCTTCTATATGTTCAGGTTGGAAGTTACGTGAGAGCAAATCGGCAACAAACATAAATTTTCCTGGCAGATAAGACAATTCAAAAGTGTAGGGAAATAATTTCAACAACAACCGTTTTAGTCTGTTGTTCTTGATGTCACACATATTTTTCTTGATTATTGACACTAGCGGGGAATGATCCGTGTGAACTTTTATATTGTTATTATCATAAATATAGTTATGAAATTTAGTGAACGCAAAGACAACAGCTAGAAGCTCTTTCTCTATCTGAGCATAATTCTTTTCCGAGGACGTCAAACTTCTAGATGCATAAATCACAGGTCTATTATTCTGCATTAAACAGCAACCCAAACCATTCTTAGAAGCATCACATTGAATTTGGATGTCTTTTGTCGAGTTAAAATGAGCTAGCTTGGTCACATCAGATACTAATTGTTTTAACTTTTCAAAAATTTTGCTATGAGAACCATCCCATCGCCAAATCACATTTTTCTCTAGCAACTCATTCAATGGAGCTGTTAGAGTTGCCATTTCAGGGATGAAATTTCTCAAATAATTCAACAAACCTGAAATACTTTGAAGCTCTTTCTTGTTAGTGGGATTATTGAGCTTTTGAATAGAAGATACTCTCTCGGGGTCTGGCTTGTACCCATTAACATCGAACACATGACCAAGATACTTGACACTTTCAACATGATACTGGACTTTCTTAGGATTAAACTTTATTCCATATTTACGAGCAACTGATAAAACTTTTTGCACAATAACATTTAATTCTTCTTTAGACTCAGCAGCACACAAAATATCGTCAAAATAAACTGTTACGCCATCAATGTTTCCGAAGTATTTGAATGTTAGTTTTTGGAAAATTTCTGGAATCACAGATAGTCCAAATGGAGCTCGTAAATATCTGAAGCAACCGAATGGGGTGCTAAAGGTACAAAGTCTGCTAGAGGCCTCATGCAACATGATTTGGTGAAATCCATCTTTCAAATCAAATACACAATAATATTTCTTGTTTGACAGTTTAGGCAGAATATCTTCGGTGGTAGGTATGTTATAATATTCTCTCAGCAAATATTTGTTTAACTCCTTTGGGTCAACACAAAGTTTCAGAGATTTATCAGGCTTCTCCACAGCTATCAAATTGCTCACCCATTCGCTTGGTTCTTCAACAGGTACTATAATTTTATTATCAACCAAATTATCTAGTGATTTCTTCAATTTATCTTTTATATTGATGGGCACTCTACTACTTGGACTAGCTTTTGGTACAGCTCCTGGTTTTAGTTTTAATGAACAGATGTCAGGAAAACAACCAAAACCAGAAAAAACATCAAAGTTCTTTTCAATAAATTGAGATTTTTCAGTATCCTTATCATTTACAGTACTTGCAATATTTACTCTCTTAATTAATTCCAAGTCAACACAAGTGCTCAAACCCAGTAATGGCACAGCACTTCCTAAATCAACAACTAAAAACTGTGCTTCAATGATTCTATTTTTTGTTTCTAGTAGGACCGAGATTAATCCTTTTGGAAAAATGTCGTATCCCCCATACGCCTGTAATCGAATGTTTGATTTCTTCAAAACAGGTTTAAGTTTTAAATATCTCAAAAATCTCAAGGGTAAAATATTCGCCTCGGCACCAGTATCAAGTTTAAACTCAATCGGATAATTATTGACACGGATCTCCCTCATCCAGGATTTTTCCTTTTGACCATCACCTACTGCACACACAGTTGTCAACGAATCAAGAGTCAGCTCATAATCATATTTATCACTTTGAATTTCATTAATCTTTCTTGACATTAGTTTTTTGTCACAAAAATTTGCAAAGTGTCCTAATTTCCTGCAAGAATGACAACGTCTGTTCCACGCAGGACATCTCATGTTTTCAGTATGGAAAGTTCCACATTTGAAACATTTTGTAGTATTAACCAATTTTCTTGTATTATTTAGATGGCCATTATTCGATCGACGACTGTTGTTAAAGGCAATCACATTTTCCGAGCTTTTGCTAGGGTACTCTGAATTTTGGTCACCAATATTATTATTTTCATTGCATAGCGTATTTAACGCTGATCTCGAATTAGCTACTAGAACTTGGGCTTTCTTCTCAGCATTTTCAATTGATTTGCAAAAGTCCACCATCCTATCCAATGACATATCTTCTCGCAACAATCTTTGCTGCAAACTTTTGGATAACACACCCAATACAATTTGGGCTTTTAAAAGCTTTTCCTCTTGGCTGTCAAAACAACAACAACTTTTTACAAGGCGTTTCAATTCTGAATAAAAATGATCAAAATTTTCTCCAGGTTCTTGTTTCTTCTCAAAAATTGGTATACTTCCCAGATTTCATTTCGTTTTGGCAGGCAAATTTCTTCCAATATCTTGATTATATCGGTAATGGTTTCAGATGCCTCTTCAATATTTGTTCTGGCCGTATATTGAGCCAAAGCTTCTGGGCCCATAAGATTTTTTAAACGTGCACTTCTTGAGATTTCAAGTTTGTTTCCGTAGCCGCAAAGTAAATTTTGACATCTCTTAAAATTTTTTTAAAATTTAGGGCCACATTGCCCTCCATACAAAGCACGCACGGTTTATTAAATATATCCATATTGACAAAGGATTAAACAAATAACAGAAATATTTTAATAAAAAATAACTACCGACTGCGCCATGTTTAGATTAGAAACAATTGAATTTTGTATAAGTTTTTAGTAAGTTGAAAGAATGACTTTACTGGAAGCTTGGCTAAAGAATAATGACCAACATTACATTATATAATATTAAAGGTTGGCCTGTAGGTACAATTGGCGTACGATGCATTACCAAACATAAGGAAAGTAGAAAAAATCAAAAATGTCTCTTAGTACTTGTGACGGATATTAATTTTTAAACTTTTTTAAAGCCGCCGCAAAAAAATTAGATACAGTTTTCCCCACTTTTTTTCAGAATTTTAAACGTCGCACAAATTTTCAACTGAAGCCAACTTATTTCCTAAAATTTATCTCGTTAATTTTTTCTGTCAAAAAGAATAACCCAGCATTTGAAAGGCGTTCTCATGTCGGGCCTCTCTCTGTTCAAGTTATGATTTTTTTTCTCTCTCTCTCGTTTCTCTGTTTTTGGAGATTTTTGAGATATATTATTTATTTTTCTTTGGAAAACATTTTTGTCTTTTTCAGTAATTAGATTTTAATGATGACACTTTGTTTGTCCGCAGAATTTGGGGTTAAAATTGTCTCGTTCCCCTTGTCAATGAATTGCGGGCAAATATTTTTTCTTCTTCTGATTTATCTTGTTGTAGCGGTGTTTTTTCCCCTAACGTCCCTTTCTTTAGATTAGCTGTGGGAAGGCATCTCTTTTTACAATTAGGTATACTAAGGTATTCCGTGTTGTTTTGCTGTAATCAAAAAAATCTCAGTTGTCCTCACGAGGCTGAGTCTAAACGGGACCATCGATTGCTTGATCTTGAGTGCTCGATGAGAGACTTGATTGACTTAGTTTTTTGTTATAAAAGAAAAAAGCTTTTTTTATGTATAAGTAAAGGTATAATAAAACATTATACATATAACTTAATCAGATTGCTGATTTGGGTTCATGAATCAACTTTATTTTTATCTATAAACTATAATTAAATATGTTATATCTTATCATTCATCCATGAGGATGGATGTTTTATTTTATCATCAACTAGGATATGTTTTATCTCATCAAATTTCCATAATGAATATGTCAGAAGTTAGAGGTCCCTCAATATCAAACAATCAATGTATTTGGAAAACTCGTCCAACTTAGAAAGAACATAGGTTTATTTATAGCATATTTTTCCTTATACTTTTATGTGACTGATAGTAACTTAACTAGACCCTAAATGGGACCTACATACAAAATTTCACCTTGTGCAGGCCAAGTGCATTACACTCGGCATGCACAAGGTTCTAATCCTGATTAGGTCGAAAATGTGAGAAAATTTTCTGGTAGGTCCGGGGGTAACTCTGCTTCTTGAAAACAATTCATCAGCTATGGTAATAGCGACCAGTGGTAACTTTATGAATAAAATGAACATTTTAAAAACTAAACCATAACAGCATTCAAAGAATAATAAAAAATAGGGCTTTGAATGAGAGAACAGCATAATGTAACCCATCAGTGATTTCTCTTTGTCAATTATTACTTGTTCTGCACTCCTCTAACATTCAGATTCAAATGGGGGAGCATCAACCATCAGTAAAAAACTCTAGTTAAGATGTGTTCTTTCCTCTCAAGAACAACTTTAGCGATGTGTTTCATTATTTAAGAGCAACAATAGACTTTCAGATTTTAAAGAGCTCTTTGACTCCCACTTGCCCTTATAGCTGAAAAAAGCTGCTGATGCTTACTAAAAAGCCACAAATATACAACACACAGCAAAATATTTTATTTTCAGGTAATTTAAGAGCTTTCATTTCTTCGATGTCAAGCTGTGAAACGAATTCGTTATCGGTAGGAATTTTTCTGGGAAAGTCAAGCATGTATTGTTATTTATATTTAACCTTTATCCTGTTTAGCTTATAGGAGAAAATAATGGGATATCGTCCCTTACAAACCATTTTTTTATTTACTTAATAGGTGCCAGAATATTTACTATTTTTTTATTAAATTTTATTAGATTCTGATGAAAATTTTGCCTTTGAAGTTTAGTTTGAGATTCCTGCTTAGCAGGTACGCCCAAACAAGCGGCTTCAGGGGCACTGGTAGAAATTTTGCATTTCGTTCCTATGGAAGATGATAATTTTGCCTTTGAAGAGCGATAATTGCTGCCGAACATGTGTGCCCAAACAGGGAGGGGGTCTTGTTGGCCACTGAAAAATATATGTAGTACTTTGAGACCACAAAGTTTATTATTTAAGAATCAATAAGAACAATAAAGATATGGATTATTAAGAAACAATAAGAACAATAAAGATATGAATTATTAAGAAACAATAAGAACAATGAAGATATGAATTATTAATCAATCTTCAGCGGGGACACTCAATTTTTTCAAACCTATTTCACGTTCTTAAGGAGACATATTTTTTTTTCATTACGAAAATATTCTGTCACAATGAAAATTTTTATATGCTCTTTCAGTTGCCCACCTCTGATTTAGTACATGTTTAATTGTTTATGCAAGCAAATATAAACTTCTAACCGCCAGAAAGTATTGTGCTGATTGTTAGGCAATTATGACTTGAAACTCGCAGTACATATTCTTATTTGTTTTTAATAATGGCTCTAAAAGATATACATGAAAAATCCCGTTTTATCTCTTTCCCACTTTTTTTCATCTTGACCTATTTTCTTTTGAAAGCAGAAAACCATTTTCTACACCATTGTTCGCACACATTTCACGATATTGTTATTTAAAATGCATCTAACTATTAACATACTTAACATTAAATATGAAAATATTATTAATGGAATTTTGAATTTTTGAAAACTCAATACTCCTCCATCATAAACCATGAATAAATATGGTGCACTCTTTTCAAATTGAAGTGGACTATACCCACTAAGTGGGGAAATGAGGGGTAGGCGGTACAAACATCAAACTCCTTGGTGAGTTTTAAAAAACGTACACCAACCGAAATGAGGTTCTTCACAAATTTATATATAGTCTAAAGAATATTTTCATGTACAATTCTACACTCTACATCTATTTCATAAATTCGTATGTTTTATTTTTCTCCTTATACCATACATCATCATCATCAGAAAAATATAGATGTAAATTGATGATAGACCAAGAGATCAATGATGTTTTTTAATTGAATCAACATCGTACCTCATCCGATCATAAATATCTATTGAATCATTTAATAACATCCTATGGTAGCCAGATGTATGACTGTGCAAGTGTGCACTATGCAGCTATGAAGAAATTATTGTTTGCTGACAAACTTTGTAATTGTCATCATACATTTAATCTTGTAAGCTAATAATTGTCATGGGCCCTCAAATCATGTCAATCACTGTAAAACAAGCAAGTCTGCATTATTTACACCAGCTTAGGTGGACTCGGCCAATGAGAATGTCACCCTCAAGTAATATAATCTGAAGCACGGCATATTTTTACTATACACTTTAGTAAGTTTTGTATACCTATAAATATGCTTCAGGTGAGAGTTGTTTTTTTTTTTTAAAAAAAAACAAACAAAACATTATTCAAAGGAACTAGAACCTCGTTCGATTTAGCATCAGTCTAGTTGAGTCAAAAGATGGAAGGTGACACATTTTTTTTTTTTTTTTTAAAAACAAATTTACATCGACATGACACCACGACGTCTGTTTATTTTGAAAAGTCACCACTTTTGGAAAAAATGACAAACAAAATTAAGGGGCCTTTTGTTTTGTCCACAGTAATTTCTTCATTATGTAAAAAGTGACTTCTCAGAATATTTAGACTATTGTAAATTAATTGTTATCGCATGTAAGAATTGCATTTAGTTCACTGTAAGAAAGTAACGTATTTGAGGAATAGGGAAATTTTCAATAATTCTCCTGGAATTTGAATTGACCTTCAACATCTTCAAATATTAATTTTTACAGAAAGTTCCTCTCTAGTAAGCCTAATCCCAAATGTTTTACTAAGTTCAATGAAAAAAACAGGCTTACTGTAACAGTACTTTTTCTTTCTCTTACAGTATTTTTCACGATGATTGTTTTTGTTTTGATTTCAGTTTCGGTGTGGATTAGTTGAGGAGGTCTGTTCGTATGCCGTTCATCGGCCAAAGTAAAATGTCACGCCTCTCCACCATGTTCCATACAGTGGAGGTCGGAGACACAAAATTCACAATACTTAAAAGATATCAAAATCTTAAACCGATTGGTTCGGGAGCACAAGGAATAGTATGGTAAGATCTTCTTATTTAATTTCTTCATTTAATCTGTGTCTTGCTGAGCTGTTATGATTTCTATTTTCTCCTTCTGTTTGATTATTTTTACGAACGTTATTAATAATAGCAATAATTTGTTTTATTTACGGCCGAACCCTTTATATATACATTACGAAGCAAGTAGGTACATAAATATCACAGGTTAATAAAGACAATTTAAAAAAAAAAAAAAATATGTTGTAAAAGGTATTGATGTTGTTGTAAATGTTAGAATCAGCATTTCCTATATTATATTTGTTGTTTTAGAAAACAAAATTGATTGAAAGTGGGAACCATAGGTGAAATATCGGTACACAAAGTTCACATAATAATAATAATAATAAATAAATAAAAAAAATTGGTAAGTAGATGAGCAGACAATAAATAAAAAGATACGATAATATGTATAAATATGTAGGTAAGCTAAAATAAATGGTACGGAAAACCGTACTAGACTTTCTCTTCCTTAATCATTCCATCAGACTACCACCGAATGCAGATTTTGTTCTTCTAAAATTTAAAGGTTTTNGTAAGCTAAAAAAATGAAAAAAACACTAGAATAAGGTAACAATTAAAAATCAAAATCAAACTCCAAATTATTGGCAGTTCTCATCATTCTGTACATTGGAGAGAAAAAGGAGTAATTATTGCTGCAAAATTTTACGTAAAATAAATTATTTCTCCTAAGTCTTCGGTGACAGTCCAAACAGACGAGTCCCAGCAGAGCGGCACAATCCACATATATTTTTTTTATATATATATATTTTTTAATAATGAAAATCGATATCGAAATCGGTTATTATTTTCCCCTCCCCCCACTGAAAATTTAATGTTTTACGTTTCAAGATACGTAGAATTAAAAAAAAAAAATGGTACGGAAAACCGTACTAGACTTTCTCTTCCTTAATCATTCCATCAGACTACCACCGAATGCAGATNTTGAATATCAATATGAGCCAAAGGAAAACGGTAACGGAAATAGGACAAAAATCGTCTTTGGACTCTGTCCAACATAATGAACCTCGTAGTGAGGAGACCACACAATACAAGCATACTCCAACAAAGAACGAACCAATGATTTGTAAAGAAGACAAAAAGAATTTGAGGAGAAGCCTTTGGAGGATCTATTAATATAACCCAACAGTCGATGACACTGCATTGAAACATTTGCGATGTGGGGAGAGAAAGAAAGTTTTTGATCAAAGATCACCCCCAAATCTTTTATATTTTGATTGATTCCATTGACTTAGAAACGTATTGTGTATTAATATTTGCAACAATTTTTCTAATTTCACTGCTAAACTTGTACTGGTCAGTTTATACTGAGCACTGTTATGAATTCACTTCTAATATTTTACGTTTTGAAGCTATGGTTTGTCATCTTTGTATCGTCAGCTGACACCTAACCCTGTAAAATGGTACATCTAAAGGTCGGGGTACTTTTTTTTTGGATATGTTATTATCAAATCGTCCCCTGTGGATAGGGGGACATAAAAAGAATACGTCCAAGGCAGTCAAGTCCATGTCGGTCGTAAAAGGCGGCTAAAGGAAGGGTAGGATACGACATCTCTTCGATTACCCATGCGGAAAGCAAGGAAAAGCTACTGCATTGTCCGTAAGGATTCTCAAGTATCAACAAACTCATGGCGAGTTGTTGCAAACCAACCCCACGGCTGTTAACCTATGATGATGATTATCAAATCGGGTCTTTTACCTAAATTTCCAACCAGATTTTTTTTTTCTCTCTATCTCTCTCTTTAACATCTATTGGTCATTTGAGACTGTTTTTTTTAACCTCAAACTTGCAAACCAGCCTGGGTTGGATCGATAGCCAACACCACAAGAGCGCGAACCCACGTGGACACTTACTTGGTAAAACCTCGCTAGACGTAGCCTAACTTCAGTGCTCTGACGGGAACTGATGTATTATACGTGTCATAGACGGTGCTAATTTCAACCGTGCAGATCAAAAAGTGACGCCAATTCTGTTTTTGTATTAACTCAATCTTTATCAACGTAGAGCCAAAATTATTATTATAATAAATAAAAAAAAAACTATAAAGCTACAGACTTGAAACTTGGCAAGGACCTTCGTTGCACCATGTAAGTGTGCACTAAGAAATGATTTTGCAGAAATTTAATTTTAAGGGGTAAAAATCGCGAAAAGTAAACAATCCCCANTGGGCCCCGTGGCTCCAAATATTTTCAAAATCCAAAAATGACCCGAAATTTTGAATATATGGCCCAAAAGCAAAATGGCCGAATATATTTGATCTTTATTTTGTCATTTGGCTTCCCGTCAAACAATTTTTTCAGCCAAAATATCTCTAAAATTTCTGCACGAATACAATACTTTATCTTCTATGGAAGAGAAAGTAAAAATCCATGACTAGATAATTAATAGAACGAAGTAAGATTTACTCCACATTTTTTTGTCTTTTTGTACCACGATAACTCTTGGACGCTTTTTGTGCGTGTGGTCTATAGTTTTTTATTAAGTGTGTGAGGTCTATAGTTCACAGAACTACGAGTTGGTATCAGGTCCAGAATAAAACTTGATGGTTCTAGTTGTCCCCCAAAGCTCGGAGTTGCTGTTCGTCATAACAGAAACATGATCAGCCCTTATGTTTTACATTAATAAAAAAAATTAACAGTGAGTATTATATTCTTAATAAAAAGTCACCCTTATAAAACCCGAAAATCAAAACATGCAATTAAATGAATATAGTTTTGTTCTTTGCTATCTTTTAAGGCTCCCTTAAACTTAAAAGATACATTCCTGTGTCCCAACTCAATGAGTTATATTACACCTCAAATAGATTCTAGGTATCAGTCAATGAGTTATATTACACCTCAAATAGATTCTAGGTATCAGTAGTTTCCAAAATAATTTAGTAGGTGGGACATAGCTTGGATGAAACAATCTCTGCTTCAAAAAGAAAAGGGTAAAATCTCACTTTTTGTCACTTCGAGAGCAAAGAACAGATTTTTCTTCCTTTCAGAATATGACTTTCATAAGCTGTTCAATAGGTAAAATCACTAAGGTGTAGATTGAGATGTTATGGAGCAGCAGCATCATATGGTCTAAAATTGGACTACGCGTTCGAAAGCTATCGTGGTACAAAAATGCGTGAAATCTAGAGCTTATATACTATACTTCTTGTGTTCGGCCAGTAAATTTGTAATTTACTATCTGCAAATATCTCCTGTAAAAATAAACAAAACATGACCCCCCCCCCCCCNGACCCCCCCCCCCCATCATGGAACGGGTATTCACAATTCCAAAATGATAGATATTTGTTTCTAATTTTATTTGAATTAATTGATGAGCTCATGCTTGTAAATGGTAGGGATAGATGTATTTTTTTTTATTTATTTCTTTTTTTTTTGCTTAATGTCTCTTAAACATCCTGGGTTGGGCGGTTGGGCCGAAAAATCCTGAAATTGAAAACAAAAGAATGAATCAATGAACAGAATCACAGTCTGTTCATTGAACATTTCATGTAGTATGTATAGATGTTATAATAATATATGTAAATATGTATGCATGATGTATATGAGTGTACAATAATTGTATCTATTCTATTGTGTAGATGTATGTTAATTTATTTGGGGGTAAAAATGCGCCATGGCCCAACCTGGGCTAAAGCATTTTATTAACTTTCTATCATCCACCCATGTTAGTACAGGACTAAATGACTTACAGACTAAACCCTTCTCTTTTTCTGAATTTATTTTTATGTATATTGTTTATTTCTTGTACTATATTTATCTATTTTGAATGTGAATAAAAAAAATATAAAAAAATCAAGTATACGCAATTAAAATTCATGTTTTTATTTTCACATGAATTTATGCATATCTACATTTGAGTAAGCCAACAACGTCTCTGGCACGTTGAATGCACCAGTTCCCATGAGATGTCTGAAGTTGCTATGAATAAGAACCAAATTTCAAGTTCTAGCTCATACCGTTCTCCTTTTAGGCAGGATTCGCAAAAACCGCTAAAAAGTGGCAAAAAACGCCAACGGTAAATTCGATTTCAGCCAAAAGTTTCGTGTGTCGTCCAAGGCATAAAAATGACATACCAAATTTCAAATCTCTAGCACTTAACGTTCTTGAGATATCTTGTTCACAGACCGACCGACAGACACACGCACACGGACCAATGGCTGAAACTCAAGATTTTTGAAACGTGTTTTGGCATTGAAAACTCGACATCGAAAATTTCAGCCCATTACTATTCTTTCATTTTTGTAGGACAAGGAACCGCCTCGTCTTTGTTCATTTGCTCTTTGCACACGACATATTTTCGTGCGGACTGAAGTGAATTCCAAAATATTCCAGACTAGCAGACTTAGCAGGACGCCTTAGAGGTATGGCCGTTCACATAAATATAGTATGTTCCTCTGCCCATGTTATGCCCACAATCATATTTGGTACCGATTGATAATGTAGTTTTTTCAGTTAGCGTGTACAAGCAAAAGCACGCTTTGTCTTTATATAATAGTAAGATAAGACTATGCTATGTGCAAAAATGAAGGCTGCTGAGTTTAGACTGGATATGCTACTCCCAACATAGCCCAGTAGTCAGAGACAAAAAAGGGTGTTTCAATGCAATAATTGGGGAAATCTCGATTTTTATATATGTTTGTAGGTATGGACCTCCTCTTTAAAAAGCTAAGTTTTCGACCTCCCAACCCTTGTGCGTTCTCCGCCATCTTGAAAAAGCCGCTCAAAAAGCCGCTTTTTTCAGGGTTTCCTCAATTACTCGCTTCCTGTGCATTTTAGGCGAATCGTTGTAGCGATTCATTTAAACGACAATTAAATTTCCTGCAATTTCAATTCACACATATTTCCTGTAGGATGTATAGGAGTGCTCCTACAAGCGGCGCCGTTTTGGCGTAAAATGCCGTTTTTGTCAAAAATGAACTTTTATATTCATTTTTACCTTTCTATTTTCTAAACAAAGCCTCAATACCGCATAAACACCACAATAAAAGTTGTAGATATTTTAATTTTACACCGAATTCATATATCAATCATGAGAAACGTTTTAGTGGAAGGTTCAAAAAAGACAAAGAGCTGGTCGAAATGAGATTTTACTTATTTAATACATGTAACATATCGCCCATAAAAGAATGGATTAAAGACGATGTGTGATTTTTTTTGGGGTTGTTAGGTATTGTGGGGAGATTATAAAACTGAATTTTCGACCTCTTAAACTGAGGGGGAATTTTAGGCGGTCATTCTACGCCAAAAAGCGCTGCCAAAACAGTATTTTGTAAATAACTCGAGAATGGTTTATCTGAAGAAAAACAACGTGAAAACATGGCAAATAAAATTTCCTATATACAATTTGAATTCGCAAATTTTCTCTGTGCGATGTATGGGAACGCTGCTACAGACGGCTTCGCCTTGGCGGTAAAGGGCGATTTTGATGAAAATGAGTTTTTATCCTTTTTTTCGTATATATCCCCAAAACATCCTTTCTGAAGTTGAATATAACCTTACAGTTTTAATTAGAATTCATATATTAAACATAGAAATCCCTTAAGTGGTATACCAAAAAGAGCTAGAGAGGTGGTCGAATTATGTCCTTTCTTATGAGATGCCTGTATTATAACTCCTATTTGCTTTTACATTAAGTGATGAACACACAATGAATATTATAGAACAACATATTGGTGAGAATTCAATAAGAACTCCCATTCAAGGATAAAAACATCACTAGATATCACTTTTTCGTCCAAAAAACGGCACCAAACCCAGTATGCTTCTGAGTACAATCCCTAGTACGCTGAGAAGCATACCTCGTGCTTTCTAGTAGGGGATAAAAAGAAGTGTTGTATTTACCCAAAGATAAAAATAACACTAGAATTTATTTTAATAAGGCTATGTTCACATGACCGCGCAGTACGACGAACCGCGCGGCACAAGATCTATCTAAATAGTGCATATTGTTTACATGACTGCGCGGTGCCGCGCGGTACTAGTTCTACAAACTTGTATCGATTTGTGCATATGATACCGCGCGGTCATGTGAACCTAGCCTTAAAGACTCGCCAAACCAGTAAAGCATGAGCAGAGGGTTTGCTTTTTACTCATGTTTTCTCTAAGTGTAAAAGCGCGTCGTGTTCATTAGACAAAAAAAAACTATTTTTCCCCATCCATCCTTCTTTACAAGACTAGTAGGTTTAGCTCCGCTTTTGGGCGTAAATGTTACATCTAGTGTTGTTTCTTGTCCTTGAATGGGAGTTCTTATTGAATTCTCACCAATATGTTGTTCTATAATATTCATTGTGTGTTCATCACTTAATGTAAAAGCAAATAGGAGTTATAATACAGGCATCTCATAAGAAAGGACATAATTCGACCACCTCTCTAGCTCTTTTTGGTATACCACTTAAGGGATTTCTATGTTTAATATATGAATTCTAATTAAAACTGTAAGGTTATATTCAACTTCAGAAAGGATGTTTTGGGGATATATACGAAAAAAAGGATAAAAACTCATTTTCATCAAAATCGCCCTTTACCGCCAAGGCGAAGCCGTCTGTAGCAGCGTTCCCATACATCGCACAGAGAAAATTTGCGAATTCAAATTGTATATAGGAAATTTTATTTGCCATGTTTTCACGTTGTTTTTCTTCAGATAAACCATTCTCGAGTTATTTACAAAATACTGTTTTGGCAGCGCTTTTTGGCGTAGAATGACCGCCTAAAATTCCCCCTCAGTTTAAGAGGTCGAAAATTCAGTTTTATAATCTCCCCACAATACCTAACAACCCCAAAAAAAATCACACATCGTCTTTAATCCATTCTTTTATGGGCGATATGTTACATGTATTAAATAAGTAAAATCTCATTTCGACCAGCTCTTTGTCTTTTTTGAACCTTCCACTAAAACGTTTCTCATGATTGATATATGAATTCGGTGTAAAATTAAAATATCTACAACTTTTATTGTGGTGTTTATGCGGTATTGAGGCTTTGTTTAGAAAATAGAAAGGTAAAAATGAATATAAAAGTTCATTTTTGACAAAAACGGCATTTTACGCCAAAACGGCGCCGTTTGTAGGAGCACTCCTATACATCCTACAGGAAATATGTGTGAATTGAAATTGCAGGAAATTGAGGAAACCCTGAAAAAAAGCGGCTTTTTCAAGATGGCGGAGAACGCACAAGGGTTGGGAGGTCGAAAACTTAGCTTTTTAAAGAGGAGGTCGATACCTACCACCATATATAAAAATCGAGATTTCCCCAATTTTTGCAAGCAAAAAATCCCTGACTACTGGACTAACACGCATTTTTTAATTTAATAAAATTAATATGACCCATGATACTAGCTGATAATGTAGCTTTTAATAGGTCAAAGGTTTTTTTATAATTGTAATAGTATGGTATATATACAGAGTGTTTCAAATGAACCTGTAATTTTTTTAACCACTTATGTAGAGGTCAAATAAAGGCCACTATGCTAACTACACCTTCTGCGTACAACAGGGCTGGCCAAGGAAGGAAAGGCTAACAAATTTGATAGAATTTAGCAGATCAGCATTATTTACTATTAAACAATAAACATTCTGCTACATGTAAAATAAAGCACACAATGCGTACTCACTTAAAATTCGTGGCCCCGTTTGAAGGTTTGGATCACGTTTGTTGAATAAGTCATTCCGTTTTTTATGTTCATAGCATGATTTCTTCGAATATTCAATCATAATTAAATTTTGCTCAAAGACAAGAGAAAAATATTGCGTTTTTAACCCTTGAGATCCCCCATAAGTCGGACCCTACACATGGTAGAATAATGAGTCTTTTTTTGAAAGAACGTACCCACAAGTTTGATAATGGGAATCTTTTCTTATCCAGTCCCGTTTGCGAGTTTTGAACGTGAACGCAAAATAAATTTGAAACTTCCGGATCCATGTTTATTAAGCAAAGTGGCCTTTATTTGAGTTCTAGTGGTTTAAAATGATTACATGTTTTATGGGGCACCCTGTAGATATAGATTTACCCCATCTGACGGAGCGTATCGCTCGGTCAGTCGCGTTCTTTTTACTTTTACTATCTAATTCTTTAATTTTTTTTGTTTTGTTTTTAGTTTCTAGTGCTTGCGTAGTTCTTTGCTCAAATAGTTTTATTAGTTCATTCTCCCTATATGTTAGATTATTATTTTCTTCGTCAACCAATCAGATTGATTGTATGTTATGGGAACCAGTAATAGTAACGACTCCGTTATTTCAGACAATAATAATATTACCATGTTCCATTCACAAGTGTTTGGTGATACTGAGTTTTCTGTACCAAACAGATATATTCATTTAGCACCAAAAGGTGTTGGAGCTCAAGGAATGGTGTGGTAAGATATATTTTTTTTTCAGACAATTCTTATGTTTAATGCTCACTTCAATAATTAATACTGGTGGATTATAACGAGGGTGTTTCTAAATGTTTACCAAATATTTTCAAGGATGTTTTTTTTACTTTTCTGGACCAATTATGACGAGTGCGTCCGTCCGTCCATAAATCGTGTTCGCGCATCTACAGCCTTTATTATTTGTCCCATTTTGATGAAATTTAATATCAATATTCCTTGAGGCCATAATTCGAGATAATCTTGGAGATATCACCCTCTTGGGTCCATTTATGGGTCAAAAAGGTCATTTTGAGGTGCCCCTCTAGAACCCAAACAGCGAGCCTGATTTTGATGAAATTTAAAGCAGACACTCTTTGTAATATATCATTGGCAAATTTTGACACTCTTCATCCGGCGGTCCTTTAGAGTTTAGGGCACCAAACCTGAAATTCGGGACACTTCTCTAAAACTATCAGTTTTACTCCAATTTTGATGAAATTTAAAACAGATACTCTTAGTAACATGTAATCGGCATATTTTGGACCTGATGAGGCTATTTCATCTGGGGGTCCTTTAGAGCAACAAAGCTAAATTCGGGGCACTTCCCTAAAACCGGCGATATCACTCCAATGTTGATGAAATTTTAAAAAGACACTCTTTGTAAGATGTCATCGACAAATTTTGGGGTTGATGAAGCTAACTTCATCTGGGGGACCTTTAGGCTGCCAAATTTAATTCAATTACTATTTTGAAAAGAGCTGCGACAACACCCGAAGGCTGCCATATCTAATTCAAATATTTTTTTTTTTTGCATTAAAGAGTAGCGACAACAGCCATATCTAAAAAACAGCGACAAAAGCCGAAGGCTGCCAATTCCAATTAAATTAACATTCTACCAAACTGTCACAACAGCCGAATGCGGCCAAATTTAATCAAACTAATATTTTACTAAAGCGCAGCGAACAACCAAATCTTCCAAAACTAATTGAAATATATATTTTTTCTTACTATAAATGAAATAATAATATCTTCAATGCAGAGCAGAGCCCCAACAGTCGAAGGTTTCCAATTTTAGTTGAAACAAGGAAGATAAATTCTTGTACGGCTTTCCGTACCATTTATTAAAACGTGTTTTAGCATTTGAAAACTCGACATTAAATATTATAGCCCATTGCAATACTACCTTTTTTTTACTTAAATATAGAAAGTCGTGTGATTTTCAAACCGATTTTTTTATGAAGAGCCTCGAGGATGATAAGTTTAAACAATTTGTCTCTCAACTGTAATGGAATAATTCCCAGAACATTGTGTAGGAGTAGAGATTTTTCCCTCTCATCATCGAGAACAGCCAAGCTATACGAGACTTTTCCATCTGCTGGAATATATTATCTAGGAGAGAAAATGAACATACTTTTAGAAACAATTTATTTTTGTAGTAAATTGCCAGAGGAAGAAAAAACGAATGTTTAAAAAGAGAAAATGATGTGTAACAAGATGAAGTAAGACAGCAATGAAATTAGAGGAAAACATGTTTGTTTCGACAAAACATAAGAAAAGGTATAAAGGATCGTGCAATTGTGTGTGTGTGGGGGGGGGGGGGGGGGGGGTNNNNGGGGGGGGGGAGGAGGAGGTTATTTGTCGAGCCTCATTCACTAAGTAAGATAACATTTTTGCCCATAAGAAAGAAGGACTTGACATTTATCGGAACCCGTGCAATGATTTTTGAAACCCAAACATCTACCAAACACAGAAAAAAATTGTTGGTAGTTCACGTTGTTCAGGATGTAGATTTTTTTTCTTCTCTCTTATGATCCAAGTTTTAATGATTATTTCTTGCAAAAGTAATTAATTATTTAAGATCATTCCACTCACCACACCATCTGACGTGTTCAAAATAAATTACTTGACTCGTTTTGATTAATTTATGACAATTCCCCTTACCTCCTCTCGTTTTTTACTCTCCAACTTTGTCTGCCCTTCTTTCTGGCGCATTGTTTAAACTTTTTTCACTCCTTCCGTGATAAAACTATAAATAAATAGAAGGATTTTCTATTTTCTGCAGCTGAAGAAAAAAAAAGTAAATTGCTATTCCTTTTTTCTTCCAACAATATTCATTATTTCAAAAATAGTTTTTCATTCAACTACTACTGCCCAACGAGACTAATTGATCTTGCGATGATATTCGAACACAAGCAGTGGCGGCCCGTGAATATTTAGCCTGGGGGGCTACATGCCCCCCAGGCATTGCTAAAATGCAATAGAAGTTGATTTTTTGGCTTACCTGACTAATATATCGAAATTTGAGTCATATTTAGATTTGGTTTCCATTTAATTCCTCTTCCAATGATAGACTTTGAATTTGCATGTTAAAAGGTTAGGTATTTATTCAGACACGATCTAAATAATTGCCTATATAATTTATTGTAAAGGAAATATGGTTAAATTAAACTTTAAGATTATATATTTAATAATTTCATTTAAAGATATAGAATAACTATTCTTGTAAAAAAAAAAAAAAAAAAAAAAATAGATTCCAAAACAAAATTCATTCATGCCTTAAAAATTGAATACTACAGTTCCCGTCAGATCACTGAAGTTGAGCAACGTTTGCATTGATTTTGATTGATTTGATACTCAAAAGTAAACATGAATAAAAATATTTTATTGTTAATACAATTTATGTTTATTACCAAAATACACTGAATGCGACGTTTATTTTATTGAGAAAAGACTCATTTTCCAACAGAATTTAAATTAATAAACACTTTTTATTTAATTAGGGTTATTTCCAAATAGGAAAAAAAGTCGAAATTGGCTTCAAAAAATAGATTTTCTATAAAATAAAAAACAATTTATCAATAATTATATTTTACAATCAACAAAAGCAATCAAACACTTTGTTTATAAAATTTTTGAATTTTGCTGATACGTTATCACAGTGTTGCCATATTTTAAATAATGTTTGGCTGATGTTACATCAAATATTATTTGAGCCGTATTACTCAATATAAAAATAAAATTAAAGATAATAATGTATTATCTATCTATCTACCTACCATGAAAATTGTTTGAATTAATTAATTAATTTTTTCCAGCTTAATTTGGAGCCCTAAGCAAGTCGTGGGTTCGATGAATATTTTTTTTATAAATTTGCATTTCTCCCTCTATGCTCTATACTTCTGTGGGTTTCTCCGAAACATTTGGCAACATCTAATTTTTTCTTTCAGAAGAAACGTACCCCTATTTGAGAGGAGAGAAAATAAAAATTCCCCTCAGAACGCGATAAAATGGAACATTATAATACATTTTGAGAACCAATAATTTATGAGCAGGCCCAATTTCTATGTAAATAGGATGGATAATTCCTCTCTTATTTTGAAATTAGCGGGAAAAGATCCGAAATTACAAAGGAAATTTTCTAGAATTTTGGAGCTATAGGCATTACGCCCGTTATATTATATACTGCCTGTGAGACATGGTGAACATACGATATTTTTTGCAAGTGAACATCAGATATTTTAAGCAACTCGCAAGTTATAGAAAATAAGGATATATTTTTTTAAGTGTTTTCCCTTTTTGGGGAAAGAAGAATACTTTTGTAGATATAAAATTAAATTACAAACAAAATATTTTTATGCTTTATTTTCTGTAATTTTTTGGGGGGGCTGTGCCCTTTTGCCCTTAAGGAGCAGCCGCCACTGAACACAAGTGACCCCAAATGTAAAAAAAAAAAAATCCGCACTTAGTCAAAAGTTATTTTAAAATACAAAGAGAGGACCACTTTAGGTCAAAATAACTTTTGATCTAAAGTGTCAATTTTTTTTGACACTTAGGTTACTAGTTTCCAAATAACCCAGCATACCAGAGTGTACTATTAAGAAATACGGAGCGCTTTCATATGAAGCCTCTGCCAAACTGAGAGTGGTAAACACGGCGTTCCACGGACATTGAATTTTATAGAATGCAGTGTTAACTCCAAAGGCTCCTAATCTCAGTTCATCAAATTGATTATTTTAACCTATTTATGAGAAAGAATTGTTTTTGGATAACTCAACTTTTCCTCGAGTGATTAATTGAGTCGCCAGCGTCCTTTTTAGTTTCACAATCGAGTGTACCAACTAACTTTTGATTTGTGTTCTGTTTTCAGTGCGGCCTACGATACGGCAACACAACAAAATGTTGCAATCAAGAAGTTATCACGCCCATTTCAAAATGTAACTCATGCTAAAAGGGCATATAGGGAATTCAAATTAATGAAACTTGTAAATCATAAAAATGTAAGTAAAAATTATACAAATATTTCATTATCACTATACCAAGCTCGATTGCCAAGGCTCAGACCTTAGATGAGAAAAAACGTACCTCGGGGGAAAAACTAATTGCTCATTTTATACACTGAGTGACAAAATTAGCAGAACGCTCAATTTTTTTTCGAATAGCCCGAGATATGTAATGGTTGGGAGCCCCTGTTTAGTAAATTAATATCACAAATATTATAGTTGACGATAATACCAAAAATTTTCACAAGCTTATCAGACTTTTGACTAAATTTTTGCAAGTTTACTACAGATATCCGAAAAACAGTGATTTTAGGTATACCTTGCCATGTTTGAGATTTCAGTATTCTGCTACCTACGTTCAAAATGAAGACAACCCTGAGTTTTATTGTGCTCTTTGACACTTGTATCATTCTTTTTTCTTTACCGATGAACGACTTTACTCAAGTGCAAGTCGCCTAAGCGGTTGTGCGTACCATTGTTTGTTAGAGTTACCGGAGGATGGCGAATTCTCTCATTGTGTCAAAATTTGGGATTCGTGGTTCTGTTAAAACTTACCAAGAGATTGGCGACCATAACATACGGTGTGGACAAGGTCGATAACGAGTTATGCACGCACAGGAACGCGGCTTTATGAAGCTGTCAGCCCTAAGGAATCGTACTTTAACCCACAAAACCATGCGTAACGAGGTCCAACGCAGTGGAGGTGTCAATGTTTGCTCAAAAACTGTCAGCAAGATAATCAAGGAAGGGCGAAATTTGTTCTTACCGCGCTTCTCTGCTTGCCAGGACTTACAAAGTGTAGAGGCGCGATTAAGCGAAAATCTAGAGGATTGGTCAAAGGGGAACTGGGGTAAAGTACTGTTCACCGATGAGTGTACATTCTCTCTGCGACCTGAAGTCAGAAGGGTTAAAGTGCTGAGACGTCCCAAGGAACGATACGCCCAGTGCAATATCATCGGAACTTAGAAATATGGTGGCAGTTCATTCATGTTGTGGGGAGCATAACTTTGAGGAGGCCCACGGTCCTGTGTGCTTTAGGAGGAGGTCCAAGATTTTTCAGCGATGAGTGTTGGATATTTTAGGAGTTATTATGGGGTCATTCGAGCAGTTTATTTCAAACGGTCTTGCGCTAAAGCACGACAAGGTACGTTCACACATTGGAAACCGCGACCGCGCATACCATGAAGAGTACCGTATGAATGTTCTTGGGCATTTCCATGATTGCTAAATTTGAAGCGAATCTTAAGATATTGCATAAGTCCGAGTCTTTCTATGCTCCTATTTTTGTCCTATTTTTAGATTTTCTCGATAAATGTCGCCATTTTGAAAAATAACATGAAAAAAATCTTGTTTTTGTTTTCCAACAATACACCTGTCATAATTATCAGGTTTAATGGCGAAAAAAAAACATAAAAATCGGTTGCAAAATCGAAAAAAATTGAGCGTTTCGCTAATTTTGTCACCCAGTGTATATTCTTTTGCTACAAATTTCAATTTATGAAGTCACTAAAACCGGGCCCCTTTAGAAGTCCAGGCCTATTTTCCTATCACTTTTAGAAGAACCGGCCTATTACAGTTACAGCCAAATGTCATTAGCAGCTCTAGGTACAGAAATTTCTTTAGAGCTGTTACACCGGATTAAATCAAGGTCGGATATAAATTTTGTTGTTTTTTATGTGTGACTGTGGTAACTTAGTTTCTTGATGACATTTGTCGCTATTGCAAGTAGAATGAACATACGCGTATCAAATGTTCAACTTAGTACTAGCCGGGGACGTCCATCTTTTATTTCATTTCGTTATTGTTCCGAGTCGATACTGAGTAAAATGTTTTTAACATATATATATATATAAACTACTTTCTATGACCTAATTTTGTTCGGCACATAGTTCATGACCCTTTCCTTTACATGAGTGATGTGTGGTTTGATTGTCAATTCCTTTTGACACGAACATTCAGACTTTGAGACATTTTCACAATGTATTATTACAGAGTGACGGCTTTTCTTAGATACAAAACCAATGACACCACGCACCCGCAACAGTTGTTCAAGTTCTCCATTGTAGGCAGTGTAATCAGGTTGGTTAACTGAATTAGTATTACGTCTAAAGAAAGGTCCGAATGTTAAATGAAAAGGAAAAGACGAAGAATTTCGTCTATTATTCTCTGAGTATTTATAGTAGTCTTGTAAAACGATTTTATAAGTTCGACTTAGTGAAATGTTTATAAGGATTTGACTTACCAGGAGATCGGTATTTTTATCCTAGATCGCACTAAAAGTCCAACGATTATTCTCCATTACCGTCATTGTTTATAATCGAATTCTGACAATTTGATGTACTCTATGTTATATTTCTCAGGCAACTCGTCCGGTTATAGCAGGAAGACATTTTTTTAACGAAAAATTTACGGCTTCCGCATTACTTCAGGGCATTATTTTTTTTACAACCATGCCATTCCGAAAATGAAGTTTTTCGCTCCGGATGAGATTTGAACCTATAATTCGATCAGGGAGATCTGTGGTTTAATGAATTGGTCGTAGGCATTGTGGACAGATAGACAAATCTCTTAAGAGTTCTTTTCACAATCGGAATACAACAGTTGTTTATTGACTATTGTCAGAAAGAAAATAGTTTTAAAGAAAGCTCACTTACTGTTAATATCCTTTCTTAATGGGTAACTTGGCATTTTTTCTTCCAACTGTCTTGATTATTTTATCTTGCCTCTCTTGTAACTTTAAAAAAAGCACATTTGTTTTATTTCTGACTTTTTTCCCCCTTTTGCTAATGGTATCCTTTCTGTATTCCCTTTTTTTAACATAACCTGAAATTTTCCACTCTCCTCCTTCTGGTCCTCTAAATACTAAACAGTTGACTTTTCCAAAATGGTTATCTTTTATATCTGAACTGAGGACGAAGGAGATACTCCCATCTTAATTATTATCTATATAAAAAGTGTTCAAATGCAGATGCTGAAATCTTTTTTTTTCTTCTTCAGGAATTTGACTTTTCTGGCTAGGTTGTTGATTTCAGGGGGTTTTAATTTCTCTAAAAAGAGAGCATTTGGAAGAAAGGTTCTTTTTTATCTTTTTCTCGTTCATTTATTATTGACTAAAACTATAAAAAAAACATGAAAATATCCTTTGCGTCTTTCGTATGCGTCGCTTCGTGCGTGCGCTCAATATCATTTATGATTTAATTACATCCGTGTTATCGGAAATGTGTTTTAGACATCAGGGAACACATTTAATTTTGTTCCGTGTCTATCGGTAGTCAATTTCTTTTGTTTGACATAACTCGTGTACCATTTATCTAGGATATGTGGGGTCCTAAGTTGGTCTGTTTTCGCATGCGCAAATCTATTTATTACTGGTCTAATTTGTCTCTAATCAATTTAAAATAGGAGATATCTCCAAATAGGTTTGTTTTAGCAAGAACAAATCTTCTCTAATTTGGTTTTTACTTTATCTTCCCATTTATGAAGTATAGGTAAGTAAAGTATTGTATTGGTGAACAATTTCGATGTCAATGTATTTTCCTTTTCTGGACGAATTATGACGACTAGATACCAAAAAACGGAGCTAAAAAAAATGTGTGTCCGTCCGTACGCAAAAATCGTGTTCGCCTTTATTATTTATCTGATTTTGATGATATTTGGCCACAATATTCTTTGGGGCCATAATTCGAGCTAAAACTTTAACATTGGAGATCATCCTCTGGGATTTATGTGTCAAAAGGGGTCATTTTGGGTGACCCTCTAGAACCCAAACGACATTTTGGGTCTCATGGGGCTATCTTCATCTGAGGGGCTTTTAGGGGACCAAAACTTCTCTAAAATACTATCTAAGATCACCACAGTCAAAGAACTCGGTGTTCTCATTAATGATAACTAGAAATTCAACTCGCATTATCAGCATATATTGTCAAAAAAGGTTTCAGAAATCTCGGATTTATTGACCGGAATTCACGTCAGTTTAAGTCTCCAAAAACTTTCAAAATCCTGGACTGCTCTATCGTGCGATTTTCTCTTGAATATTGTTCCACGCTCTGGTCACCTGACTATAAAATCCATATGGATCAAATTGAACCTGTTCGGAGAAGATTCCTCAGGACTCTCGGTTTCAGAGACCTTGAGGTTAATGATACGCACGACTATTCCGCTTTAATGGAGAAGTACAACGTGAACACATTGCAACATCGACGTGATATCTCTGATATCATGTTCATCCTAAAACTGTTGCACTCACTGTTCAGAATTGAAGCAGCTTCTTGTTTTCCGCTCTAATCTGAAAAATACTAGAAACAATAACCTTTTTTCTCCCCGAAAACTTTTAAGACAAATACTGGGATGAACTGTCCCATGAACAGGTGTATGGCATTGTGCAACATAATCAGCAATGCTCCACACAATTTAAACCTTAGTAAACCTTAGCAATCCATCCATTGAGTCCACCAACAAACAACGGTTGCTCTCTCTCTCTCTCACTCAGGAATTCTTTGAATTTGGTGTTCTGCAGGTGACACTTTTGCTTGCTTTGTTTTATTATTGTCTAATTTTTAATTATTTAAATTAATATTTTTGTATCGAATCAAAAAAGTAGGAAACATGTAATATTATGGGTATTTCCCATATGTAAAATAAAATAAATCATCAAATAGCTGTGACATCATCCGAGCCTGTCAAATTCCTAGAACAAAGGAAGATAAAGTTTAGTACGGTTTTCCGTACCATTTATTTTGTTCCATTTTGACGGGTAGGTACGAACTATTTTGCCTTTTGAGAAATTCATATTGATTTCATCAAATCATTTTCGGTGCTTTCGTGTTCAAAGATAAAATGTCGAACAAGCTATTCTGACTTACACAGAACTTCTGCCAACAATAAAACCGGATTTTAATTCAAATAAATTTGACCGCTTCCTAGTCCTCTTAATCAAGAACAAAGGAAGATAAAGTTTAGTACGGTTTTCCGTACCTTTGTTCCATTTTGACGGGTAGGTACGAACTATTTTGCCTTTTGAGAAATTCATATTGATTTCATCAAATCATTTTCGGTGCTTTCGTGTTCAAAGATAAAATGTCGAACAAGTTATTCTGACTTACACAGAACTTCTGCCAACAATAAAACCGGATTTTAATTCAAATAAATATGACCGCTTCCTAGTCCTCTTAATCAGTAACTTATTCATCATAAATAAAATTTAGTCATCGAAAGGAAATTCGGGCCTGTAACTGGAAAGTGTTTGTCCCATCCTTTCTATTCCCATGGAAGAGAGAGTAATTGATTATACGAATTTTCGGACCCCCTGTTGACGGCCTTTATCCTCTATGTCGTTTTCACATTACCATTGCACTATACTAACTTGTCTTCAGTATCAGGATGATTGGGTCTAAATCCCGGGACAATTAAGAACAAAGACGATTACTTCCAGAAACTGAGCAAATGCTCATTTTCTTATTTTTTGGAATCGGACAATTATCTGGTCCTTTGGCTAATTCGGCAACTGAAGAATTGACATAATTTGGGGTGCGTAATAGTTCTGAAATAGTTGAAATGACGCATTGGAATTCTGAAAAGAAAGCTGGCGACTCTTACTAGTTAATAACAAATTTGTGAAGCTCAGCATAAAGCGTTAGACTACACCTTGCAACTTGTGTAAGCAAAAGCAGAAAAAGTTTACGAGAAGTCTTAAAGTTAAAAAATCCCAACACGAGAAAGGTGAAGAAAATTTCTTAGCATAAAAGGGTTGAAAATCCCCAGCGTGTTCCTATTTATTATCCCCATTTTGTTGATAAGCCCATGAAATTTCTTTCCTTCCCTTTCAACTGCTGCAGCAAAAATCACTTCTTGTTCGTCTTCAACTTAATCTAATTTGAGTTTTTAGAAACTTGTGAAGTCTCCTCACTGCGGAGAGATAGATGTTGACTAATGGTTTTGAGAGTTAACATTCTCAATTTTTCTTGGATGTGAATTTAAATAGGAAATAAGGTCATTACATCGTGAAAAAAATCTTTTTGAAATTGGTAGATGTAGAAGAAATTATGGAAACTATTAATGTAAAAACGTGTCCAATAAAAAATGAAATAAAAAAATAAAATTGTCGAACAATACGAGACGAGTATATCTAGGGATCTACTGAACTTTGAAAATGGATGGTATTTTGGTGTTATTTTTTTGAAATATCCTCCAGCAATTTCTGTTGATTTCTCGAAGGGTTCGACACTAGTATAATAATTTAGGTTCAATTTAAACGGAAACTGAGATTTGTATCATTTAAATTATTTTCATGCACTTCTGAAATATTTTGACACCAAATTGTCCGGGGTCATGGCAACTCATATTTCCTTTCTTCATTTTAAATAAACAGAAATTAAAATATGGCTCCAACCTTGAGAAATATGAAGAGGGGAGATAAATTTGTTGATTTTTTTTACACATTTTTTAAAGAAAATCGACAAAACTCTGGCATATGTACAAGCGACAAGTTCCGTACCATTTATTTCCTTAAATTTGAAAAAGTTTCTTAAGTTTATTTTAATATGGAAGACGAAAGAAAAATAAGATGAAAACTTTTCGATGTTATTGTATAAGGAAGCTTTCCCCAATTCAGAGAAAAACAATGTACTTACCTTTGCCTTGATATGAGTACACGTGGTGGCTCAGTGAAGAAAATGTTGTACTTACCTTTGTCTTGACATGTGTAGACTTGGTGGCTCGGTGAAGAAAATGTACTTACCTACCTCTGCTTTGATATGAGTAGAATTGGTGGCTCGGTGAAGAAAATGTTGTACTTACCTTTGCCTTGATATGAGTACACTTGGTGGCTCGGTGAAGAAAATTTTGTACTTACCTTTGTCTTGACATGTGTACACTTGGTGGCTCGGTGAAGAAAATGTTGTACTTACCTTTGTCTTGACATGTGTAGACTTCGTGGCTCGGTGAAGAAAATTTTGTACTTACCTCTGCTTTGATATGAGTAGAATTGGTGGCTCGGTGAAGAAAATTTTGTACTTACCTTTGTCTTGATATGAGTAGACTTGGTGGCTCGGTGAAGAAAATTTTGTACTTACCTTTATCTTGACATGTGTACACTTGGTGGCTCGGTGAAGAAAATGTTGTACTTACCTTTGTCTTGACATGTGTAGACTTGGTGGCTCGGTGAAGAAAATTTTGTACTTACCTCTGCTTTGATATGAGTAGAATTGGTGGCTCGGTGAAGAAAATGTTGTACTTACCTTTGTCTTGATATGAGTAGACTTGGTGGCCCGTTGAAGAAAATGTTGTACTTACCTTTGCCTTGATATGAGTACACTTGGTGGCCCGGTGAAGAAAATGTTGTACTTACCTTTGCCTTGATATGAGTACACTTGGTGGCCCGGTGAAGAAAATGTTGTACTTACCTTTGTCTTGATATGAGTAGACTTGGTGGCTCGGTGAAAAAAAATTTGTACTTGTCTTTGTCTTGATATGAGTAGACTTGGTGGCTCGGTGAAGAAAATGTTGTACTTACCTTTGCCTTTATATGAGTAGACTGATCTCCCCATTGAGAAAAATTTTGATAGGTTACCAAAAAGTTTTGATGACGCTTGGCTGTAACTGCGATGGTATTTGTTCCAGGTGGTGAGAGGGCGTATTTTTGTAATTCATGTTTCTTTGAAGAAGCTCTGTACCAATTAAACAATGTGTGTTTTTTAACTTCTCTTAACATCTATTGGTCATTCGAGACGGGGGTTTTATCCTCGCTAGAAATTTGAAAACTAGATACCCACATTGATCTCACCGAACCTGGGTTGGGCCGGAAAAATAGCCAGCATTGCAAGGGCGCTAACCCACGTGGTACAACCTCGCCGGAATTTGCTTAACTTCAGTGATCTAACCGGAATAGGTGTATTCACACGCTGGCTTATTAAACAATTAATTTAATTTAAACTTAGAAAAGAGAAAAATTATCTATCATAATAAACAATTTATAAAATTATTCCGTTACCCGTGACACATTTTGTACTCTGTTTATATTTGCAAACAATATAGTTCGGGAGCTGGCTAGCCATATCTTACCTCATAAGGTATAAAAATTTTGACCCGTGGGCTGGAAGTGCATCGGTGGGGTAATGTCAAAACCCGCTTTCTTAGCTGCCAGAAGTTCGGGAGCTGGCTAGCCATCCATATCTTACCTCATAAGGTATAAAATTTTTGACCCGTGGGCTGGAAGTGCATCGGTGGGGTAATGTCAAAACCCGCTTTCTTAGTTGCCAGAAGTTTGGGAGCTGGCTAGCCATCCATATCTTACCTCATAAGGTATAAAATTTTTGACCCGTGGGCTGAAAGTGCATCGGTGGGGTAATGTCAAAACCCGTTTTCTTAGTTGCCAGACCGGGGGCGTTTAGAAGCTACGGACCCGCCAAAAATCGAAATTAGGCCAAAAATTACCTCATAAGGTACATGAAAAAAACAAATTCCGAAATGATCCTCAGGGTGTCCTGAACAAGAAATCATGTCGTAGGAAAGGGTTTCTGGGGGGGTGGGCTTTCGACAGGTAAGAAGCCTTTGTTGAAAAAGGACCAAATTTTACCTCATAAGGTACACGAAAAATTCCAACGCCATAATGAGTGCGCTGACCCCCTGAGTGCAAAAATGTGTCGTAAGAAACCATACCCGGGGGCTTTCGGTCACTAAGAAGGTGCCCAAATTTCAAAATTGGGCCAAAATTTACATCATAAGGTACACGAAAAAAACAAATTCCAAAATGATCCTCAGAGTGTCCTGAACAAGAAATCATGTCGTAAGAAAGGGTTTCTGGGGGTCTTCGACAGCTAAGAAGACTGTTTTTTTTTAAAAAAGGGCCAAAATTTACCTCATAAGGTACACGAAAAATTCAAACGCCAAAATGAGTGTACTGACCCGCTGAGTTCAAAAATGTGTCGTAACAAACCATTACCCGGGAGGCTTTCGGTCACTAAGAAGGTGCCCAAATTTCAAAATTGTGCCAAAATTTACGTCATAAGGGACACGAAAAAATGAAATGCCAAAATGATCCTCAGGGTGTACCGAACAAGAAACCATAACGTAAGAAACAGATTCTGGGGGCTTTCGACAACTAAGAAGCCTTTTTCCTGGGAAAAAGACCAAAATATAGCCAAAATATACGTTAGTGTTGTGACTGTGAGCTTCAAACGTAGGTCATAACAACATTTCTACCCCGGAATGTTTGGCGGCGCTTTTTGGCGTAAAATTTACGACTAATATTGTTATTGCGTTTTGGTATAAAATATCGATTTTGACAAAAATATCCTTTTTTGCGGATGTATTTCTTTAACAAAGCTTCAAAACCAAACAAACACTCCATTAAAAGTTTTAGGTCTTTACATTTTAATTTCATGTCACTTATAGATATCATGAAAATTGCTTCAGCGGCAGCCAAAAAAGCGATAAAATTGGTCGAAATATGTCCTTCCTTATTAAAGTGCATACAATAGAACGGAGTGGAAATAACATTTAAACTCAGTAAATTAATTTAATGAGGTGTAAATTAACTTCTTGACTTTAAAAATGCTAGAAATAATTATTCTTGTGATCATTCTTAATCCGAAAAGCGTCACCAAAACTGTAATTCCGATAGACCTCCTGACCACTGGAGCGGAAAGCGGCAAATAAATTCACAACCTATATCATTACTTTTTAACCTAAAATTCTAGGGGGTATAAACTAAGATTATATGTAGAAGAATTCAAAGTCGTTCCTATGAGTTCATACATTTTTTCGCTAAAATTGACCGTTCTCGAGATATTTGCATAATTCAAGATGGAGGACGATAAAATTCAAAATCTTGTATTATCTCGAGAACGATTAATATTATCGGTGTTAATATACCTGTTCCCAGGAAAACTGATAAACTATACGGATCCAGTGGACGCGGACGGGTCTCACGGAGCCACGTGTTGGAACGTTTCGTGGAAATTCGGACGAATTTTATTTTTAATTTATTTGCCGCTTTCCGCTCCAGTGGTCAGGAGGTCTTGCAGAATTAGTTTTGGTGACGCTTTTTGGCGTAAGATCATTCTTACGCCAAAAAGCGTTATGAACTCATATGAACGACTTTTAATTTTTCTATAATCTTAGTTTTATACCTTTTGTTCGTATCTCTTACCTTTTTGAGATATGGGAATAGCCACAGAATTTTAAGTTAAAAAGTAATGATATAGGTTGTGAATTTATTTGCCACTTTCCGCTCCCAGTGGTTAGGAGGTCTTGCGGAATTACAGTTTTGGTGACGCATTTTGGCGTAAGACTGACCACCAGAATAATTATTTCTAGCACTTTATAGTCAATAAGTTAATAATTACACTTTATAGTCAATAAGTTAAAAGTTATTTCTACTCCGTTCTATTGTATACACTTTAATATGGAAGGACATATTTATTTCGACCACTTTTTATCGCTTTTTTGGCTGCCGCTGAAGAATTTTCATGCTCGATAAGTGACATGAAATTAAAATGTAAAGACCTAAAACTTTTAATGGAGTGTTTGTTTGGTTTTGAAGCTTTGTGTAGGAAATACATCCGCAAAAAAGGATATTTTTGTCAAAATCGATATTTTATACCAAAACGGCAGTCGCTTGTAGCAGCGCTTCCTTACATCCTGCAGAAAAAAAGGTGTGTAGCTAAATTAAAGGAAATTTTATTTGTCATGTTTTTGGGGAGAGCATCTATTTTCGAAGGGGGAAATCATTCTTGAGATATACGCAATAACAATATTAGTCGTAAATTTTATGCCAAAAAGCGACGCCAAACATTCCGGAGTTAAAAATGTTTTTATTGCCTACGTTTGAAGCTCACAGTCACAAAACACTAACAATGTATCGAAAAATCAGAACTACCCGATATTTTGCAATCACAATGTACCATTTTCCTTGTGTTATATCTTATGAGGTATATTTTGGCCTTTTTCCCAGGAAAAGGCTTCTTAGTTGTCGAAAGACCCCCAGAATCTGTTTCTTACGTTATGGTTTCTTGTTCGGTACACCCTGAGGCTCCTTTTGGCGTTTGAATTTTTCGTGTACTTTATGAGGTAAATTTTGGCTCATTTTCCAAAAAGGCTTCTTAGTGGTCGAAAGCCCCCAGAATCCGCTTCTTACGAGATGGTTTCTAACTCGGGACACCCTGAGGATCATTTTGGCATTTCATTTTTTCATGTACTTATGAGGTAAATTTTGGCCCAATTTTGAAATTTGGGAACCTTATTAGTGACCGAAAGCCCCCGGGTATGGTTTCTTACGACACATTTTTGAACTCAGCTGGTCAGTGCACTCATTTTGGCGTTTGAATTTTTCGTGTACCTTATGAGGTAAATTTTGGCCCTTTTTTTTAAAAAAAAAAGGCTTCTTAGCTGTCGAAAGCCCCCAGGCACCCTTTCTTACGGCATGACTTTTGTTCAGGACACTGAGGATCATTTTGGAATTTGTTTATTTCGTGTACCTTATGAAATAATAAATTTTGGCCCAATTTTGAAATTTGGGCACCTTCTTAGTGACTGAAAGCCCCCGGGTATGGTTTCTTACGACACATTTTTGCACTCAGGGGGTCAGTGCACTCATTATGGCGTTGGAATTTTTCGTGTACCTTATGAGTTAAAATTTGGTCCTTTTTCAACAAAGCCTTCTTACCTGTCGAAACCCCCAGAAACCCTTTCTAACGACATGATTTCTTGTTCAGGACACTCTGAGGATCATTTCGGAATTTGTTTTTTTTCGTGTACCTTATGAGGTAATTTTTGGCCCAATTTCGATTTTTGGCGGGTCTGTAGCTTCTAAACGCCCCCGGTCTGGCAACTAAGAAAACGGGGTTTGACATTACCCCACCGATGCACTTCCAGCCCACGGGTCAAAAATCTTATACCTTGTGAGGTAAGATATGGAGCCAGCTCCCGAACTAATATAGAAAGTTTAGAAAGAAAAATTCAATGAATCTATTAACGCGCCACCCCTCCTTGAATAGTACGTAGTTAGATGTGAGGCGTGGCAGAGGGAAGCTATAAAATGATAGATTGAGGAATATAAAGGCTGCTGCTACCTTGCTGCACACATGTGAGTGCGTTTGCAAATTGAACAAAAGAATGAAATAAAAACAGATAAAAGAAAATTATTGGTTTGGGGAAAAACGATTTATACACTTACTACATATAAAGGGTGTCCCGAGTTTAAAAACAATCTCAATTTTCACTTAACGTCTTTTTTTCCTTGACCATAGGAAACAATCCATAGCGCACCAGACTTTATAAAGCAAACTGAGAAAATGTTCTTTACCTTTAAAGTATTGAATTATCTGATGACCAACCAACACAAACTTTTTCCTCTTTCAGAATATAAAATGTACCAAAAACCTAATAATCCTCTAAAAATGTTTTTCTTGTAGCGAGGTTTTGTGGTCCAAGCCTCTAAGGCTAAACGATTCTTTCGAGATTTTTTTCGAAAAATTAATTTAAGGGTGAATTGGAAAGAAAGGCCAGGGGAAATAATAAAATAAATACCATATCTAGGATTTTTCCAGAAATTAATAAAATTTGCCAATTTTTTTTAATAATGAGTCTTTGGAATCGACACGTAACAAAAAAATACACTTCATCAGATATTTAACTTTTCAACGTTCGTTCCAAGGATAGAATCTAAAAATCCGTTTGTGGATCGCGTCGTGTCGTACGCTGTGAGTGGGCCACTTAGCGTTGACTGATTTTAATGTATGTGCACATTTGAGGTTCCGTATTAAAATAACAAAGACATAACATTTCCTGTGTAGATTTAAGTATTATAATAGCCCAGTAATATAATAAACCCATGTGCTAAATTGGAAGTGTTTTAACTATTTACTCGCCACACTGTATCCTACCCATTATAAAATAAACTCAAAACGAAATATGGAAACGTCGGTCGTCTGAGATCGATTGGTCAGAATATTTTGAGGTCTTAGAGATAAATATGGGTTTTCCATTACCTTTACATACACAACAAAAACGTCAGAAAGAACGGTGGGTGGACCCTTTCATCACCTGCACTTTTTATACTGTTGTCATTTTGAAACATTGTTTTTTTATAATAGAGGGGACCAGGAAGAAAGAAAAATGATAAATGTGGACTTCATAATAATTTGTCCCATGTCCGCACAAATGGATTTTTTTTTTCTCTCTTAAAAGTGATAATGAAATCCCTCAGGATTAAACAGTATCATTATTATTTGTGGTACAGCCTCCTCCAACACTCTGGCCGTATGCAGCTTCAATCATATTATTTATGCACCGTATTGCGGGTTATTTATTATCTACTTACATCTTGTATTCACTCGTCATTCAATTTGTTGTAGACTATGTGATTTTATTTTGTAGCAGCTTTGAGATATGAACAACAGCTACCCAGTTGGCCTCATGAGGCTAAGTGCGCCCCGAAAGGGACAAAATACATCCATTCTTATCCAACTTTATTGATGGGTCGGGAACTAGTGCTTCCATTGTCGTTGGCTGGTTCCAAATTATTTTCTGGATTGCTGAAATTTTCTGTGGTGCCGCCTATACAGTGCGCGAGGAAATTTGGGAACGGCAAATTTAGAAATCCTAAATTTGTGGGTGTTTTTCTAGGATTTAAATCCTATGTACTTTCTCAAAATTGTTATCTTCACTTCTAAATTCAGCTTTAAAAATGGCAGAAGGTAGCCAGCGTCTTGGGCACGTTGAATACACCAGTAGCCGTTAGATCACTGCAGTTTAGCAACGTCTAGCGAGGTTTTAAAACCAAGTGGGTGACCATGTGGGTTCACGCCCTCTTGATTCTGCTGACATCACCCAACCTACGCTGGGTGATGTCAATATGCGTAGCTGATTTGTAAGTTTCATGTGAATGGAGGGTAAAACCCCGTTTCGAAGAACTAATATAATGTTAAAGAGACATTAAACGAAAAATAGGCGGAAATTGGTTAGTATGGCCCTTGGCTGAAAGTACGTTTATCAGGGTGAATAGAACGTCTCGTTTTTATAGAATAACTTGTTTTCATACCTCATGTAAAAACACAAAGAAATATAATTTCATTTGGGTAGGTCGTATTTAACTAATTCTATGTTTGTTTCAGATAATCGGTTTGTTAAATGCATTTACACCTCAAAAGTCACTAGAAGAGTTCCAAGATGTCTACCTTGTGATGGAACTGATGGATGCCAACTTGTGCCAAGTTATTCAAATGGATCTGGATCATGAGAGGATGTCCTATTTGCTGTACCAGATGTTATGTGGTATCAAACATCTCCATTTGGCAGGCATTATACACCGAGTAAGTCAACCTTGAACATTAGAAACACACAAAGTTATCAATTAAAGATGATCATCCAGGATAAATAAAAGAAATAGTTGTTGATCGAACTAAGTGTGGTCTAGTTTTAACACCACGATATTTCCTTAAATTTAAATGTCTATTTGTTTGATAATTCTCGAACGCCATAGAATTTTTTGATTAGTCCCTTGGGCCACCCACGGTTATCAATTAAATCACACAAAGTTATCAATTAAAGATGGCCATCCAGGATATACGGGGTGAATTTATTGCAATGACTAAAGAGTGCTTTAAATAAACGAAATAGTTGTTGATCGAACTAAGTGTGGTCTTACTTCTGAACTCATTATATGCAAGTATGATTGTCACGTAATCGCCTCTCTTAAATTATTGATTGTGTTATGTGGTATCAAACATCTCCATTTGGCAGGCATTATACACCGAGTAAGTCAACCTTGAACAGTAGAATCACATAAAGTTATCAATTAAAGATGGTCATCCAGGATAAATAAAAGAAATAGTTGTTGATCGAACTAAGTGTGGTCTAGTTTTAACACCACGATATTTCCTTAAATGTCTATTTGTTTTATAATTTTCGAACGTCATAGAATTTTTTGATCAGTTAGTCCCTTGGGCCTCCCACAGCCTCATAGTGACTGTTTTGACTGAGCGAACTCTACAGTTTTAAATAGGTAAATAACCAACGTGGTTACACTTTTTCTGTAAAACTGAAATCATTACAGCATAGAGTTGTTTCTTACTTCTGAACCCATTATATGCAAGTATGATTGTCACGTGATGGCCTCTCTTAAATTAATGATTGTGTCACGATTGACTGTTGCAGGACCTGAAGCCAAGTAATATAGTAGTGAAGTCTGACTGTACATTAAAAATTCTTGATTTTGGTCTAGCGAGGACGGCGGGTACTACATTTATGATGACACCGTATGTTGTGACGCGGTATTATAGAGCGCCAGAAGTCATTCTGGGTATGGGGTACAAAGAAAATGTAGACATATGGTCTGTAGGATGTATTATGGGTGAAATGATTCGGGGTGGTGTTCTTTTCCCCGGCACAGATCATATAGACCAATGGAATAAAATTATAGGTAAGTTGCCTCCCGCTTTCAATTGTATTTTCTTGATGAACACTCACTTTTTTGAGGTGACTCTCTGAGACAAGAGGTAAGAATTAGATAAAGCTCCTAGCTGGATCTACCGTTCTTAATAAATTCTCCGCGGCTTAGTACACATCGAAATATATAGTAACTTCAGTGATCTAAACTCGTATCTTTAACGTAAACTCATGTAAAAAAATAGGACTCGTAACCAGGAGGCTGTTGGTTCGAATCCAACTCCATCCCCCCCCCTCTCTTCAGCACAAGATTGGAAATAGAAGAAGAGGGCGCCTATTAAAAATATATGCATATGTATATATTTTTTCTAAAAAAATCCCACCCAGAGCGGAAATTAAAATGGCGATTTTCCACTTTCTGAAAAGACATAATTGCTGTAAAAGGGAATGTCCTGATGTAATGCGAAAACGGTTTCGTCACGTAACTTTTTTTATTTTTAAATTTTCAAGAAAAAATATAAAGAATCATCGAATGAAATGCGTATGCACTGCAAATACAAATGAGTAGGCAGGCATATCTAAATTTGAAATATTTATTCATTCGAAGAATGGAAGTATTGTATAAGAGCGTGCAGATCCTTGTTTAAAAGTGTCGATCTCCGCGGTCACCGTCTCCTGAACCCTAGTTTCGTAGAATTGCATACAGGAGACCTGGGTTCGATCCCCGACGAGTTCGAAATTTTCAATGTTTACAAAAATCTTCTAATATTTCAATTTTGTGGTTGGATGTGTTATGGCCCGCACTCAGCTTCTTGAGGACAATTGAGTAGCAAAAGTAAAGTCGACAATAAGTGGCAGCGTTAGAGAGTAATTTAGTACAGGAGATATTTGAAGTTTAGAAGAGAAAAAAAATCTGTATCTCTTGAAATTATGAAATGCTCACAAGAGTGTACCACAAAGTATTTATACCTACTTACCTTATTTAACACTGTAGTTTCATTAATCTAGCTGCCATCGAATATGTGATACCTAGATGATGATAACATTCATAGAAATTTTCAAAAAAATTGAAGACTACATTTTCACTTCAATCAAAAGAAAATATTGCCTTCTTTTTGGCAAAGGAGTTAAAATGCCACCTAACATACCATACCTCCATGGAAATATTGATACCGGTAAAACTAAAAACATGGCACTCACTAATTAATATTTCTAAAATGTTTTTTTTTTGGTCAGAACAACTGGGAACTCCGTCTGCAGAGTTTATGCATAGACTTCAACCTACCGTCCGTAATTATGTAGAAAACCGACCTCGATATCCTGGATATTCATTTGACCGACTGTTTCCTGATGTCCTGTTTCCAACAGATTCCTCAGAACATAACCGACTTAAAGGTAGGTGATAAAGGGAGGCGCGCCAAACCAATGAATGGCACCACCATCAGGTAAATTTAATCTCTCACATTAGTTGATGATCTACCACAGACATCATAAATTCACCCTGCACAATTGCACATACTACATCCGTTGGTGGAACAATAAATATGTTTGATGACAGGTAGTAGCGATGTTGAGGAATTAGCTCTTACTCAATGGTTCATTGATTTGACCATTATTTGTTTGGTCTATTTATTTTCATACTATGGAAAAATAACATTTATTATCGAACGGTTATTAATATCGTTGCTACAAATTCCACGGATTTGGCTACGAATGGATGAGACATCCACCTTACTATTTTGACCTGATTCCCCAAAACACTATAAATAATGCACGCATCCTACAATATTTTATGATTTGATAGGGCTATTATGCGTCGCATCACTTTTTATCAGAATTAATAAAAAATATTTCTGAATCGATGTATTTGAAAACATTTTCTATTTATTTGCATTTCTAATTCTAGACCACTATTTGTTTGGGCCCACAGCTAGTCAAGCCCGAGATCTCTTATCTAAAATGCTTGTGATAGATCCAGAGAGGAGGATCAGTGTAGACGACGCCCTTATGCACCCCTACATCAACGTTTGGTTTGACGAATTGGAAGTGCATGCTCCCGCTCCAGGACCTTATGATCATTCAGTTGATGAACGTGAACATACCGTGGATCAGTGGAAAGAACTGATCTATCAAGAAGTTATGGAATATGAACTGAGTCACAACGTCCCTCAACCTGCCCAGAGACCCAGTAGTAGTGATGAGCCAGAGAACAGCCCGTCTTCACCGGCCCGTCGGTAGAAAATCATAAACCTCCTTATTTATTTTACGTTATTTCGGAATACAATATTTTGTGATCGTAGATTTTATTAATATAGCATTCATTGGGTTTAGTATTCAAGTGGTAGATACTCTGTTTGCCAGTACCCTGCGAGCTGTGTGTAGTATTGGCCAACTCTACATAATCATATTCAGTATTACCAGCATACTATTTTACTTGTGAGTCCTTAGGCCCTAGATTAATAGTATCTGCTTTATTAACATTCGACTTTTTTCTTCTTCTTAATTTATTGCTCACTTTTCTTCGTTCAGTAACAAGATTCTATCATCAAGCTGAACCAGTTTCCACTGATCTCTTCACGAAGACCCCTAAGTTTACATAAATAGATAGTACATTATAGACAATCTAACTTTTGCATTTTTTTTTTTTTTTTTTTTAGTTTATAAGTATAAAAAAGCGACATTGTTGCTGTCCAAGCACAATTTACTGAAATTGACAAACATCGGTCACAAAATATTGTATGTACAAAAGAATGGATTTTTGTTTTCTTCTGGCGAGTGTATCGATGACATAGGGTAGGATTTGGGAGGAAAACTGATTTCTTGCAGTTATCTTCCAATCATAATTGGCTGATTCCACAAAATCATTCTATGTTGAAAAAAAAAATTAGGTCGGGCTTGTTACTAATTATAAATCAGTTTTGGATACACTTTCCCCCCACGCTCCATTGTGAAATGCTAAATTTAAAATATTGTTGTGTGTAATATTTTTAAAATATTTACAAATTTTTGCTATGTTACTGGAATTCGTTTGTCAGTTCATTTAGAACGCTTCATTTTCCCAGAATTTATTTAAGTATTAATAGAATCCCTACAACCGTATATGGTTGGTGCTTGACCCATTGTCACATCATTGTGAGGTCTCCTTTATAGTGGTTCAATTCGTTGCCATAACAGGGTTTGAATCCACACTTTCTTTATTAGGAGGCGAGCTCAGTGACCACTACTCTACCTAGTTTTGTTTTGACTCATTTCAATTTCCATGACGTCTTCTGCATTGGTAGATCTGTTAAGGTAATAATACTGTTTGCGTATTAGGGAATGCGTTAACTTGATCTTGGCACTCAATGCTAGTTATGTGTTAATGACATTCAATGGATGTTAAAATCAGGTGATTTGTTTTTTCATAACCTTTTGCGTAGGAATCTTTATTTATAATTTATTAGCTCATATTTTCGTTAAACTTGAACTTTCTTGATCTTAGATTAGGTGTCTTAAACAAAACTATAAGGCCGGATTTTAAAAGGTTTTCATGGCCGTTTTCTAACAGGCTGAAATTGGTATGTTCGGAACATTTGAAATAAATTCAAAGAAATTGGAAGACGTAGGAAAGTATATTGTGCTCAAATGATAATTACCTAACAGCAAGTTCATTTGTTGCTTTCTGCCTTAGAGAATGGTACACATTCAATCTCAAGACAGCCTATTTATTGTTGTTTTTTAAGAATTTTAAGATGTCCTAGCTAAAGAGAAGGTTGTGTGAAACTGTCACACTTAATTTATTTTAATATTATTATTATTAAAGTGCAATAAGAAATCATTGTATTTTTTAGTCATTTTTATTGAAAATACTTTGTGAATTTTTTTTTTATCAACTGCTTTTTTAAAACGCTTACATTTTTATTTATTTTCGTTTTAATGTTAGAGCTCACATTTTTCGTTCTTCTACGATCTCCTTTTTCTAAAAAAAAAAAAAAAAAAAATAACAATATTGTTAAATAGGTAGATAATGTTTTATTTTAATGGCTTTCAAATGTTTTCCGTGTTCTGGTGTAGCAACAAATATTTCATTAATGCAAATGATTAATTACGAAAGATTGGAGTTTTTGTGGATTTCCATCCATTGAGTGCAAACGGGAATCGATCTAAATCTTTAATAATTTTTTATCAAATTTTGAGGATCCTGTTACAGCAAATAGTGATAATGGAAATTTAAAGAATGGATCCCATAGTGGGAGGTAGATTAATGCCAAAGTCATTTTCTATCACCTAAAAAAAAAAAAAAACATGTTTAATGTGATCTCTTTTAATGTGGTCTTGAGAATTTCTCAAATTATTCTCAAGGACAAAATACTACCTCATATGGAAATTGAAACGACGCGTTTCTGTTTTTCAGGCGAGCGTTTGACCACTACGTTACTGATTTCATAATAAATTTCAAAATTTAGTCTATTCTTTTCTAATGATAAACTGATTGACAGATGCTTTGGAAGCATAAACATTGACCACTACGCTACTGATTTCATAATAAATTTCAAAATTTAGTCTATTCTTTTCTAAATAAACTGATTGACAGATGCTTTGGAAGCATAAGCATTGACCACTACGCTACTGATTTCATAACAAATTTCAAAATTTAGTCTATTCTTTTCTAAATAAACTGATTGACAGATGCTTTGGAAGCATAAGCATTGACCACTACGCTACTGATTTCATAACAAATTTCAAAATNATACTTTCGTAGCATAAACATTCTGATGAGAATACTTTCGTAGCATAAACATTCTGATGAGAATACATTCGTAGCATAAACATTCTGATGAGAATGCTTTCGTAGCATAAACATTCTGATGAGAATGTTTTCGTAGCATAAACATTCTGATGAGAATGCTTTCGTAGCATAAACATTCTGATGAGAATACTTTCGTAACATAAATATTCTGATGAGAATACTTTCGTAGCATAAACATTCTGATGAGAATACTTTCGTAGCATAAACATTCTGATGGGAATACTAGAATACTTTCGTAACATAAATATTCTGATGAGAATACTTTCGTAGCATAAACATTCTGATGAGAATACTTTCGTAGCATAAACATTCTGATGGGAATACTAGAATACTTGCGTAGCATAAACATTCTGATGGGAATACTAGAATACTTGCGTAGCATAAACATTCTGATGGGAATACTTTCGTAGCATAAACATTCTGGTGTGGGTACCGAAGACTATCTAATGTTTTCGCAAGATATTATTGGGTGTAAGTAGTTCTTTTTTAAAAAAAAATGTTAATATTATGTATATGCGACCCAATTAGCTTAGTTGATAAATAATGGGATTTCGTGTAGTAGGCGGTTCGAACCCAGGTAATGAATGAATGGCAGATTTCCTTAATAATTCACTATTTCTATTGCGAGACATAAAATTCGTTTTTATATATTTCTTTGTATTTAAAGGTACATGCTAATTACGGTGTTTTGTCATTCTTCTATTTTCGTGCTTCAAGCTTGTGTAATGCGCACTCGGGCAGGGAGTAACACTACCCTGTTCCTCATGACACTTGTTTTTTTGGACGGTTCTTTTAATCTGTTAATTTCGGTTTGTATTTTCAATAACATTCTTTATGAAACGCGTTTCTAAAAACATAATTTTAATTTGTTACACCAGTATAACGAAAATTACAATTTTTCATTGCGTCCGTCCGAGAAATTTCTTAGTATTTGATAGTCAAAAAGTTTTCTTATTTTTCTCTGGCGGTATTATAGATTTAGTTTGATCGCAAGTTTTGTATCCTAGACTAGATGGGCACATGGGCAGTAAACTTGTACTCGTACAATGCAGATAAAATTATTATTTTACTTCTGTGTTTTCCTGAAATTTAAATTCTTGTCCTGTAAGGATTTTGAGGTAATTGTAAAATCTAGTCTTGGATAAATCGCACTTGAATATCGTAGATTTATCAAAATCTACCATTATTAATTTTTTTAATGATTTTTTTTCTTTTATTTACATATATGATCATGAAATTTATTTCTTTTTATCAATATGACAAAAATATTTTTTTAAAGTTTTCGGTAAAAGAGAAAATTTCGTCACAAAATATGTAACATAGGTAATAATGTTTAAAATTTAAATTGTTTCTTTTGTTGATATGATTTTTGTTCGCAATAATTATTATGTATGCTAAAATAAATATGTCCACATTTCGTTCAATCTCTCCTGGAGAAACGATTATGTAGCAGAAAAAATGGGATCAGTGTTAGATGTCGTTGTTGTAGAGTAGTAGTGTTCCTCCGAAAATAAACTCTTTATTATCGTTCTTTTTGGATTCAAGAAAGAACAAATGATGGAAAAAATGTATGAGGTCGCGGAAAAGTTTTTAATCGTCCTTGGTTGGGACTGTGATGGTGTGTTTCGTCCTCACCTGTCGGGGGATGTGAAATATGAGTAACACCTAGTTCCAATTTTAGAGCTGATTATCACGAGAAAACTAGAAACATTTGCAATCTATAAATGACCTCGAATTTTTATTGAGGGACCAAGCCAGAGATGATTTGCTTGGTAAGCAAGATTCTTACCAAGTGTGTTGCTATCAGTGCTCTCTTATTTGGCGTCCAAATTTTTAATTTTTTTAATGTTCACGAGCGAAACTAATGAAACGTTCCTATAGTCTTGAGTTGAAAATACAAAGCAATTATTTTATTGAATTATTTTCATTTTTTTAAAGAATAATTCGTATTGTCCGGAAATTTAGCATTAGTAATGATTATTTTTAAAATATGAATTTTACGTAATTTTATTGATTTCTTTAGTCGGTACCGTTAAATTCATGTTTACAGTATAAAATAACTTTTGTAGCTTTGAGAAAAAAATAATTCCATATGAGATTTTCTTTTTCATTTGAATTAAGGGGACAATTGTATTTTTTGTCATTTGGAGGTTTCAATGACTCAGTGAGGAGGTGTTGAATCATTCAAAATTATAATTTTTCTTAAAATAAAAATAAGTTCAAGATTAGAACTTTTTTGCAACACTCATCTTTTCAGTAAAATAGCTAATTAAACACAGAAATTATAGTATACATATTTAGTCAATCAGCCTCAGGAACCTCTTAATATTTTCCATTATATATTATGAAATGTGAATAGCCCTACCCGCTTGATTTATCTCTAGACACCAAATAGATTTAAATAATTTCATTCTTATTCTTTCTGTTATTTCCCTACTTGTCACTACACTCTTTGTTTGTTTTGAATTGTTCTGTAGTGCCTTACAATACCACGTGAGCTTTCTATGTTCGGTTTAAAGTTTATTACTTCAGCTATACACTAAATATCAGTTATTGTGCTCCGAGTGAACATCCTGTTTAATCTAGTGTTTTAGCCCTAAACTATTTGAACTTTAAAAATATTTGCTGCTTTTTGTTTTTAATTTTCTATTCAAATTGATGGAAGAATTTTTAAAAATTAATATAAAAAAAAAAATCATCACATACATTTTTATTAGAAGAATGCTACTTCAGGATGAGATTTCCTCCAATATTTACCTCAATGGGTTCAATTTGCATCTGTAGTCAACGTATTTGACATGGACGCGGCGTTTCTTTTTTCCACCTGCTTAGTGTTACTTGTAAGGCCTGGCAGACCCCGTTCAATGTAGAAATTTTGTGTTGGTATTGTGAGTTACGCACGCCTTCCATCCATTTTTTAAATGTCTCGACCCAAAAATTTCATAGCTTTTTTTTATTATTATTTTGTTGAGTATATTTAGCGACCAATTTTCATTTTTACAGTTAATTTCAGTTGCGACCGTTTTTAGCACCTTGGATTATAAAAAGGAAAGATTGGTTCTAGCAAAAAAAAAAAAAAAAAAAAAAAAAAAAAAAAAAAAAAAAAAAAAAAAAAATTAAATCGGCAATGGTATTTAATAAATTTGATTGTCACTGGTTGTTTAGTTTTTAATACTAGTTACAAAACACAAAACGATTTATTAATTTCAACAGCTGAAGATTTTTTCCTTTAATAAATTTCGATTCGTCTCTTTTTTAACATAAAGGTTGCCATTTTATTAGATCTAGCCATCTTTTCTAGCTAGGACCTAGACTAAAAATTAAATTTCTTTTATTATTTATTGTAACTTCTCAAAATTGTGTAAATATAATATTGTGAAATACAATAAAAAATATCTACCTTAAATTATTATTTAAAAAAGTGTATTCTTGAAGAAAAAAAAAATGTGTTCTTAATGATTTTTTTACAGTACATCAGTCTACACGCGGTTGACCGACTTCGGCCGTACCAATTTTTATATTGGTCTAAAATAAATCAAATTAAATTCATTCCTGTTGATATTTGACCAATTCACGGACGTGATTTGTTTTATTATCTTCAATAATGACACTTTGATATTAACATCGACTACTAAAAATACACCTCCTTTCAAAATTTGATATTTTACGCTGTATGTAAATTGAAAAAATATATAACAAAATGTCCATCACGCCATACGAGCCACTTTTTAACGTTAACACAAATAATTTTTATTTCTCATGTAGATCCCATGGTCCCCGATTGATCTTCAAAGCTCAGCGTTAATGATAATTTACATTTTGATATTAAAAAAAAAAAAGAATAAAAAAAAAGATTTTTTTTTTCAAGTAAGGCAGAGAGCACCAGTTCTTTTGTGTTCCTTTCTCTTACGCTTACATTTAATCACGATAGTTATCCTCTGTCGGAGAACCATTGAACTTTTGGTTTATTCCCCCGACCTAAAATATTGATATATTAACTTTTCAAGGTACGTAGAATTCAAGCCGTACGTCCGCCATTTATGACATTTTTTAACAAGGGGCAAAGGCGCACTTGCTCCTACAAGCTGTTGCAATAAAATAATAATGAAAAAAACTTACCCGAGAAATTCGACATCATCCATTATTCATACATTTTTGTTCATTTACATCGATAATGACAACAAAAATCACTTCACAATCCAAAGGATTTGTTTTTCATAAATAACATTTGGAATGTGGAAAAATAAAATAACTTAAGCTCTGTAGCAATATTAGATTATAACACAAATCACGACTGTAGAGTCATGTTAAAAAGAAGAATATTGAGTTTTAATACCAATGAAATAAAGGACTGAAAATTCCGGGTTTGCTGATACACAAAATGTTACAACTTTAGTATTGCGGAACTTGGGTGAAAAGGGTGGAACAACTCCACCCCATTATAAATAAATTACATCTTTCATCACATTATAATTTGTGAGAAGTGTAACAAAGTAACCAGAATATTGTAAGCACAAGTTCTTAAACTCAACAAATGCAACGAAACACTCTGTATTTGTAGCGACAACATTATGCATTAAATTTCTCAAAGCGAGAAAGTTTTTAATAATTGTTTTGTCTTTAAGACATAAGTTGGCAAAAATATACGTTTAGACTTGAAAAAAATAGTAGCCGATTCCAAAACTTTATGCGGGCGCAATTTTAAAAGAAACATCCAATCCTTTTTTGGGTTTGGAATGCCATAAAAATTAGAACTGACATCTATCCTCTTCGGACCGAGCGTGTACAGCTGTACACATATTTTTTAAAGGGATATCGGCCGAAATTTTTTGAAAAGACATTTATATCGACCGAGCTGCCTCATTTGTGCAAATTTGTTTTTCAGTGCTTCAGACCGAGGATTTTTTGTTTTCAAAAAATGACACTCGAATATTTTTTGTTGGATAAATTAGTCCTAATGATTCGCAATTGTCCTTTTTCATTAACATTGTTTTCTTCACTAAAATATATGTGCGTACAATTAATTGTACACGTTCTGTCGATATCTCCATCTTTCAAAGAAAAAAATCGGTCTCAGGAGGAATAACATGGAAATCCTGCGCAATGCAATGAAGCTCTGGTGTATAATTTTGATGGATGGTAAGATAGCTCGCAAATGTAAAGACTTAGGCTAGAATGTATTTCAAATATCAGCGATATGGGGACATTTTACGACGCGACGTTAAGAACTTGTGTAATACAAGCATTAAAACTCAGGTGCAATCTATTATGATTTTTAAAAAATATCACAAAACAAGTATCTAAAAGAAATTTTACATTCACCATTTTATTGTTTGTTGAAATATCACTTATTTTCTGTTGATTTTTTTAAAGATAGTTTTTCAAACAGTATTTTATCAGCGTTTTACATTTTTATGTCTTTTCTTTCCGATAAAATTAATTTAACTTTTGTAAGAACATCATTTAAAAAATTCTTTAGGTGCACTAAAAATTTTAGCGTAATCATTAAACTTGCTATTTCCAGTTTAGTATCATGGTTTAACTTTTATATTAAAAAGTTTTCTTGAAGCAGTAATATTATTTTTGTTAATCTTCCGCAACTTGCAAGTTTCTTTATAATTTACAGTACATGTACGGTTTTTTTTTTTCATTGCTCAACATTCAGATTTTGTTTCTAATTCTGTTCTCATGTCAGGTCTTGCCAAATGACTTTAAACTTATCTTTATTTTTCTTCGTATTCAACTGAGAGAGGTTTTTAATTTATTTTCACCGTTTATACGATATAATGGAAATATAATTATTTTTTAAAAAACAAACACATTTAAAACACAAAACTTTTGTTAAAACTTTATGAGAAAGATGGTGAGAAATTAGACAAATTCATCAATAAAAAAAATTGATTGAAAAAATTAATAAACTTTAATATATTTTATTATTTCGTTTTCAATTCCATTTGCAGACTACAAACCAAATTTCAAGATTCCATATGTATTTGTGGATATTTGGTTTGCTTATAAGATTGTTTTGTGCATAGAATTATAACCAAATTCTTAGATGCGTTGGAACTTAAACTTGGATTGTGTGACTTTTTGAAACACAAACCTAAAAGCAATAATATGAATAGATGAATCTCAGAATGAAGTGAATAAACATAAAACTGATGAGCAAATTAACGTCTTGGTGAACATTTTTTGAGTCAAGGCGATATTTATTGTACGAAAAATAACTTTTTTCCTAAACTAAATAAAAAACCGACTATGGAAATATTTATATATATATATATATATCTACAGCGCTATCAGCGTTTTTTGAACGGCTTGGGAATTTTTGAATTTTGAAAAGCTCTAGGGATAGGAAAAGGGTCGTGGCCAATTGGATGGTTCGACCTCCCGGAAGTGACTTATTGACAAACGTTTCTTTAACATCTATTGGTTATTCGAGACGGAGGTTTTATCCTCCATTCGCTGGAAACTTGCAAATTAGCTACCCACATTGACCTCGAGCCTTGCGTAGGCGCGAACCCAGGTGGACTCCCACATGTTAAAACCTCGCTAGACGTTGCTTAACTACAGTGATCTAACGGGGACTGGTGAAATTAACATGCCATAGACGCTGGCTGATCTCAATAATTTATTATCAATATTCGAAAAATACTAACAACTTCTAGGCAAAATAATTTTTTTTAATGATATTTTTTATTAGAGAAATGTGCTCTGCAATGTATTGGTAATTTTTCCATGTAACGTTAGTAATGGCGCCATATTTTGAAATTTCACATTAATACATTGATCTAGATTTATATTAGGTACAAAATAATTAAAGATACATACTGTAAACGCAAATCGCGGAGCTCTTTCACATTAGACAACGCAACTGACCCATTTAATAGGAATAATCATCATCCCCCGTCGACATAAACGAAGGAGCAAAGGTTTAGAACCACTTGAATAACTTTTGAACCGTTATTTTTTTTATTGTGTGTGTGCATTTCTAAGAGGATTCTAATTTCATTTCTAAGAGTTATGCATTTCTAAGAGGATTCTAATCTTGCGCTCTAAAGCCTACAAAATATTTGTACACAAAAATTGTGGATATTTGATTTTCAATCTTTACCGAGTGATATATATATATATTTCATTATTATTATTTTTTTTTAATTTGGCTTAACGTCTCTTTAACATCTATTAGTCATTCAAGACGGGGGTTTCACTCTCCATTCGCTGGAAACTTGCAAACCAGCTACCCACATTGACCTCACCCAGCCTGGGTTGGGCCGGAAAAATAGCCAGCATCACGAGGGTGCGAACCCACGTGGACACTCACATGGCACAACCTCGCTGGACGTTGCTTTACTTCAGTGATCGAACGGGCACTAGTGTATTCAACGTGCCATAGACGCTCGCTTAGTTTAGTGTTCTAATTTTAGGTATTCATGATTTTTGTGAATGTAATTTCAATTAGACCATACAAAATTTCCCAACTACAAATATTAAAAAGTTATTCAAGAGAATCCAAACTTTTGCCCTCCATGCACATTACCAAGACATACTCAAACGATCGAAAGTTAAGGGGTAACTATTTGTTAGCTTCCATTACTCTGCTAAAAAATTTAGCCAAATTTATAGATGTCGTCCTAAAAAGAAGAGGGAAGTAATCCGACAGATGTATATAAAATATTACATGTAAAACAATTATATTCAATAGGGGTGAATAAATACAGCAAATAAACAATGTTCAAATTTATAAATAGCGCAGTACACCGCACAAACTCTATCTTCCATGAGTTACAGGTAAAGGGATGCTGCGTGAGATACTCAAGGGCCCGAGTGCACCCGGAAATCACAAACTCAAAGTCGAAAATTTGACGACTCCGTCGGTAATTGAGAACGGGCCCGCGGAGTGCTAGCTCAATATTCAACTGACTAGAGGGATTGCCCAATCAAGAAAATTGTAATAAATTATTTATGGTGATAGGTCTTTCTCGATCATTTTTTAGCAGAACATTCCTTACTTTTAAGGCTTGAGGGAACTGTTACTTGCGAAGAGGATTTTTGGTTGAGAAACACAGACTCCATGTTCATCATCAAAAAGAAGATACTTTAAATTGATGGAAGATAAAGTAAAACAGTAACTTCATTACTTCAAAACAAACACAAATAAGATAAAATAGAACGGTACACAAAAAACCAAGACCAAATATAATCGATATTGGGGCGAAGAAAGGAGATAAAACATCAATATTTTTCTTTAGTTAAACCAAGACGGAATATAATCGATATTAGGGCGAAGAAAGGAGATAAAACATCAATATTTTTCTTTAGTTAAACCAAGACCGAATATAATCGATATTAGGGCGAAAAAAGGAGATAAAACATCAATATTTTTCTTTAGTTAAACCAAGACCGAATATAATCGATATTAGGGCGAAGAAAGGAGATAAAACATCAATATTTTTCTTTAGTACCAAGACCGAATACCGAATATAATCAATATTAGGGCGAAGAAAGGAGATAAAACATCAATATTTTTCTTTAGTACCAAGACCGAATACCGAATATAATCGATATTAGGGCGAAGAAAGGAGATAAAACATCAATATTTTTCTTTAGTACCAATACCGAATATAATCGATATTAGGGCGAAGAAAGGAGATAAAACATCAATATTTTTCTTTAGTTATCTACATATAACGTTCGACAATACTACAGCGAAAGATAGTATTTTAATCCCAAGTAAACACTCGACATGAAATCCACTAACCGAAAAAACGATATCAATAACAAACTTTTTGAATTTATGTCTGTGATGCCACCAATACTTCCAATAGCGCCTCGATTAATTGTTTCCATGGCTCCTTTTGTAAGAAGTATACAATAAATTTCAAGTATAAAACTACTCTGTAAGTACTACCAAGACTGGGTCAAATTAGAGAATCCTCATATTTCTCCGTAGATTATTTTTTTCGCCTGCATTATATTCTCACACCATGTGGGGAAAACTTCGCAAAAAGGAATTTTTTAATATCTGATAGTTATTGAAACCGCTAGCATTTTTCCATATATTGACTAAATCTCTCAGATTTTCTCTGATAAAAGTCAGATACCCGTGGTTCAGAGGACTCGAGTCCGCTGAAGGCATTATGAAATCACTAGTAATATATATTTCGTAAGTCAAAAAGGTACAAGATAAGAAGGCAGATGAAATACTATATCTTCACTTGACGTCAGTGAAGATATAGTATTGTATCAGCCTTTTAAGTGAAGACATAGTATTTCACCTGCCTTATTATGGTTTTAATTGACATAGTATCCTAATTCAACCAAATTAAGACCGGAAGGGTCAAAATCATATCATTTAAAGATTCCAAGATTTCCTTGTAGACAGTAGATAATAAGACGTTATGTTGTTACCAGATCGAATTTGATTTTCGATTTGGGTAAACCAAATTGTTACTTTATTTTTTTTTCTAGAAGGTAAGCGGCTTCATTGATACTCTAACTCTAAATACTAGTTCAGAATTCGGAGACACCAAGATGACTAGCAACTGATTTCTTTGTAAACCCCGGATAGAGTATGAGATTAAAATTGTAATATTTCTCTTTTGATCAAGTTAGGAAAAAGTAAGTTAAAACACTCACCAATTTGACCCCAACATCATTTACCAAGGAGTTGTTTCAAACGCACTTCGACTCCACCAGAACGTTGTTGTTTTCTCGTATCTAAAAGAGCAAGTAGACACTTCTTAGATCAATGAAAAGCTGGGAGGTCTCGTGTATTTTAAATCTCACAAATTCAGGTAATTTTTAAATGAATGTTCCTGACTTTCTCATCACGGACCCTGTAGATTGTAAGCTTATTAAATCAACAACGTTATTTTGCGTTGCAACAATTTATTTGATTTAAGGAGTGCACATTTCCATGGAGAAATATTTCATCTGTCTTTTCAGGACGGGATCCTACATTATGTTCATCATTTAATGGCTCTCTCCAAGTTTATATCAACGTAAAAGCTGACGCTCATTTCTCAAATTTATATAAACTGACAACTACCTTTTTATCAAAATGTTTCTTTTAAAATTTTAAGAAACGAGTTTTGGTTTTGTTCAATCTATTTACATACATACACAGCGCTACCTTGCTCCGTTGTTCATTCTGGGCACAACACAGCCAGCCTCTAATTGGTGAAGTTGGTCCACTAGTGCTTTGGCTAGTGCTTTCCTTTTAAATCGTAACGATTCATTGATGACGTCATGAACAATATCTATCCTTGTTTCTGTGGAACCTTGCATTGTTTTCATAAGATCTAACAAGGGACGATAATCTGTAAAGACAAACAAATGGAAGGGGGGTGGGTTAGTGGTGAAAAAAATCGTGTGAAATGTGTTTCAGAATGAATCAAACAAATGAAAATACAGTATGAGCGATAATAAGATGTCCCCTAATCAATATGGGCGTACATATTGAGCGAACTCAACAGATTTTAGCACATATTTATTATGTGCATCAATATTCCATCTATAGTTTATATCTTTTATACAGATTTAAACTGCAATCTCCTTGGAGGCTCCTCTGCAGTAACAGGAATATTTTAACAATCTGCTATCAGTGATACATCATCTTATCTTGATGTCTAATTACTCGCATGGTAGGAAGTAACTTGAAGTACATATACTTGATGGGGCGATACAAATATGAAATCATACTGCGAGAGATGAATGTTGGCAGCAGAACTAAGAACAAAGGCGATGGTAATTGCTAAGAAGAGATCAGATCAGTTTTGGGGAAAAATAAGTTCTTACATTGAGTGCCGAACCTGCACATAACTTAGCTTCGACAGCGTCATCAATAGATCTGATCCTATCTCACGCCCCTCACAGTATGACTTCATTTGTTTATGTCACTGTTCATGATCAAGATTACGTCGTACAGCAGATACCAAATCATAGCTTTGCGGACACTGGGGTGACTGCTTTAGTGATATTTGCAATCGAGTTTTGCCCATTTTTATGAATCAAGTTTCCCTAAGTAAATTAAATTGTATGTCAATGTTATATTCGCACCAGCAGCCTCCTGGTTACGAACCCGTCACAATATCAATTGAGCTAATGAGCCTGGTGTGTCCAATCATAGAAAACAGAATCGCTATTATTTCTAACAAGGATAAAACTAAGAATGAATTATTAAACTTGTTTGAGTTTAAAAGCAATTCATTATTGGCTTAGTCAGATTTTTATAGTGTCCTATTTCACGATGAACCACAAATTAATATTACTAGTCTTTTATTCGTATAAGGAAACTATACAGCTTACTGGTACAACACTAGTAATATTAACTTGTAAATTTGGCACTTGTGTGAGAAATATATTCATAGTCCAAACAGGTGTTCAAGTTTACCAAACATGAGCGATCTTTATCGGACTTAGCGTACACTACTTTGGAAACCAAAGATACATATTTTTACTTATAAGTAAGTGCACCAAATACTCACTTCTTCCTGGTTTCCTAACTTCTTTATAAACTAAAGCTCGTACTTTCATATTATGTTTTTTAACTTCGACAGGATTCACAAAGGGCGGTGCAACGTTTTCTTCGATATGATTATCAACGTGGTTCTTACAATCATCGGCGTTGATATTGTTAACGTGTGGGCCCGGGCCCCCTAAGTCATTATTATTTATGATAGGGGGTGATTCCACGGGAGTAAGAACCGGAGGGGGGGAAGGGGCACGAGGTGAGCTTGGGGGCGTAGGCTCGGGTGTAGGAGGAACAATATCAGGTATACTTAATTCTACACCATTGTCATCTGAAATGAAAAAAAGAAAATATCAAGTAAGAATTTGCTGTTAGAAACTTGCACGTTAGCAGTAATGCTCAAAAGAAACCAGTTTCTTTCCATATTTCCAAACACTTCTATCTTCAGAATCACTGCAAAACATTTATTATATTGGGAAGACAGCTTGACGATCTCATCCTCGAGTGACTTCCTAAAGCTAAGTATAATCTATTTCTTTCATCAAAGTTGTTAAATTATACATGGTTTAGTTTTACTAACTGTACTATTTTAAAATCAGCCGACAAAAAGGACGAGGAAAGCTGCCGGCATTATTTAGCAGCAACATTCAACAATAAAAATTACCTGAATCTGCCACACCATTTATAATAGGCGGCATAGGGGAAGGTGGCGGAGTGCTTGCGGGAGAGTTACTAGTTGATGATTCCGACGTGCATCGTCTTTTCACCGTAACGTGTCTTGGAATTGGACCCGGTTTCCTTTTGCTGGCTTGTCGAGGTATCGTACCATCCCCAGTGGCATTCCGTTTGGATCCCCGATGTGGGGAGTTACCCCCGACTAGATCTATGTCAGCTTCATCTACCATCATTCGCTGTAAAGGAAAACAAAGGTGAAAATATAAATGAATATTGGTTTATTATTTTATAAGAATCATCATTATCATCGAAGGTGCGATGGCAACCAAACGTATCAGACTGCAGCTCTAAATATTTGTTTTTTAATTGTACTGGAGGTCAATGATTTCTTCAATCACGTCAATCAGTGTAATATAATACCACAAGTCACAAAAAAAAAAATTGTTAAGAAATTAAAAGTCCACAGGAAAAAAGATGATTATCCACTTTTTTCATTTTGAGAAAATCACGTTTTAAAATTTAAAACACATTTGCAAGATGATGACAGTTGGAATGTTTGCTTTTTTTTTTACTAATATGTTGAGAATATGATTGAAAATATATCTTTTGTCGAATTGAGAAATAGCACTTATAGAAAGAATTAAAAAAATCGATTTGTACTCAAAGGTCACAAAAAAATAGCAATAAAGATGACAGTCTAGGGTTAAAATTAGACCTTCATCTTTTTTGCTTTGGAAATCCCATTTTTTTGTTTTCATGCAAATAAAACAAGACAAAGCATGTGGGTATTTTTACCTTAAGATATGAGAGGAAGTTGGGAGAAATATCTTTGCGGCCCAAAAAATCACAAAACAAAGGGACAGGCCTACTAGACAAGGGGGAAGAAACTAAACACGTGTTTTTTGGAATCCCATCCTTCTTGCCGTGACTCAGCGACATTCATCTTTTTTGTCGTGTACAAGGTTTTTTCAAATAGTCTTAGCTCTGTACCCTCATTCTTTTTGGTATTTTTGACTTCAAAAATCGATACTTTCGGTGGTAACACCCTTAACTCATTTTTTTTAAAAAAAAAAAAAAAATTTTTTTAAAAAAATGAATCTTCATCTTTTTTCCGTTTTATTTAACTCTAATTACACTCTCAAGTTACTTCTTACAATCGTATGATTTATTTTCCTTGTGCAAGTTAGTATATCTTGATTGTAAGAATGTACGACATCGTTTTGGTAGAAATCAATAAGAAAAGGAAATAATTAATCATAGTGTTTTATCTATTTGTTTTGGTAAGCAGTGAACATTAATAATAATAATAAACGCTGTTTCTTTGTGTTATTATGTCACAACTTTGCTGCTCACTCCAGCATTGTAGGAGTTTCCCAATATCAATCATTATCCAATCCCTTTTGAATTTTTCTATTTTACCTACAATGCTGGCACCAGATCGCTATGCGCATAGCTACTCATTGTCCTCACGAGGCTGAGAGGGCCCCGAAAACATCCAAACCACAGTGACATATGTTTACCCCCGCCAGGATTCGAACCTGAGTCTCCCGAGTGCAAGACTAGTGCAGTGATCACTGAGCCATGAGAGCTGGCTAGCAGTAAACAATATATCTGGTATTTCACAAATAATAAATTAGCATTATGCAAAAATTGATTTACCTTCTTATAAAAAAAACAGCGATAATCGCTATAGTCAATTTACTGCAATCATCAAGTAAGTAACATTGGCCTGACGAAAAAATCATGTCTCGCCAATTTATTGGTATTTTCTTGGGTTGTGGGTTCATTTAAATAAATGACTACAATTAAAATGCGAATTTATGTCCTACCACTCACACTCAATATGTAGCCAATCAGTAAAAAAAGATACCCTCGTTAAGCTTATATTTACCTTGTCTATTTTAAATGGATTTCCAAACATATGTTGTCTAGGAGGGGTTGACTCAACTTCCCTGAGTGGCGCAGGCATCCTCTTCAAGTATTCCTGATAATTTCCCATTTGAGATATTGGCATGGTATGAATATAGTCTGCAATTTTAAAGCAAAACAAAAAAATGATAGAAGCTACAGCTACACATTACAAATTCATATCTTTAGCGACAGTTTACAGTAATAGTCATTCTATTACTAGGCGCAAAATCGTTTTCGATCGCAGCTAGGTGTAAGAAACTGCAGTTCTAAATAAGTTGTTGTCGTTGCTGCTAATATTGAAGAGTTGCTTGCATTTTTTTATTTTCCACTACGAAAGTTAATAAGTCATAATGGTATTAGACGAAATTACGCCAAAAAGTCGAATAGAGGAAAAGTAATAATAATAAAGATAGGACAGGAAAAGTAATAATAATAAAGATAGGAGCACATAAAATTATTTTCTAAAATTTCAAAAAATCAACTCATTATCTCTTACTCCCCTTGAGATAAAGCCCTGTGACAGACATCCTGATAATATAGTTTAGTTATCTCTGTATTCTACGGTAGAAGTTTCTTTTTATTTCAAAGTATGATATTACCTTGATCCAACATTTTCATTTGAGTCGCAGAAGGTTGCAAAAAGTTGGCTCTCATTCGTACTACTTGGTCTAACAAATGTCGCCTTTGAATATCGAATGGATTTCGATAACTCATACTGCCAGGATGGTGTTTTCGTGTTCTCTCTACACCTACTACGAAACCACCAAATTCATTTAGTTGTTCTTTAAGAGAAGAAAATTTATCTGAAAACATAAGAAAATGAATAAAAATAAAATAAAATTTGTACTGAAATGTGCACATTCTCTGTCAAACCACATGCAATAAAATATCACATGTTTTTAGGAGCAAACATGCCTCAGACAGCTGAGTGCATATTCGCATAATAATATACGGGGAATTACAAACAACAGACTGAGCCTAATTTAGAGATGCATTCTCATAAAAGCATCAGTCCCAATTCACCACACTGAACAGAAGTCACAGGAAGGACAAGAGTCGCTCATATGACTCTTTCATGTAAACAAATGGTTCAATGCACATTGAATTGCTGAAGTGATCTCATCCACTTTAACAATGTCCGCCGTACCTCGCCTTTGCTTTTACTCAGAGTAAATTTGGAAACCATCAAAACAGATGATGCCACCTAATAGCGCGGACAATTCAGAGTTCGGTGAACAGTTTTGTTTGTTTTATTAAAAGAATTGGACTATGAAAGACACTGGGCATAAATATAATTTACTACCTCAATACATGAATCACACTGGGCCTAAATATAATTTACTACCTCAATCCAATGAACTGGACTGACATGAATCACACTGGGCCTAAATATAATTTACTACCTCAATCCAATGATTGGACTCACATGAACCACTCTGGGCCTAAATATAATTTCTACCTCAATCAATGAATTGGACTCACATGAATCACACTGGGCCCAAATATAATTTATTACCTCAATCCAATGAATTGAACTCACATGAACCACACTGGGCCCAAATATAATTTACTACCCCAATCAATGAATTGGACTCGCATGAATCACAATGGGCCTAAATATAGTTTCTACCTCAATCAATGAATTGGACTCACATGAATCACACTGGGCCTAAATATAATTTATTACCTCAATCCAATGAATTGGACTCACATGCACCACACTGGGCCTAAATATAATTTACTACCCCAATCAATGAATTGGACTCACATGAATCACACTGGGCCTAAATATAATTTATTACCTCAATCCAATGAATTGGACTCACATGAACCACACTGGGCCAAAATATAATTTACTACCCCAATCAATGAATTGGACTCACATGAATCACACTGGGCCTAAATATAATTTACTAACTTAAACCAATGAAAGTCCATATTAAATTTCATCAAAATTCGATCAACATTTCATTTTAATTATTTTGTGTGTTTCAGACGTTACTAGCCTCGCCCCATTCATATCTTGGTACAAACAGAAAGGGGGGAAAAACGCTCAGTCAAAACAATTTCTCACTTGTTCGTTGGGTGCCATTATTACCTGGTAAATATTTCAAATTAATGAGGATATTAGCCAGAGTGTTACGCGAGCAACCCATATATGGACATGATTTGCGATTTCGCGTTAAAGATATGTTTTCTTCTTCTGGGCCCAATCAACGACCGAGTCCATGGATATTTGTGTAAACAATTAATTGTTAATTAAATTAGACAATGTATTGCTAATTTAAATAAACTATTAATTGTAAAGAGACTTACCTTGTAGGCTAGGATTTGATATGAGATCTCTTTTGAGAGGAGAACGAGGCACAACACGAATGCTTTCGGCAGAAATCATGTTTTTATTGTTACTATTTTGTTTGTTACTGACTTCGTTACACAACCTGAAAGATAAAAATAGGCACATTTGATTAGGGAGAAGATGCAAATAGTACATGTTATAGCATACATAATATTGATTAGTAGTAATTTCGCGGACATCATTGGACTCAGAAATTTCACTGAATTCAAATATTTCTCAATATTCAAAATTAAGTCCGTGATCGCAGTTTTGAGTAGACGTCATGCGGACGGACCAATCAACTTTCAATTTACCTTTCAAATTCATTTTTCGCCTGAATTTTCATTCGTTTCAAATAATTTAAGATTGAGTAACTCAAGGAATTGTCCATACTGTCAGGAATGAGGGATTGAGCCATTGCATTGAGCATATTCATTCTTAATAGAGCTCGTCTCAGTGGCTGTAAACAGAAAAATAATAAAAATGAATAAAAGAAGAAATGACTAAAGAGGGCTGATAGATACTTACTTTCCAAGATCAAGGTTCGAATCACCAACAATCAAGAAAGATTTGATATTATTTAATGATTGCAAAAGATTCAGCTCTGATGATATGGGAAGTTTTGTGTTTCTTCTCGCCAATCAGATGAGGAAGAGTGGGGGCCTAACACAATTTTTTCATTCCAAATATTTTTTTGACATCTTTCACCAATTTTGGCTACCAAAAAGCGTCATTTTTGGCGGTAACTAGATTCATGTTAAATTCAGTAACTCAGTAAACCAACTGTGTTATATAATATCTGAAAATATCACTTACAGCAGCATAGTACGGAGGCATGGTCTGTAAATATTTCTGAAAACTATTTCTCCATTCTGGCGTTACTTTCGATCTATGAATTTTGAAGAAATCATCAAGCAAGGGAAGAAGTGCAGGATAATTGTAAGGCATTACAAATAAATTTACGCTCGTCAGATTGGTACTGGCTTTCAAATATCCAAAAGGGTGACCCACGTCAGAGTTCTTGAAACTATTTGCTACAAAAACCTGAAAATAAAAAGAAAAGGTAATTAAAAATATTTTATGAAGCATACGACTACATGAGCTGCACTCATCTGATGATGATTCTTCGCTACTGTTATTGCAGGCTTGCAACAATGAATCCATTGATTTCCCATATTAAACATGTGAATTACTCAAATGATATAAAGTTATAAGAGTTATCTAAAGGAACTTATGGAACTGATCACAAGAAAAATAGCCCCCCCTCAAAATTGGATATTTACGCTTCATGGTATGTGGCACTTTTTCAAATAAAAGTTGATCGAAATTAATGAAACTTTGGTTTCATTTGGGTCGGAATTACTATCAGTCATATCAAAAGGAGTATTAAATAGGGGTTTCAAAATTTCCAAAAGGTGGTATGTTCATAAGTTTCTTTTGCAAATAAGGTAGAAATATTTGCTAGGATCTTTTTTGGATTAATATTTCTACAATTGGAAACCCTCTGTCAAAGTCCTCCTTTATGGACCTCCTCATACGATCAACACAGGATTTTTACATGATAAAATGATTTACCACCTCCAGAGCTTCACAAAGGCGAAAATTGAATGGTTGCTGAGTTTAAAATTATATATATTGCAGAAATATAAACTTCCCTTAAAAATCTAATCAAGATGCTCTTCTACTAATGGAGGCCTGCACTTAACTTGAATCTTCCACTTAGTCCAGTAGAATGGTATTTTGAGTTTGCGTTACCATACACGAATTTCGAATCAAATGAAATTCGATAGAGAACCATTAAGAGATGTTAAATCTGAATTTGCAGTAGCGTGCAAACTTTCTTTGCAAAGTTATGCGGAAAAACGTTTTTCTTCACATTTTCACGAATATCTCGTCTTATATTTGCTCTACATGAGAGAGTGACATATCATTCGCTTTGAGATAAAATTATCTACATTTTTTGTTAACATTATTTTTTTGTTACACGAACACATAAAAAACTATTAAGGTTTAAATTGAAAAATTTGTATTTCGAATCCGGGTTTTTGCAAATAACTCATTTCTTTTGCATTTTAACGCTATAAAGCCCCAGTAGTTTTTTGAAGAAAAGTCAATCACCGTTACTTTGGTAGGTTAACCATGAAAATCCGAATAGCGAGTCTCCGGCAATCCACGCGCGAATATGCGCATGTCGAAAATAGACATTTTATCCGTCTTTTTCTTTTGATGATTTTTTCATCTGTCATAAGTGTACACATAGCACGAATTTATAAGATTATTTCTCTTGTTTATAAATATAGGTTGTGTGTGATATATTGAGATTTGTCAGTGCAGGTTTCCAAAATATTAAAGTTTTAAATTAAAATGTTTGTGTTTGTATTCCGAATACGGTTTTTCGCAAATTAATCAGTATTTTTACTCTGGAAAGTTGATATAGTTGTTCCTAAATTTACTTTATTACCTGTTCAGTGGTGGGTCAATGAAGAAAATCCAATTATTTAGTCTTCGGCAATGTGCGCGCAAACATTCTGCTCTTTTCTTGAAGAAATTCCTCATGATCCTTACGTTCACGGATGATGCTATTTTTGATGAA
>CM022874.1:21837229-21853825 GCA_012654025.1 Pachypsylla venusta | reverse complement strand
ACGAATACAATACTTTATCTTCTATGGAAGAGAAAGTAAAAATATCTGATTTTATCTCCATGAACCGAAAAATTTATAATTTAATGGATGAAGTATATCCGCGATTTGCCGACTGATGGTTGTTGGAGAATTTTGGGGGGGGGGTCACCCCCCATACCCCCAGTCGCTACGCCCCTGCTGTCAGTATATTTAAGACACCTTCATACGGCATTATTTTATATAATTAATACGAAGTCTATTTTGTTGATACAAAATGAATGAACACCTACGAGGTACTTTTATTTGTATTTCTATAGCGGAGCTGGTTGGTCTCAGACCACACTGTATGGCGATACCAGATCACACTGTATGGCGATAGTGGACCTGCATGTCTCACTACCTAGTGTCGTCATTTTTCAATCTGATCACAACAATGTGTCTGCAGTATGGGTACTAAAACGGGGAAGTGGTTACTGAGTGACTTATCCAACATTAAGTTAAACATATGGATCAATGAAGTGGGTATCTGAACTAAAATTAAAAGAAAAATTTAAACGTAAGATATCAATTTTTAGGGGAGTGGGCATTTTTTTCCATGACGATTTCAAGGGTTCATTATGGAAAATAAGAAACCAAATAAGCTCCACGGAAGTGGTTACTAAATGCCTTCACCTAAATTAAGTGGGTGTCTCAGCTTAATTAAAAGAACCATATAGCCCAATGCATAACAAAAGTATTACCAATAGGATAGTAAAAAAATACGTACATACGAATTTCCGGGCCCTTCATAAGACGTGAAACTCAGGGAGGGGGCCATACTCCCCCCTCGAAAGCCCTGAATATAGAGAGACACGGTAAAAGTAAAATATAAAATGAGTTCCTTTTTAACTAAAACCAAAAATGCAAGTGAGAATTTACAATTCTGATATCATTTAAAACGTCTGGAGGATACAAATGTTACCAGGCAATCCTCACAAAATAACGAGTATACAAAATATTGTCACAGCAAATGATTACAATGTGTGACATGTTTGTATTTACGTATTAAAAATAAAACATATTATTCAAGATGAAATCATGTTTCAAACATATACTCGTAATAGTTAGTACCTCTCATCTGAACTCACTTTGCAGATTGTTCCAAATAAAATCGGATATAATTCATTTTACAATCGATCTGTGATAGCAATGGCCCAATAAAAACACTTCTCGAGTCCAATAATATCCTATTACATGGTAGGAGATACTCTGTAAAGTGTAAAGGAGAGTTGTCGACCTTAAAATAGAACTCCAGTGACTCGACAGGCACAAGTGATAAAGACAAATGAGATAGTAAACAACGCAACGTTATAGCAACCACATCGCGGAGACTTCACAAACTTTAATGATGGTGTACAGTAACTATCGCATTAGCCACTACTAGAATAGCAAACTATACTACTATTTATTTAACAACATTTCGACATTAAAACTTTTCAATTTTAGATCTTGTGGGAGGCCTTAATCAATTTTTATTTCAGGGTATTATTTTTATGGTGCGGAACAACATTGCATCAAATTTTAGGTTTCTGAAGAGGTACTTGTCAATTTCGCTTCCAACTGAATTTGCGATTTTTTGTTGAAGTTGAAGAGAGAAACTGTATGACAAATTTCAAGTTTCTACGATTACCGATCATTGAGTTACGTTGACTATGATAAGTCAGTCAGTATACCAAATAGACTTAGCGTTTTGTAAGTATCTCTTATACAGCACTTTCCAGTTATCCCATAGGATTTTACATGGAAATTTCGACTTATGGTTGGCATATCCTCCAAGTATGTCAAAAAATACAAATAGAAATAGTTTTTAACGAGGATTCCAAAATCGGACCTACGATTCTGCACTTAGTCCCGATCTAGCGGACTGAGGTTCCTTCATAGAATAATGGTTAATACTTTTGATAAGTTGGGAAAAAATGTATGCAGAAAACCTACTTTTTGGAAATTGGAATTTCCTAAATTGTCAGAAACTGTGTTGAATAAAATTACAGCGACGTACACACCTAGTAATACAAAGGACGTGGGTTCGAGTCATATAAGTGCATGGATTTCTTCAGTGAATATTATATCTCCTGCTTTTCGTTTGATGAAATCTTGTTTAATCAAAGTAAATCGAAACAGTCTTGCTTGCTAGTCAAGTAAACACACTTGTCATTCCCGCCGGAGGTGTATTTTCTTCAAAAGATGGAATTAATTTTCAGATCAATAGAATGTAAGGAAAGTCGGGTGAACATCACACGACTTTCTTTAGACGGACACATACGTACCAATGGCTGAAACTCGAGATTTGGACTCTGGGGACCCCAAAACCGACGTGTTTTGGCATTGAAAACGAAAATTTCAGTTTCAATAATTATAGGATAAGGAAAGTAAAGAAAACACTCGATCTGAGAATCAAATACACTTTTTGAGGAAAATCCACATCCGGCGGGAATCGAGCTTCCGAGCTCGACTTCAAGAGACAAGTGTCCTTACTTGACTAGCAAGCAAGACTGTTTCGATTCACTTTGATTAAACAAGATTTCATCAAACGAAAAGCAGGAGATATAATATTAACTAAAGAAATCCCAGGGGCGGATTTAAGGTTATATGTTGGGGGGGACGGTGAAGCACTTTGGGAGGGTATTATTCCGGAGGGTCTAGGCTTCCTGACCCCCAGGTACAGGGGGGGGGGCTCCCCGGGGAAAATTTTTGAATATTTAGGAGTCAAAAAGTGAAAATTTTACATCAAAAATCACTATCATTTCTATTTCGTGACATACTGGGAGGATATGCCAACCATAAGTCGAAATTTCCATGTAAAATCTTATGGGACAACTAGAAACCCTGTAGAGATGGTATTTAGGATGTGTTTACAATACCTATCGCATTAGTCACTGAAATAAAATAGAATCTGTTTCGAGCAAACTACGAGTATACCCACTAATAACATTATGGTAGAGCGCGGATGTCTCTCTAACTTTAATGATAACTAAACATAAACACAGCCGAACTTCTGAAATATATTTCGAGCAAACTACGAGTATATCTACTAATAATATTATGGTATAGCGCGGATGTCTCTCTAACTTTAATGATAACTAAACATAAACACAGCCGAACTTCTGAAATATGAACAAAAAATAAAATGTCCAAAAATAGTTATTGAGGAGCACGGCGGCGCTCCACCCGCCAAGTGAACTACAATCAGCGTTGCACAAGTGATATATTACCTCACGTCACAAAGTGCACTTTTCAGGTCTCTCCACAGCCATGGAAAAATATGTGGAGTGACTTTTGTTGCATATTTTATAATCGGATGGGTAGATGATGAGATAAAATCAATAGTTTGAAAAAAAAAAAAGTTACGGGAACATTGAGAAAAAACATTTGAAAAGTGTTTATACACTGTCTCAGTCATCATAATCTTCGTGAACGTTGACGAGGCTACAGTCTAATCTACAGAACCGAATTTGATCGGAGATGTCTCATTTGGCTGCATCTGGTGGAAGGGTGTGTGTCTTTTGATATTTTTATCGTAAAAAAGTACCCCCCACTACCACTATTTGCCAAAAACCGGATTTCACACGTATAATATTTTTAAAATATTATAGGTTCTCAAATAAAAGATGAAATGTGATAAAGAAATATTTTCTATGTTTTATTTTGTACAAAAAGGCATATGGGAGGGGGAAATTAAAAAAAGGAATCAATTTAGTTCATTCTAACTGTATATACTACTGATGTGTTATGTGTTGTTACATAATATCCTTGAGTAATATATGACCCTTACAAAAAGACATGAAATCCCCTCCAAAAAACCACTTTGCGGTAAAAAGTTTCCGCCAAGTCATTAGTCACAAAAAGCACTGAAATCAAAACAGCCTCAATTCCACATCATTTTTCTTCCCTTTTAAACCTTTCTTTTTTACATTAATTTCACTACTTTTAAAAATCTCACAAACTTCTCCTCTACGTTTTTTATTCCCAACTTTTCGCAATTTGGAAACTCACTTCCACACCATTGACGTTGTGCCTACATAATGCATTAGAGTTGTTAAGAAGGAACAGACAACCCCTATACCACATACATTGGTACACACAAATTACTGATTTATATATTTAGACTAGCTGTTTGCCCGTGCTTCGCTAAGGCTTGGAGCATGGTTGTTCCCTTGCTAATAGTATTCTATGATTTCCCTTAAAAAAGAAGAAGAGGAAATCGGCCGTAACTCGTAAACAATTAGAGTTTTTTGGAAAATATGTCGTAAATTAAGATTGAAGAGGCCAGTAGGCCACCTAAAACTTTCTCGCTTTGAGTAAATATGTTGTCGCGACAAAATTCAAGATATCGGACCGTCACCGTCTGAATTTGGTCAAAAATCGGCCATAACTCGAAAACGGTTCGACATTTTTGAATTCTGATAGTTTTCCTGAGGTTCCAGGCTATGGTTTGGAGGGGGGGGCGTTGTCCCTTCCAATAAATTTTTCAATATCTCTTACAGTTTTTATAAATATAGGTACATCTAGTACATACATCTATCGTTACATTTAATTTTATTATTATAGTATAAGTAGATGTAATTGTAAGTAATAAAGGGTTTCTGTTTGCGCTCACTGTCTTATTTCAAAATATTCTTTCGAATAATGTATCATTGAATGTGGTGTGAAGGGTCCTTTCCGTAAAAAAAAAAAAAAAAAAAAAAAAAAAAAAAAAAAAAAAAAAAAAAAAANAAAAAAAAAAAAAAATCGGACCTTATATTTTTATTATTATTTTGGAGACTAAACCTGAATTTCAGGTTTCTAGATTAAGATTAATGACACGAAAATCTTACCTTAATAAATAAAAGGGTGATTTTTCGAAGAGCCGGCTTTCATTTTGACCATATTGAATGATAAATAATTCGAAAGCTCATTTTAAAAGAAGACAAGAGCGAGAAGACAAGAGCCACAAAACTTTTTTTATTAACATACCTACATATATAAAAACTAAACCTTAAATTATGGCCGTAACTAAAATTATAAGTTTCTAGGTTAAGCCGTTTAAAGGCTAATAAATTCAAGTTTTTTTTTTATTTTGGTTTAACGTCTGTTTAACATTTATTGGTCATTCGAGACGGGGGTTTTACACTCCATTCGATGGAAACTTGCAAACCACCTACCCACATTGACCTCATTCAGCCTGGGTTGGGCCGGAAAAATAGCCAGCATCACGAGGGCGCGAACCCACGTGGACACCCACATGGAACAACCTCGCTGGACGTTGCTTAACTTCAGTGATCGAACGGGAACTGGTTATTGAACGTGCCATAGACGCTGGCTAAATTCAAAGTTTGAATTCAAAATATTTCAATGTGTATCTTGTCCGCACTTTCTTCTCCTTCTTTCACTTTAGAAAATCAAATTGACTTCGAAAAACTCCACTGCCCACCCACTCCTTACTTATTCTTTATACGTATTTGTGTGATCAATAATTGTAAAATGCAGTACAACAAAATTTGATTTTTAAAAAAAGATAGCTCACAAATTTTTCTATAAAAAAAGACGTGGTATAATTTTAATTAATAACAGGCTTTAGCCAAGGTTGTGTTCTTGTGATGATACCCCCTGTATACAACACAGCGTATCTTAATATAAATGAGTTATTATGAAGGTCACTTTCTATGCAAGAGGTCTTGTGGGCTTGGGATGTACGGTACGAGATAATATTTTAGTATACTCGGTATCTGCATGCAGACTATTCAGGTAGAATACGAAAATAATAAATTTAAGATTTAGTTCTGAGTGTTCATTCAAAGAGTGAACAGCAATCTTGGAATTACTCTCATAGAAATAAAAAATGGTTAAATAAATAATGGCACGATTCAGTTCTGAGTGTTCATTCAAAGAGTGAACAGCAAGCTTGGGACTACTCTCATAGAAATAAAAAAAATGCGTAAATAAATAATGGCAAGATTTAGTTCTGAGTGTTCATTCAAAGAGTGAACAGCAAGCTTGGAACTACTCTCATAGAAATAAAAAATGCGTAAATAAATAATGGCAATCTCAATCAGCAAGAACAACAAACAAACAAAATGAAATTATTTTATCACAAGTTCAAATGCCCCCTGAAAACATTGCCTTGAACCCTAGACTCAGATTATCCATTTAAAAATGAGTCTTTTATCGTTTTTTTATCGTTCTTTTATCGAGTCTTTTATCGTTTTTTTTAATCATTAACAGTGCGTACTCTGGGCTTTGTCGCTGAAACCACTCCTCCACATCTCAAGGTTACTAGGATGTTCTGAAAATATTGATTCCTAGGTCGTCCTTTGGAATTCTGCTCTGTTATTTTTCCTTCGAAGATTGTCCTGATGAATGTGTCCAATAATATGACCAATATTTGTCACTTTTCAACTGTGCGGACAATTCAACTGATTAGACAAATATCTTTGGACTCGTCACAAAGAGGTGGCACAATTTCTCCAACTGCCAATTATGGATATGGAGGAACAATGACTGGAAACCCTTGCTGCTACAACAACAACAACCAATAAGCTTGATCTTTCTTAATGTAATGAAATTCATCAGCTGTCTATGTTCGCCAATTTCTGTTTAATAATTTCGCTTTCTTCCTATACATTTTATCTTCGTCTTTTTTTACCAAATCCAAATTTCTGCCGCTTATAAATTAGTCTATGTTTGGCTTCCATATGTTAAAACACTTTAAATGTATATTTTGATAAATCTTTCACTGGTGTCAATGCTGAGAATTTTATTAGTCAGAAGCAGTGAAAGTTGTAGCTACTTTTGTTATAGGCAGTGATTTTTTTATGACGAAGCTTTGTATGAAAAATAGATTTGTTGTCAAATGTTCAAGTGCTTCGTAGATGGCAAAATCATTAGAGTGGGCTCAATTTTGATATTATCATGATTTTTGTTTTAGATACTTTATGGAGACTCTCTAGCTCTAGCTTGTGCTATAGGTATCTAAGGCGATTTTTTCCATCTGAAGAAAGGTCTATTGAACCACCGATCCTGTTCATCTGTTCAAATCAAACTCTGACCATTATTTTTCGTTCACTTGTAAAATAAAGTAAAAATAATTTTCATTCTCTTCAGGGCTTTGTTTTGTTTACATTTTTATTTAACCTCGGCATTATGCAATTATTAAAAAATTAAAATAAATATGGCAAATTTGCGAACGCAGTAACCGATTTTGATGAAACTTGATATGTAGATTTATTATGTTCAAAGAATTTGCTGAATATATTATAACCCTATTTGACGATCCGTACCTTTGTGGTGGCCATTTTAACTGAGAGATGGTTCACGGAACTATTAGCGTATTTTATTTTTTCTATTTTCAGGAGCACCTATACCAAGGGCGAGTTTACCCTATATTTAGTGGGGGACTCAGTAATCCCCCTTACAAAATTTCAGAAAAATAACAGTTTTTTTAAAAAAATATATATATTTTCTCAATAATTTCAATCGTTCCCAATTCTTGTCCAAGCCTTAACAGATCACAGTCTATTGGATTCTAATTTTAGTTTACCACATTAATTGATCGAAAGAAATGAGATTTAGTTTTAACTCTACGATTTTTCTTTATATGTTTTTCTGTCGAACTCCTTAATGAAACTTAGTATCAATCAAACAAATTATGACATCATCGTATCCGATGGCAGCCAGATGTGTGACACTGCACCTCTAAATAAGTTGTTTACTGAAACAGTTTTTAACTGTCATCATGCATTTAATTTTGGAGGCTAATAATAGGCAAGGGGTCCCAAGAACCATGTCAATCCCTGTAGGTTCTAGAATTACATCAGTAGCACAAATATAATCAGATGCTGATTTACGTTCACTGATTCTGATTTTTGGTTCATTATTGATTATGTTTTTATCATTATGATATATGCGACCTGTGTTTTTCTTTCTGTTCCATGGGCAACGCTCGAGTTCAACTAAAATTTGTCAAACCCGTATTTCCCAATTTCCTTCTTCCCCTGATAATCTAATACGAGTATATAAAATTCTCGTGTCACAGTGTTCGTATACCATACTCCTCCAAAACGGCTTTACTGATTTTAATGAAATTTTGTATGTACATTCGGTAGGTCTGCGAATAGGTTTTTATCTATTTTTTAATCTTAAATGTTTTGGAGGAATATGGTAACAAACACTGTGACACAAGAATTTCATATATTAGAAGATTAGTACGGGAACGGCCATACCTCTAAGGCGCCAAGCTAGAGACCGTATCAAAGCACGGGCTAACAGCTGGTCTTAATATTTAAATCAGAAATTTGTATGTACCTATGTGGTAGGGTTTGTCTGTTACAATACCAGAGCCCAAACGGTATCAGATAGCGAAAAATTGATAGGAATGGAGCACTCCAAAATCGTGGTCTACGACCTCAGGAATATTATCAGAACTAAAATAGGTCAAGCCCTTTTCGAGTTAAGGGCAAATTTCTAAATTTTGTAGCGACAACATATCAACTCAAAGCGAGAAAGTTTTAGCTGGCCGTGTATTCCTTATTTTAGAACATTTTCTGCGAGGTTATGGTCAGCCATTCCAGTTATGGGTTCGAACCGGAAACGGGCAAAATTTAGAAAATACTAAAGTCAGAACGGTCATGTCTCTTAGGACCCTGGCGAAACGTTTAAATCTTGATTTTTTAAAGGTTGCAATATACAGGGTGGACCCCCCCCCCAATTCCATTCTCCTTGAAAAACAAAAATATCAATATAAGAATCGAGGCGAAGCACGGGCGAAAAAGCTAGTAATACATACGCAAATATTACCTTTATGTTGGATGGAGGTTCCTCGAATGTCAGCAACATATATCTATCACCCCTACTCTCTGAAGACCTTTGCCGCACCTGCAATTACAGACAACATTGATTAATTACAAAACAATACTCTACATCTTGTTGACATTACATTACGGAGACTTCATCTCCGGATATATATATAAATATTTCCAAAAATAATCATGGATATATTCGAAAATCTTGAATTGCGTGAGGTCTAGTTTTAATTGCCTCGGTAGCATACTTTATTTTTAACCCCACAATTTGAATTCAAATGGCTTGTCGTTGTAATGTTCATAGAATTAGCTGATTAATTCGGCCCCTACTGGGACAAGCGGGCCTCATGATGGCCATTTAAATTGAGTGAGATTTGTGGTTCACAAAGCTGCAAGTAAACGTTTACAGAGTATGCCCAATCATTTTGTTTAGATCCATATAAAAAAAGTGCATTGCTACTTATGTACATGGAAGCTCCTTTGTACATTATAGGTACTTGTCCTGTTATGGGGATATAAATGTTGGTGTCAAAACTAAAAAGGAAAGGTAACTTTTCTTTAATTCAAACAGAATGATTTGAACCTAAGGAGTAAGTAAACTGATATTATCCTGACAGCAACAAGACACAGATTTGGAGATATTGACAAGGAACCTATATTACCTTTAATAGGTAAATATGAAGCATTCGTGTCTACGTATAGAATTGATGACGTTATTGGTCCAACCCTTAGTAAAATTTTTCAACTCCCTCACTCCACCTCTTCCTTCGCGACAAGATTTGGCAGCTGGGAATATTGTTTCCATGATTATCTTTAGAAGAGCAAGTATCGCAAAGGAAATACTTTTCGTATGACTGTTGTTTTTCTTTTACTTCAAAGTTTCGGTATATGAAGGGTGCTAACAGAACCCAATTATTTATTATAAAGCCTACACAGGGCTCCATCTCAAGAATAATATTGTGTTTTCATTTGAATTTTTTACAGATTATCTGTTTTTGCAGCCTTAATCCCGTTGAATAATGTAGAATCGATAGTACAAGACCCATGACCGGTTTTTTTTTTCTTTATAATATTAATTAATTTCAATAAACTGTTTGCCATTTTATTCTTCTCATTGAGTTTTATTTAGTACATATCTCCATTATAAGGAGTTTAGGTATAAGTGTAACGGTAAAAAAAGCACCGTTTTTTATGTCGACAAGTTATTAAATTTCTCATCCCTAGTGGATAGCGATTGTATCATGCAAATGGGGGTATATGGATGTCATCAGTTATCAATATATCAATCATAATCAATCCCTAATGGGGAGGAGGAGAAGGAGAATAAAAACACATTTTGAAGGTACCAACTGTTTGAGTTATAAAGCTGAACGTGATAAAAATCAATGAGGGGAGTGGGAGTGCGTAGCTACATAACTGGCTTGGTGTAATATTAATGGAGCAATATTTTTTCTCTCAACTTCAACCACCACCTCTGTGTCCTCCACATGCACATGCTTTTGTTTACAATTTACAATGAGTGATTAATCCTTCACTGTTTTGTTGTATGTGAATACAGTATAAGCAGTCACTTTATGGTCACCCCTCCCTCTATTGGTATGAATATCTTTTAATGTATAGGCACAATTTTTTAATAAAAAATAGAATTTCTTGGAAGTAGTCTCAACAGTTAATTCAAATACTTGAATAATATGTCATCACTTATCAAAGTAAACAAACAACATCTTCAGTCTCTTTTTAAAGTAGTACTATGACGAGAATCGAGAATCTGAACTCTATGATTAAGGGTAAGAACTTACTTTGACAAAAGTTTCGACGGCACCTTTAGCAATGTCTAACAATTTCGGGCGTCCTCCTAAATAAGCTCTTTGGTTCATAGAAGCTGAGGTATCTATTAGAAAGACTATAATAGTCATTTTTTAACACACGAAATTTCATAAAGCACCCGGATTAATACAAACGAAAAATTAGGAAACCATTATATTTTTTTTAAAAAATAATAAAATATAAAGATTAATAAATAAATTGATTTTAAATATTTTTTTAAAAAAAAATTGTCACGAGAATAACATCGTTAAAAAAAATGACACACTTCTCTCGTTCACGTTCATTTCAAAACTAAAAATCTAAAAATTAAGAAAAAAACAAACATAATAAAAAGTTTTTAAATTAAAAAAACTGATCCGAGTATTCGTACTACGAATCCGACAAAAAATACCGATTGTGAGAAGTACGAAACAAATGTTCATCGTTCGCAGTAGTGGTGACATGCAATGTTAAAATTCGTATTTGTACGGACTACTTCGTTTTCTTTTGTTTTGTTCTCCCATCAATTCAAAACGATGACTTCATAAATGCAAGACTTGTCAAAAGGGTAGGTATGCTGTTCTGACAACACAAAATACGGATATTGCTTTATATTCCTTGAAAAATAATACTAACATCGTTATTTATTTGTAACACTAATAAGTGTTATTTAAATATTTTAAAAAACTCTGCCAATGTGACACATGGGTTTATTATTTTTCTGGCAAAAAATAACAAATCTTTTTTGCACCCCCCCACAAAAAAAATTGGGGGGGGGGGCAAAAAATTGAGGGGGGTCTCGTCACTGGCGGATCTAGAAAAATATTTTGGGGGGGGCCTGATTTTTTTTTTCTCTATATGTACTCTGTTATGTATACATATACAGGGTTTGCACTTTCTAGTTGTCCCATAGGATTTTACATGTAAACTTCGACTTATGGTTGGCACCTCCCAGTATGTCACAAAATAGAAATGATAGTGATTTTTGATGTAATTTTTAACGCGAATACCTATAAAGCCATTATCACGAAAATCGGACCTACGGTTATGGACTTAGAACCGATCTGGTGGACTAAGTTTACTTCATAGAATAATGGATAATACTTTTGATAATTTGGGGAAAAATGTATGCAGAAACCTACTTTTTTGAAATTGTATTTTACTCAAATATCTGAAACTGCGTTGCCTGAAATAAAAGTGACGTACATACCTAGTAATACAAAGCACGTAGGTTCGAGTCATTTAAATGCATGGATTTCTTTAGTGGATGTTACTCGTATATCTCCTACTTTTCGTTTGATGAAATCTTGTTTAAAAATCAAAGTGAATCGAAATACCTAGTCTTACTTGCTTGTCAAGTAATACTGTTTGTCTCTTGAGGTCGAGCTCGGAAGTTTGATTCGGCCGGAGGTAGATTTTCCTCAAAGGGTGGAATTTTGGTTGAAATCGAATTTACTGTTGGCGGTTTTTTACCGCTCTTTAGTGGTTTTAATTAATCTCACCTAAAAAGAGAATGGTAAGAGCCAGATATTTGAAATTAGGTACGTATGTCATATTTGGGGCCTCAGTAAGGTTCGACAATTTTGGGTGCAATCTAATATACCACTGGCTTTTTTACCGCTTATTAACGGTTTTAATTAATCCTGTCTAAAAAGAAAATGGTAAGGGTCAGAGACTTGAAATATGGTATAAATGTCAAATTTGGGGTTTGGGTGCCTATTCATATTAACTTTATGCATTGATTGAGTGTGGATACATTTGGCTGCAGCGTGATTTATTGTTAGGGGTTTTAGCGGTTTTCGGCTGTTCCTGCTTAAAAAGAGAACTCTAAGTGCTACGACTAAAATATCAATGCATGGAATGTAAAATGACACGTATGCTTTAAATTAAATCAACTCTTGGCAGTTATTAGCGGTTTCCGCCACTTTTTGGCGCTTCCTTTCTAAAATGGCAAGATCTAGAGCTTAAAATTTGGTACCCAGTTATATCAATACAGCATGGAATGAAAAATGACACTTATGGTTGAAATTGAATTCACTCTTGATAGTTTGTTGCCGCTTTTTAGCGGTTTTAACGAGTCTGGCATAAAAAGAAAACGGAAATAGCTAGAAACGACTTTTTTTTTATTATGTCAATTTTATGTATTGTACACGTCTCGATTTTTTATTATATAGGAAAGGAAAGTCGTGTGATGTTCACACTAGATTTTTCATCCTATATCTTCTTCTCTCTTCGTTTTGTGGACGCCAATAATTACAATATTTTAGCTCCCCCTATCGGGCGGGAACTGATCTCGACTTCAAGGCACACGTATCCTTACTTGACTAGCAAGCAAGACTGTTTCGATTCACTTTAATTAAACAAGATTTCATCAAACAAAAAGCAGCAGATATATACGAGTAATATCCACTAAAAGATCCATGCATTTAGATGACTTGAACCCAAGCCTTTTGTATTACTAATGTACGTCACTGTTATTTTAGGGTTGCTGATAATTGAGGAAATTACAATTTCAAAAAAGTAGGTTTATACACACATTTTTCCGCAAATTATCAAAAGTATTAACCATTATCTTATGAAGAAAACTTAGTCCTTATATTGGTTTCTAGGTCCAGAACCGTAGGTCCGATTTTCGTGATAATGGTTTCATTGGAATCCTCGTTAAAAGTTACATCAAATGTCACTATCACTTCTATTTTGTGACATACTGGGCCAGAAGCGGAATTTCTATGTAAAATCCTATGTGGGACAACTAGAAAGTGCTAATCCTGTATACATAATATTATTATGTATTGGAAAACAACGGTTATGAAGATGTTATAATAATGAAAGTTATTAAAAATAAATGAAATTTTATATTTACTTGCAGTTATAGATTACTAGCTGAGTATCCGAACTTCGTTTCGAGAAGATGAGAGAAAAAAATGATAATAAATCTGACTCCCACATTAATAATCATATCACCGAGGTACAACCGTTTAAACGCGATCAGAGTATACACATAGATTACATATTACATACACGCAACGGGTTGTTAAGCTGTGTAGAACGTGTTGGGTGTAGTATTGGGTTAGGTTCCAAAAAAATAAAATGCGTGTTGAAGTCTGCTGAGTTTAGGCTGGGTCGCTTGCGCAGACTTCAACACGCATTTTATTTTTTTTGGAACCTAACCTAATACTACTCCCAACACGTTCTACACAACAAACTTGGTGTTCAATTCTATTTAGAACATGGGGACAAGTAACGGGTTGTTAAGCTGTGTAGAACGTGTTGGGAGTAGTATTGGGTTAGGTTCCAAAAAAAAAAAAAAAATGCGTGTTGAAGTCTCTGGGTCGCAGACCCAGCCTAAATTCTGCAGACTTCAACACGCATTTTACTTGGTGTTCAATTTTATTAAATTATATCGACACTAACCGCTTTTGTACATAATTTTATTTAAATCAAACAAAAATTTGAATTTCCATACAAAAATTGGAAAATCGGCCGTAACTCGAAAACGGTTGGAGGGCTTTCAACTCTGATATTTTTTCTGGGCTCCCAGTGTTTTTTTTGGGGGGGGGGGGGGGAGGGGTCCATTCCTATCAAATGTTCTATATCTATTGCAGTTTCTTATAGTATTCTATGATTTCCCATACAAAAATCGGAAAATCGGCCGTAACTCGAAAACGATTGTATATTTTGGAACTATGATAATTTTTCTGGGGTCTCAGGCTATGGTTTTGGGGCGGCGGGGGGGGTCATTCCCATTAATTTGTCTATATCTCTTACCGTTTTGGCTAAAAAATAAAAATTTTATGTGCCCGATCCCGGATTCGATTATTTCTAGGTACCTAAGACCCAAGTCATAGGTAATATTCAAATGCAATCCATAAAATTTTAACGTCACTTTGGGGGGGACCGGGCCCACCCTGTAAATCCGCCAGTGGGTCTCGTGACGATTCCAAATCTGGGCATAATTGGACCTTAAATTTGACATACCTACTCTTATCATTCTCCTTTTAGACATGATTAATGAAAACCGCTTTAAAGCGGTAAAAACCGCCAGCGGTATATTTGATTGAACCCAAAAGTTTCGGAGCTAACTGTGACCCCAAATATGATATACATACAAAATTACAAATCTCTAGCTCTTATTATTCTCCTTTTAAACGGCAATACTGAAAACCGCTAAAAAGCGGCAAAAATCGCCAAGGGTGTATTCGATTGCAACCAAAAGTTTCGGGTCACAATTAGAGCCCAGATGGAACCTATATACCAAATTTCATCCAAATCGGTCAACGCTAAGTGGCAAAAGTGCCCATCATGGCATACGGCGGACAAACGGATTTTTTTTATTCGATTTTTGGATTCTACGTACCTTGAAACGTATAATATCAATCTTTGAGGGGGGTAATTTTTTTTTGTGACGATTCCAAAGGTTCATTATTGAAAATAGTAAACCAAAACTAACATCGTTAGCACATTGTACGCGAATTCAGGCCATGTTTGTGAAAACTCCCGTTCGGGTTCAAGCGTGTATTTTAAGTAGTTTCTAGCTTTCTAGTTTCAAATCTTTTTACTCCCGCGAGTGTTTCAAAATGAGTGCTTAAGTTCACTAAAGAGGTAGGAAAAAATGAAAAATTGTTTGTTTAAAGTTTAGACAATACTTAAACCAATTACACTTGCCAGCTAAACAAGTATTATCTAAACGAGTAGGTACCGAAAAATAACAATTTTTTTAAATGTCCTCAGCCTCGAGATGGTACCTATTCTAGGAGCAAAGAAGGAAGATACCAAATATTATGCAGATTTTTTTGATTTTTTATCCTTCCAAACCAGTTGGTTTAGAGGTAGCACTCCCATATCCGCTCACTATATCGCAGGTTCAATTTCGGCACAGGGCAAATATTTGCCCTGAGGTTTTTTCCATCTTTATTGAGGCTACCCATTTTTTGTATAGTATATTTTAACACGACGCGGTAAAAATCAAAATTAGCGTTCCCAGAAGGAAATGGCAGAACAAGGGTCGGAAAAGTCGAACTCTACGCTCTGCAAGAGATTTTTCCCACCAAAAAATAAAAAAGAGAGATATTTCCAATCTCATTGGGAGACAAGGTGTTTATAGCCCATTTTCTAAACAGCTAAAAACATGTCTTTAGGTACTTAGGCAGTTACAGTCCCAAATGTAATATTTGCAATGGGTCGATAAAGATTGCAAAGGATTTATAAAATGTTGTGTTTTGTCATGATACTAATAGCGGGGATTACAGTCACCAAAACATAGCAATAAGAAGATAAACGGTGCGAAAAACCGAAACACTTACCCTTATTTTTTAAATAGGATTTGTGAAAACCTAAACACGAACCAATGGCTTAAAAGCCGAAGTTCTCCAAACGTGTTTAGGAGTACTTCGGCACATTACAATATTATCCTTTTAATAGGTTAGGGGATAAGGAAAGTAAAAAGGCAGGAAGGTACCACCTACCTTTTCTTTTAAATGTACAAAATCGTCGCCAACCAAGAACAATGCTGAGTATATGCAAACTAAGATCTTTTTAGAATGTATAATTAATATGAGACGGAATGATCAATGTGAAATTCCGATGCATTCTCTAAAATTTGAATCCTGCCTGTGAGATTAAAAAGACGTTGGGGATTATTTTACGACACCTGTCAATTTAATGAAATAATTAAGCTACAATAAACATGAATACGTTCAAACTAAAAATTATATTAACTATGCTTTATTTATTTTTTTAAAATATTCGGATTCACCCGGCGAGGATTGGTGATGGTCATGTTTTCCTGTGCCTTGGGTTAAAATAATAAAATGATATATGACTAACTAGCTGAGTACCCGAACTTCGTTTCGGGAAGATGAGAGAAATATGATAATAAATCTGACTCCCACATTAATAATCATATCACCGAGGTGCAACCTTTTAAACGCGATCAGAGCATACACATAGATTACATATTACCTACACGTTTGTTAACCTAGGAAGAACATGGGGA
>CM022874.1:21746145-21835895 GCA_012654025.1 Pachypsylla venusta | reverse complement strand
TTTTATAAAAAAAAAAAAAAAAAAAAAAAAAAAAAAATCTAAATACGTAAATATCAAACATCGTAGTGAAAACTTTAACTTGTGTGGTGAACGGCACATCCATGGACAAACTTTCAAAGGAACAACTGGAAGATCAACGACCAAACCCCAAGAGTACCTGCGCACGACACTTTTCATATATCATATAAGTATGGTTATAATTTTATTTACTAATTAAATAAAAACCGAAATAATTTGAGGAATAATTATTTAGGAATAATAATAATAATAAAGAAAACATTGCAATGAAAAAAATGAAATAAAAGTAGGTACAACATACAAAAGAATGTTTCAAATTAAGACAGATAATTTTCAAGTCAAAATAAAAATATTAATTAAATGTAAGAAGGCACTTAAATATGGACGGAAAATAAGACAATTAAATACGGGCACCAGTAAAAATGCAGTTACAACTGAAATCAATGTTAGTTCGAATCCACGTGATGTACATTTGTGAGCTTGCTTATTATGTAAGCTTTATATACGATACCTATATCTGTTTAATTTATACAGGTCGAACATTGAAAGATCTTTCCAACGGTTCCAATCAAAACCATAATGCGAAGTCCTCATTGCCTCTCATCAAAACACAGTGAGCATTGAATTATATTTTATATTAAATTGAATGATAAATTGCTAAATATACTAAATACAAATCTATTGCAAAATATAAGAATGGTATATCTTTTGCTTAAATATTATAAAAGACATATGGAACTCTTCCATTCACACCAATAAGGTGATCGATCCTTGTTTCACGTAAAGCGGTCCAGTATTATTTAGTTCAGTCTTCAATGTTGCGTAGTAGAATGGTATGATTATTTAATCCGCCAGTTATTCTATGATTAGAGAAAATCAATTCAATTTCAAATTACAAATGTCGAAAACAACAGCAGCAACTAAATAATGAATACTCAATTGATCAGGGGCACCTAATGAAAGAATCAAAGTCTTTCTCTTCATCTGGAATGAAGACAGACTGTTTTAGTCTCTCATGTAATATCATATATGATAAGATACTCAGGAGACGGATAAAGATTCCATCATTATTCTTCTCAATTATTGAAACATTTTAGAATCACATCTTGCATTTGAAATTCTCCAATCTTGGAAGAGAAACGCACATGCGCCTTGTGAGAAAAATTAAAACGTTCTTTGGTGGAGTGAGTGCGCATTAAATTGAAGTACGAGTAACGAAAATCATAATACTTTGCGATATTCTCTTAAAGGGCATATAACATATGACAAAAATCCAATTGGTGTTTTTTTTCATATTTGAAAATATTGCGTATATAATTATACTATCGCGTATTTGTTCTCGAGTTAAAATATCAAGATCTCTTGGTTTTAAAGATTACATTTAACCTTATATTCGGCATTTAAGAAGGCCACCGAGTACTGATCCATATGTCTTATGGTAGGTTACGTTAATATGGCCATGCCTCGTCGACATGAATACCAAGCTTTGTCAAATTGGTTGTGTAGGATGTTTTGAGAGTTATGTTAGCTTACAAATAATAGCAACCCAACTTCTCGATGTAACCTCCTCTGAGGTAATCTGAAGGCTGTTGCTTCCAGGGTGTATTCTAAACTAATCCCAACCCGTCCTACAAAATCACGCCTTTAATGTTTCGCTTGTCGCGTCCACATGGAATGATGACAAATAGTTATCAGATATCGATATTTTCACCTGTCTCTTTGGAGAAATTAGATTATTGGTCCAACATAATATTTTATTTTCGAAATATTTAAATCTATAAATACAATATTAAAATCTATAAAAAACTGATATAGGATTTGGTGACATAATATTATAAATCCAAATTAATACGTAAAAATCTAAAATATGTGAATCTGAGACAAGTTAAAAAATGGTAAAAACGTACAAATAAAATTATTTAAAATCAAAAAAGTTAATATTTTGTAAAACTCAATTATAAAAACAACTGAAAAATATCACAAAACCAGTCATAGCAGTATACTTTAATTTATCCTTTAAAAAATGATCTTATAACTATTCAATCAATAAACAAACAGGTCAATCAAATACCTCAAAATGAATACGAGCTGCATTTGCATACATATACTTTAATGGATACATTTTGATTGTACTGGATAATACTGAAAGACGGGGGGGGGGGGTATAAAATGAATACCTGAAAATTATGATATAATCTCCTTTTTAAAGACTGATGGTCATATTATAAAACAAAGGTCAGGATTCAAGGAACAAAAATCAAGTAACTATTTTCCAATGTAAAATATTGGAAAATAGACTCGTTCTTATTTTTATGCCTCCTTAAATTTTGATTCATACTTGTACTTATATTACAGAATAAAATAAAAGCAAAAAATAATATAATAACAACTTAACTAATAATAAAATAATTTGAATGAGATCTGTCTCTTTTAAAGAAACATTTTGGAATGGCAATAATTCTCCTGGAGAAATTAGGTAAAATAAAAACTGAACACTTTAAATAATTACTTAAATCTAATAGACCAGGAATTAAACGTGCTGACTATTAATGATTTTCATAATTGTTGAATGTTAACAAATAAGGCTCTCGTCAACTGGAATCAAAAAATGCGAAGACTGTATCCCCGTTGGGTGACACACGTAACATTATGGGACATTACGGGACACGTAACATTATAACATAATCCACTGAAAATGAATTTGAACCAATGACAGGCGTAATTTTGATCAGATTTCACCCGCTGTTGATGTTGGAGCAACGACGTTCTTCTGAAAATCAACTATTCTCCCCCTTTCTATATTCGGGTTTGGAATAATGTTAGAAACGAGCCAATATGAGGCAACCGAAAACGCTTCGATGGCCTTGGTTGTAACTATGATGGTATGTGTTTTAGGTTGTCCTAGTACGTGGAACCAGTCCTTGAGTGTTTCACCCGTCATCGAATCCTGTGGACGAAAACCTACATTTTTTTAACTTGACAACAAAACAATGATAAATAACAATAAGAAATAAAAAGTATAAAAAACAGCAATTAGAAATACCTGAAAAGAATAACCATTTCCTTCTGACGCTTAGTGCAGTCCTGACTAAAGGTACTTATTTTATATTTTGGTCAAACCTTTTTGGCCAATGATTAAAAAAAACGGTACCATAATGTTGTCCAGTAGTTTCATTAAGACTGTAACTCGTATACCTATGTTCTGCAATGTGAGTTAGCACGTTTTGATTCCCAGGGGTGTTAACTTATATATTATATCTTATTAATAAAAAAGGAGCTTTTAAGTGAAAGTGCCTTGTCACTTTAAAACTGAAAGTTCAAGACCAGGCGAGTGGGATAAAGGTGGCCTTATATTATCAATTTATCACACAGCTAAATGATGAAAGTCAGAGTCCCATTCATAGGCCGTCAAAAATACTATTTGGGATTATTTGCGTTCTTTTAGTGAATATAGTTATAGATATGACAAAATTAATACTTTTCTTTGTCATAACTAGGTTCTATTTAATATAGGAATTCTTTTGAGACTTAATATTTAGATTTTTTTAAGGTTTTAATTTTCGTCTATTGACTTTTTCACTTTAGAGAAAACTCCAAAGTAAAAAAGTCAATAGACGAAATTTGAAACCTTAAATAAATTTTCCTTCAAAAAACTAAATATCATAACTAGGTTCATATGCCACATTCAAAATACGTAAATAAACTTATTTTGGCGTTATTTAAGATAAGGGAACTGGATGGTTTTCAAGTATCAGCTGAAGTTTCATCTATCTCGTATGATTTTCAAAGTTGTCTTGAAAAAAAATTAAGTAGGTGAAACATGAGATGTGCAAGAAAACGTTCCAGTAATAAATAACAATATTGTGTTTTTTTTTTTTCAACAAGTTTTAGAATCAACCTCTATTTGGCGCCGCCCTCTCCTGGCCCGGGACACAACTAATCATTTACTATTACTATACCTTTTTCCTACATAACTTTCTATTTCCTATAAGATCTAGGGGGTGGCAGTGCAAGTGGCATACTTGGCGTGGTACTTGTTGACAGAGCAGCGGTAGTGTCGAGTTTGTTTGCTTCGTGTTCTAACAACATTGCATCTACTGAAGGATCTTGAGCAACTGTTCTTAATGATTCACCCAGAGCTTGACGTAATTGTTGCATTTCTCTCCCGGCTCGTGTGTCTCGGTAAATGTAAAGTTGTCTTCTTTTGATTTCGTTATTGAGTTGTTCTCTAAGCATTTGAATCTAAAATTAAAAACAGTGTAGTATGTTTACAAAGTGTAGTATGGTCACAAACTATCAGTTATTCCATGACTAGTGCCGGATTTCTCTCATTTGTGAACCCTGTGGTTGAAGTTAGTTTCAGATTAAATCCGCAAAGTTCCGTCGTTATAATATCTGACCACGCGATCAACCGATGGTTACAATCCAAACTCTGAAATCGATTGTAATGATTTCATAGCCAACGATCATACCACGTTGAATACACCAGTTCCCGTCAGATCACTGAAGTTAAGCAACGTCGGGCGTAGTCAGTACTTGGATGGGTGACCGCTTGGGAACACCACGTATCCTTGGCTCATTTTTCCGGCCCAACCCAGGCTGGGTGAGGTCAATGTGGGTATGGAAGGTAACAGAGAATGGAAGGTAAAACCCCCGTCTTGAATGACCAATAGATGTTAAAGAGACGTTAAGCCAAAGAGACTTGCACACATTGTCAAAAATAAAAGCATTCAGCGGGATTTCCAATCTTTAAACCATTGTCACCAAAAACAAGAATGGGTTCTAGACGGTTGAAAGAATAAAATTAAGAGAAGTTTTAAAATCAATTGTCTCCGTATTTATCGATTAACATTCGGAAAATGGCAGAAATGGGTTGATATGAGGTTACCAAAAAGATTTTGATGGTCCTTGGCCGGAAATGTGACGGTATGCGTTCCAGGTCATCTTGGTGCGAAGAATCGGCCATCCTGAAAACGAAATTAAGAGATCATCTGCTGCACCCACCTGATTTTCGAGTCGAGTAACTTGTTGTCGATGAGACTTCTCTCTCGCTTCAAGTAAACTTTCAGCGTGTAATTGAGCTGCACGGTATCTTTCCAGGTCACTCGATCTATCCGTATGACAGTCAATATTTTTATAATGTTCAAGTGACCCTTTGACTCGTGCAAGTTCAGCTTCTTTTTCTGCTAACTGCTGTTCCAGGCGGCGACATCTTTGTTTGATTTGATTGTAGTCGTGATGTGAACATGTGACTGTAATATCAGAATCTAGAACTTTCTCGTATAATTGGGCCGCCGTGTTGTAGCTTTTCTCTCCAACATTTCTTTCATAACTTTTACTACGAGATTTTCTTTCTAGTGTACGCTTGTCACTTTCCAACTGGCGAACCTGTGGAAATTAAAATGGGTTTCAATCGTTTCTTTGCCTCTAAAAAATCTTAAATTAAGCGGAGGCGCTTTCCTTACCTTATATTTATGTTTTTTTTTTTTTTTGAAAATACTGAAAGCAAATATATATATTTTAATAAACAAACTACCTGGGGCCAATTTCACAATAAACTACGAGTCAATATTACTAGTGTCATACATTACAAATATTAGTAATATCAACGTATAGTTTATTGTGAAATGAAGCCCAGGTACATAAAGCAACAATTATATTTTTATCAAATTGATTTAAAAAAAAGAAAAAAGTCAATAACCACCAGTTTTGTTATGAAAGAAATTGTCATTATCTCATTCATCCCATGGTCAACAAATTGTCATTATCTCTCCATCCCATGGTCAAAAAATTGTCATTATCTCTCAATCCCATCCTCAAGTAATTGTTATTAACTCTTTCATCCTATGGTCAGGCTTAGAACATGCCCAGAGTTAAAACTCCAAAATAAAGTTTCGAAGTAGAAAAACATTGTTACACTTCTGTTAAGTAAACCACATCAAGAAAAGACGTAACCCACCAAGCTTCATTTTATGCTATTTTCACTTATAAAATACGAACCTTATCATGCAAATTATCCACCTTATTCTTCAGTTCAGATCTTTCTCTGTACAATATAAAATACAAACCTTATCATGCAAATTATCCACCTTATTCTTCACTTCAGATCTTTCTCTGTACTATATAAAATACAAACCTTATCATGCAAATTATCCACCTTATTCTTCAGTTCAGATCTTTCTCTGTACAATTTATCAACTTCATCGGTATCTCTTTCTACTGTAGACTCAGAAGGCCATTGACTCATTTTTAATTGAGACTCAAGACTTGCACGTTGTACTTCCTTATTTTCCAAATCCATTTGTATTCTTGACAATTGATCACATTGGCTTTGATTGCATCGACGAAGTTCATTCAAAGTAGATTGACTAGTTTCTAATCGTTCTTGAAGAACTCGTTTGTCATTTTCTGCACTGTGTAAAGATTTGGTAAGCTGTGTGAAATTCAAAAAGATAGAGATTAGGTGAAACAAAATTGGAAGGTCAAAAGATTCATAATTCCAAAACGATTTTTTTTTTAAAAAATAAATAGCTTCCTTGAATTTAGTTTAATATAAATTTTCCCAACCAATTCTGATCGATGTCTTTTACCTGTTTCAATTTTTCACAGTTGGCCTGTGAGTTTAAGCTGGCGTCCATAATATTCCGTTGTAAATTTTGTATTTCTGCCCTCAGTTCTGTTTCTCCTGAGGATGCTCGCTCAAGTGTTAGGTTGAGTTGATCAATTGAAGTTTTTAAAGAAGTACATCTCTCTTCCAAAGTTGTTATATTTTTAGCTTGGTTTTCACATCGCTCCTGCAGTTTCTGTTCATAAAATAAAATAAAAGGAAATCAATAAGTAAAAATCAGTTCCATTTTCTTATACTTTTATATACACTCCAATTGTCCAGGTTTGTGTGGATATGTAACTGCATATCCACACAAACCTCCAATCGGAACTTGAAATTATTATTACATAAAATATTTGGCCCTTAAAAGTGTTTTTCCAGGACAATAAGTCAAGTCCAGTTTAGCAGCTTCAGCTTTCTTGTAAGATATAAATATACTGCAAAAATATTTTAGCAAACAGTTTGGAGACTCGAGTATTCTAGCAAGATATAAAACTCGTCAGAGACTGGGTGTCTCTGCCAGTGTCACAGGGTTCTACTTCCTTTTCCCTTGAATCAATGCAAAAATATTCATTTTTTCTTGCCCTGTGCGGTGAGTGAACTAGCTACCTTTTAGAAGCTTAGCGCACATCTTATCACCGTGCAGACTTTCTATATTAGTTTACTTCAGGGTTACAATCATCAATCTAACTAACTGATTAAAGATAAAAAGTCAAATTACCCCCCTCCCCTCACAAAAAGAATCCTGGTTCCGCCGCTGTCTCCGGTTTACTGATGCTTCAGATTTAGTATTACAAGTTTCGGTGATGGGGGCCCAGATTGCCTGTAACACTACTCACATGTAAGTTGGCTTCTTTTTCTTGCAAAACTATTTGTAATCGTTGTTGATCTCCTTCGAGCGCAACCCTTTGCAGTTCCAGTTTTGTGACTCGAGATTCTGCTCTACTCAATTCGTCTTGCAACGCCCGTTTTTCAGCCTCCAAACGTACGCCTGTTTCACGGCATTTCATTAGTTTGTCCTATGAAAATAATAATAAGAGAAGAAGGTCATAAATAAATGTAATATTTTTTTTCATTATAGACAATTAGGCTCCAGAATTGTTACTGACTAGAAACACGTTGGTTTAGATGTAATACGCAGAACATGCAGTGCATGTACAATGCACAGAATATGCACATAAGTATTGCTACCAGAAGGATAGATAAACAACAAATAATACGAAAGATAATCACTATACTTGTAAACTCCCCTTCTTTGGTCTTCGATCAACCTAGCTCTGATGGTGTGTACTCAGGAGGGTATGAAATTCAACCAAACTGGATAAACAACCATTAATTCGGCATCTGGGAAAGACTCTATTCCTTCTCTACTAGTGCTAGGTTACGTTTATAAGGCCAGGCCCTGCTGAAATGATCTCCAATCGCAATAAAAAAATCATAAGATAAATCAGCATGGGGATCACAACAAAAGTTTCGCAGTCGCTACTTTAACAATGACAACAGGAACATGTACTTACGTCGCACTGCGATTTTTCTTCAGATACATTATTCAGATTAAGCTCTAATTGCAAGACCTTCTCTCTTAAATGTTGTAACTCTTCAGTTTTCTGATCCAAAGCTTCGTTCTGAAAACACAAAGATAGAGTAACTTTGCCGTGTTGAGCATCACAAAAATGAAACTTGTAGAAGAGTATGGCCACAGAATGTGGAGTTAACTGATGTATTTTTTGTCTGCACAAATTTTCATTTTCTCAAACTTAAAAAAAAAAATCGTTCTTTGTAATCAAATATTGTTATTTTGAAAATAAAGATTGTAAAAAAAAAAAAAAAAAAAAAAAAAAAAAAAAAAAAAAAAAAAATATGCATCTAATTTTTACTTTATTTCATTTTTCTATGTAACAATGACCACCCACCTGAGAGGTAAATGAAGCCTTGCTCTGATTTAGTTTTACTTCCATGGCACACTTCTCTTCTTGAAGTTGTCGAATAGTTTGTTGTGCTGCTGTCATTTTGGTTGCTTCCTGAGCATGCCTGTCTGATAAATCTTTGATTTCGCGTTTTAGAGCATGGGTCGTTGCTTTCAAATCATCCTGCGAAAATTAAATACTAAGGTTAAAATAATAAATAAGTTTTGAAACTCGTGCGAGTATTTTAAAAAGTAAAAAAAAAAAAAAAAAAAAATTATGTTAAGCTAATATGCTTGTCGTAATGTAGTATTTCCCATGTTATTATTAAATCTTATGTCCATGCTTGAATTCGTACCAAAAGCATCCTGGTTACGAATCCACCGCCTTTTTTATTTCGTAAAAAAAAGAGATAGTGACTTCTACGTACACGTTCTCGCTCAATCTGAGCCACCTGTTGCATCAAGTTTCGAACTCCCTTTCTAACTACTTCAGGATCTACATCCAACATGACGTCAGCTTTGCTTTCACTATGATCTTGTGTTCTCACTGGACTCCATCTTCTTGAAGGACTCATCATTTTGCTAGGTAGATTCACTCTTCCATCCAGTTGTACTCCGGCAATACGTCTTAAAGTAGATCCTATACTACTAAGTTTATGTTCCACATCTTTCTTGCTAGCTTCAAGTTGCAGTAATTGAGTATTAGAGGCTCTCGCTCTTTCTTCTGCACCTCCCAATCTGGCCTGAAAATACAAACTTGTTCATTACTCATTGGGTGTATAGAATTTAATTGAATTTAAACATATTCTTTGTATAATTTATTTACAAATTTTTAGAAGAAGAAGAAGAAGAAGAAAAAAAAAAAACGATTCCTCACCTATAAACTCACTCATAGGTATGAGCGAGTTTGTGTTACCTTTCCAATGAAAATCCGTAATAATTTTGTAACGAAAAGATAAATCTGAATAAAAAAAAAAAATTAACGTTTATTTTATGGCATTGTTTTTACTTAATGTGTGGTGATGTCACGTAAAAATTCAGCATTAGAATTTTTGCACATATCGGCTTTTTCCTAAAATTTTGCTGACTTTGTTAAGTGTCCGCAAATTGGCACTTCTTGTTCGAGTAGTGTCTTTCAATTTTTATCAAGTCCGTTGATCGTTCCTGAGGAGAAAGAACCGAAAGACAATATTTTCAATTTTGAACCTTTGGAATCGATCACCAAACTATTACTCCTATCAAAATTTGATAGTTTTAATCGTCCACCGTAATTGGCACTTTCGCTTTGGTAAAAAGGTCTCATTTAGAGGTCTAGTTAATCCCCAAAGCTTGACGTGACTCTCAGTCATATCAAAGAGGTGAAAAATGGGGAATAGTGCTTGTAATTTTCAAAATAATCATATGTGTTTTCGAAAAATTATGTAGGTATGACACATAGGGAGTTAAATTTATGTACTTTTATGTAAACTACAAATATTAAAAAAGGCAATATCAATTCAAAATGAAAGCTTTCAATAGAATTGTCTTATTAGTCCAGTCAATGAATGATCAAAATAGGGGTGTAGAGTGCGTTGGCTGGAAACCAAGGAATTTTTTCAGAAAGTTGTTTGGTGTGGTCAGGAGATAAACATACTAAAAGTCCTGGGACCTGGGGGGTGAGCCAAATGCAGGGGGGCGTGGCGAAGGTCACTTTTTTTAAGTTTTCCCCTATATCACGAAAACGGTTACTTCTAGCGTACGAAGTATTCTCGGTAAAATTGGAGCCATCTAAATTTCCTACAAGTTTGCTTGTATTCATTTTTTTCCACCCCTCATAGTTTTCGAGATATCTTTCCACCCCCCACCGCATATTTTTGGGAAAATGAAAATTTACCCCATTTCTCGTTAAATTTTGGTCTGTAGCACACCAATGCTTCGTTTCACAGCAATAATTCGGGAAATAAAGTTACAAAGAATCAAATTTGCTTTTAAAAATATTCCTTTTTACATTTTATTATTAGCCCTTCAAAAAATATAGCCCCTTTTATGGCATTTGGCACTAATATAGATTTTGCCAAAAAAAAACTGTTCGTTTCAGTTTTCCACAGCTGTCACCTTTTATATAAACAGTTACTATGTGTATATACTCTCAAATGTTGAGAATAAGGTTTATGATCATTTAATATGCAATTAAATGACCAGACAGTATAAGTGAGGTCTTTATTTAACTCCACAATTTTGGACAAAAAAATTCATCCAATTTTTTGTCTTTTGTTCAAAAACGGTAAAAATGGATGCATATTCTGACTTTACATCTTATTTTCTGATGTAGGATCCTCCTTTATCGCCCAGTGAATAAAGTTGGTGGTGATACAAAAAGTAAACTTTGTCACTTGTACATTTGCAGAGTTTATAATGTAAAGTATTACCTTATAAAATTATTGGAAATTGGAATCTTACACTGAGCTCCTTCTTTTGTGGCACAATAACTATATTATAAAGCATAGTCCTGTTTTGATATTTCTCATTATGCTTGTGAAAGGATTTGGTGATTTGTTTTTGGGCTCTATGGGATCTTCTGGGCCTTATGGCGAAATTTTTAGAAGTATTTTTCGAACAAAACTCTATTGTGTACAAAATCACATTCCATAAATCATGAAATAATAAGTTTAAATACTTCATTATTTTCCAAAGTATTTCAATTTTTGGATCTTTTGGGTCGGGAGGATTCGAGAAGTGATTCATATGATGGAATTTGACGGAAAAAAGTCGGTTCTTTATCCTCCACATTATTATACACTCAGACTCCGTTAAAACATATTCCCTGACAAATATTTGAGTGATAATTTCCGGCAGCCACACTTTCCACTACTGCAGTTCTAAGTGCAGTGGCATAAAATCATTTTTAAAATTTAGTCGTGTGCTTGAGCATCTACACTGTGCACTGGAACCAGTTGCTTGTTAGCGGTCACTTCCCCCCCCGCCCACTGCTTTCTCGACCTCAGCCTGGGATAATGAGGATCTAGAAAATACTTCTTCTCTCTTTTGTATTTCTGTTGACTTCTTACAGAATTTTAGATACCCTACTTTGCTCTTTCTAAATGCTAAAAGTGTCGGATTTTATCTTTCATTCCAAGCTGCTACAGTTCTGCCACGACAAGGTTTGACGAGTAAGATGTCTTGGTCAGTTGGGGTTTTACCCATCAATATAACTAAGAGGACTTCGCAAATAACTGCACTGAGCTGGTTTCAGATAAATGAATGACTGTGTCAACATTAAACATCAGGATACTAATTATGCGGCTTTTATTTGGGACGTTCGAAAGAAAATCCTGATGTTTTGTAGTAATATCTGTCTACCAGTTAAAATGTATATACCCTAATCTCGTGCTATATGAGTCGTGGAGTGGCATATCCATCAAAAATCAAACTGACATCACTACCTCCAGGACAGTGGGTCTTGACAAATCGTATATATCTATCACAAATAGAGGTAATGGAGGATCCTGTGCCATATAGTTTTTTGTGCGAGAAATCCGCCGTCTACAAATATGTACGAGTTTGTCAGTTATACATCCTTCGTAATTGGATCAGAGAGCATAGCACTGACATTTTTTAATTTTCTCATAGCACTTTCATTGCAGAATGCTAAGGGAAACGGGGCCAACCCATATTTTATAAAACATAATGATAAATATCATACTATTCTGTACCTACATACATCGGCAGGTTCTTATAATTGTTCTGATATTATAAATGCAAAAATGCGTTTGTTGGTTTTAGGACACACAGCAGGAGACAATAAGAAAAAAGAAAATATGTGATATCGGTGATTTTTTTTGTCTCCAATTTTCATTAATTTTGCATGGTGATAGTTGTAAAAGTAAGATGTAAAGTCAGAATATGCATGCATTTGTACCGTTTTTGAACAAAATTCAACCCATTTTAACAGTAAAAGTCACAAAAAATTGGATGAATTTTTTTGTCCAAAATTGTGGAGTTAAATAAAGACCTCACTTATCCTGTCTGGTCATTTAATTGCATATTAAATGATCATAAACCTTATTCTCAACATTTGAGAGTATATACACATAATAACTGGTTATATAAAAGGTGACAGCTGTGGAAAACTGAAACGAACAGTTTTTTTGGCAAAATCTATATTATCTATATTATTGCCAAATGCCATAAAAGGGGCTGTATTTTTTGAAGGGCTAATAATAAAATGTAAAAAGGAATATTTTTTAAAAGCAAATTTGATTCTCTATAACTTTATTTCCCGGGTTATTGCTGTGAAACGAAGCATTGGTGTGCTACAGACCAAAATTTAACGAAAAATGGGGTAAATTTTCATTTTGCCAAAAATATGCGGTGGGGGGTGGGAAGATATCTCGAAAACTATGAGGGATGGAAAAAAATGAATAGAAGCAAACTTGTAGGAAATTTAGATGGCTCCAATTTTACCGAGAATACTTCGTACGCTAAAAGTAACCATTTTGGGGAAAACTTAAGAAAAGTGACCTTCACCACGCCCCCCTGCATTTGGCCCACCCCCCAGGTCCCAGGACATTTAGTATGTTTATCTCCTGACCACACCAAACAAATTTCTGAAAAAATTCCTTGGTTTCCAGTCAACGCACTCTACAAACCATTCGTTGACTGGACTCAACTATATTTATTTTGGTAAAAATCATACTTTGAGCTCTTTGATTTGCTGTGTGGCGTCAGCCAAACAAACTTCCAGATTATGTTTCTGATCTTCTAGTTTTCTCTCTTTTACTCTGAGATTTTCCAAAGTCATCATCAGATCCTGTTCTCTATTCCTCCATCTACTCTCCTCTTCATCTCCACGCTGGCGGAGTCTTAGGATTTCTTGTTGAGCCAAATCATAGTTAGCTTCAATGTCAACAATCTACGAACAGAAAAAAAATCAAGAACTTTACAAATTGGACAAAACGACGATTTGTCCAGAGGCGCCTCCATGGTTATTGTGCATCACACTCTGCTTAGGGATTAAATTTAAGAGAAGTCGGGTTGATTAATTTAAGAATGTTCTACTTGCGTTAGAAGATAACACAGACTCCTGAGGACAACCACAAATAAATATACACAAATCGCTGATTTGAAAAACGTCACGAGTCACTTTTTTTAACATAAGGGTTTTATTGCATAAAATTATTGTCTTATGGTGGACGCTCCCATTGAGCCCAAAAATGGCACGCTTAATATGTCCTTTCATATTAAAACATGTTACAAAATGTTGATGGAGTGGATAAATGACTCGAGTCAGTGACCCATGTCGTTATTGCAATCACTGACCGAAGAGGTGAATGTATAATGCCATGATTCTGCGTACTTGATTTTATTTGGATTTTAAAGATTTATTTCATATTTCTGTTTGATCATTATTTTGAAAACAAGGATTTACGATATCCAGATTTATTTCTGATACTAAAATATATTTGCATATTATATTTTTACATATATACCGGAGCATACATTTTTACAATGAGATATACTAACTTCCCGAAGGAAATATATTTGAGATAGCGAAAAGATACTCTAGGATATACAAAAGCTCTCTAATTGAAGATTTTACTTGCCTGTTTCTTGATAGAGTGTAAATCTTGATTGGCTCGGTCTCTTTCTTCAGAAATAACATTAAGTCGAGCTTGTAATTCCTTTTCTTCATTTAATTTTTGAGCATTAGATGATGTGGTCTTTTGAACTTCTTCAGTTAAAGTGGAGACCTGTTTTTCTGACTGAAGCAACTGACGTTCTATTTCTCGACATTGAGTTTGAAGTTTAACTCTTTCAATTTCTAACTGATTACGAGCATCTTCCAAACCTGGAAATATTCAAATGATTGAAATTCTTTGATATCATTTGACAATCTATGCAAGTCTTTATGTCTAAATTGTTGAACAAAGATTGGGGTTGTAACCCCGATCTCTTGGATTAAACTAAAGGTAAAACAAAATTAACCCATCAATTTGACTTCCATTTATTTCTAAAACCTGCATTTGTATCCTTAATGAAATCAAATATTTATAAAAATAAAAATATTTTGAAGCCCTGGTTTCAAATCAATTGCTCAAGGATTTCTCGATCAAATCAATTGCTCAAGGATTTCTCGATAAGTGTAAAAAAATCAAAGAGACTTCTATTAATCAGTCTAGGGCTAAAAAAAAAGTTGATACATTTTACGGAAGGTAATAAAATTAGTATTGTTCTAATTGACAAGATTTCCCCTCGTTTACCGTTGAATGAAAATTTTATTAGACTGCACTGGTATAAAATGTATTTTGTTTTATGCACTGAAAAGAGATGCATTCTACACGATCTAACAATTTTCATTTTGAAAGACTTTTTGCTAGTTTAACAATTTCGCATACCTGATATCTTCTGAAGACCTTCGTCAATAGTTCGAGCCTGATCTCGTTTTTCAGTCTCTACCTTTTTGACCATTTCACGGAGATCTTTACTGGATTTTGCATACTTTTCTTTTTCGAAATTACAATCCGCCAAATGTGTTTTTGTATCCAAAAGATCTTTTCTGAGAACTTCACCAGTAGTTTCAGCTGCAAACAATATAAAATAATTGTTCAATAGAGTATGATTAAATAAAAACGGGCAATCGTTTATAGTGAATACATTTTACTATTTAACTAATGGTGAACACACATCAGGAAGAATGATCTAAAAACGAATGTTTAGAAAAAATCTCAATTTGAATATTAAATATTGGATAAAATAAGCTTCACAAGTGTAAAATAAACACGTCTACCATGCAATATCGTGAGACAGCCTTCGTGGTTACTTCAATAATTCCTTGAAATAATTAAAGTAGCCACGAGCTGTACTGCTGCTGTGCTCTAGCTAGAGGAAGCTAGTATGTTTGGGATTATGGCACTAAGTATTTGTCCTCTAATTGCAAGAACACTTGCATTTGGTGCGGAAATCGCTTCCCACGAGAGACTCATTTTTTACGGAAAAAATAAAATAGATCTCTGATCGACATGGCTTTCTACAAGATTATTCCTTCTCTCTTTCATTTGGGGGATGAAATGGAGACTATAGTTGAAATTCCCTCAATCAAACCAATGGAAAATATAATTTACGGAAGAAATAAAAATCATCAACTTACCTTCTTTTAGTCTGCGAGCTGTTTCTTGTAACTGTCCCTGCACTGTGTCTAGCTTATCTTCATTAAGGTGCAGCTGAACTTTCAATTCTTCTCGTTCTTGTAAATAGCCATCCCTTTCTTTCTTTAATTCAGATATTTTTCTGTCCAGGGCAGCTTTCTCCTCTGTAGTTTTGTTTTTGAGTTCTTCTAATTTGGCGCTACTTCTATTGAGTTGTTCTCTCAGAGTATTGATAGTGTTTCTATCTTGTTCACTTCTACCGTTAGCTTCCCTTTTGATTCTGTCCAGATTAAACTTTTCTTCTTCCAGTTCTTTCACACATTGCAATAATTTCTCTTGTATAGATTTCTGATCTTGTTGAGCAATGAGAAGGGCCTGCTGTTTGTCACTTTCAGCACGAAGAAGAGTGTCTTCATGTTGTTGACAAATTTTGTCAATGTGGGATTGAAGTTGGTTGATGTTCGATTGCAATTTTTGGAGTTCTGAATCTTTCTCACCATTGATTTGTTTTATGGAAGAATGCATTTTCTTTTCCAAGGCAGATCTCACTTGTTCCTGAAATTAAACAATTTATCAGACAATCTTTAAGATTCTTTAATTTTATTGTTTTAGGAACACGGCTTTCAATTGGGCTTAGAACAACTGAGACTACCGGGGGGAAACAATGGAATAAAATGGCGATCTGAGAAATACAGGATATAGGTTTAAAATTGTCTTGCAAAAGTGTAATAAAAGGTTTTACATCATTGGTATCAGTATCAGAGAATGCCTTGAAGGAATCAGGAAGTGGTCACTGTAGTTCTTTAATATTAAAAAGTATAATTATAACAAAATTTAATTTGGCCCCCATGATGGTTGGTTCTTCGTACCGGGGCTACGCGTGCCCTCGGGCACGGCCAAAGACCATGAACACCGTTCCGACGACAACTCACTGTGTTTTTCTCCGTTGGACCCAGCCGTGCTGCTCCAGATACTTCCTCAAAGAGTTGGTATATAAATCCTTGCTAAACCCTGAAGTATCTGATAGTTTTCGTCTATGTATGCTGGCTGCTCATGATGTAAATCATGAGCAGCTAGCAACTATCCATCAAACCCAAATAATCTAGAACCGTCAGCATTATGGACAGATCTTGTTGGAGAGGCCGCCTTTCTTGGCCTGGAGACACAGTGAGAGTCGTTGAGAACGTCAACAACAACAATATTAAAAAGTAATATCTGTATCAATTTGGTTGAAAAATCAATCTATTGTACCTAAAAGGAAGAACTTCCCAGTAAAAAATGTCCAAAAATATAGAAAGCTAAAATATTCGCATCAATAAGGAAAATAAATAGTATGGAAAACCGTACTAGTCTTTCTCTTCCTTTATCTAATACTAGCTGTGTACCCGAACTTCGTTTCGAGAAGATGAGAGAAAAAATGATAATAAATCTAAGTCTAACATTAATAATCATATCACCGAGGTACAACCATTTAATCCAAAAGCAATAGAAAATGACATAATTGATATGTATTTTGGGTATTGGCTTCGCGTCAAACGATTTTTGAGGTCAAAAATATCAATGTCAAAATTTTCAAAAAAGAAAAAGAGGTCATAAAATTACCCCAACTCACCTTTTCCTCGGTTAGCTTGACAATGACTTCTTCATTTTGTTTTTTCAAATTACTAATTGTGTTTTGATAATCAGAATCCATTGAACTTGCTTGTTGAACAAGACTTGTTTTCATTTCTTGAGCTTTCTTCTCTGTATCTTCCAGATCTTTCGTTAATCGGATCACTTGACCTTTCAAAGATTCCTAAGGGAAGTCGATATATAAATAATAACTATAAATACAAAAGCTAGCGGCAATCGTTTTTTTATACAAGTGTTAATGTCTGCTAGATATGTATTGTTCATAATATTTTACCTAATTTAACTCAAAGAGTTGATATGGGCATTAAAAATACAATCCTTCAAGAAGAGTTAACAAAAAACAATAGAAGTAAAGATCATAATATCTTTTATTTTTACTATAAAATATGAACCAATCGAATTTCTAGAAAGTGCCTCGATGTCTAATTAAAACTTTCTTCTTGGTTTTCTTTCTGAGAGTGAAAATAGTAAATACTCATTCTAAAGCATGAATCATATTGTTTAATCAAAAATGTGACTTTCCCAAGGTACCAAATATTCGTATGATCAACAAATTCTTTCAGTGTATTTGTTACAGCTCATCTTATGGGTTGGATCTTACGGATCTCACGAGTTGGAATCTGCGATATTAAATCGACTTGAAACTTGTAAAATTTTGCAAACATTTACTCAATTAAGGAAGACAAAATTACATAGTATTTTATCTGCTTTTTATAGTTTTATTTGACATACTGTCCCAATTCAACCACATTAAATCCTCACTCAATTACAAAATCTTACTTAATATTTCAAAAATAATTTGTGTATCAATTACTAAAAATTTTTATAGAGTTACGGAGCGCTTTCGTCTATTCAATACGACATTCTCAACATAGCAAGTTATGTTGAGAATGTCGTAATACTTGCTATGTTGAGAATGTCGTAATAGACGAAAGCGCTCCGTAACTCTATAAAAATTTTTAGTAATTGATACACAAATTATTTTTGAAATATTATTTCATTATGACTACTAACTTCCTTCTTCAATTAAATAAATTAAAATCTTACTTGTTTGATTAATAAATCTTGGACTTCATGTTCCAATTGCTCCTTCTTGATATCAGACTGTTCCAGATTGGACTGAGTGTCAAATAGAATACCTTCCAAAGATTCCTTATCTGATCGCAATGAAGCAAGTTGTTCTTGAAGACGTTGAATTTCTTTTTCATTTGTTTCTATTGTTACCTGAAATGTTCGTAAGACTATAATGTTTATGCGAAATTATTATTATCCTGTTCTGGCCGTAGATTGTCACTGTTCCAGGAATACAATGTGCGTACTTATGCCATCCACATGAACCCAACTTAATACCATGGGCTTCCAGCGGAGATGGAGATTTCTGAACCTAGCCCAATGTATGGAACACAGATTAAGAACCTGCTCCTCGGAGTTTCCATAGAATTTTGCCGTTCACTACCGGAAATTAACTTTTTTTTCTCTATGGCAAGTGGTAAATATTATTATCAAATGAAAAAAACTCTATGGTGACTTTGGACAGACTACCCTATTAAAATCAATTTCGAACCAACCTAAATATTAGAAACTCTTCAGTCTAAAAAAAAAAAAAAAAAATACGACAAAGGAAGTGAATGTAATATTGTGTTTTACTGGTATTAAACCTTCAAGGTGTCCTCTGTCCTCAGACTGAAATAAAACTCCCGTGAGGTACAGTGGCATAATTGTAACCAGGAGGCTATTGATTCGAACCAAAGCATGGATAATAATGACCACTAATGACCTTAAATGCTGAGTTAAAATAGTATATTATAAAAATGAACATTAAAAGTAACTATGGTGACCCCGTAAAATGGCTGCATTTCACAAAATTTAGTGGAAGAGATATTCGGAGAGTTATTGTATGAAACCTAGTAATGCTCTGAAAAATAGTCGTTACAACAAACTCACTTCTTTTTCTTCACATTCTTTGACTAGATCTTCAAGATTTTTGTTGACACGATTGGTCATCTCAACAGATTGTTCATATTTTTGTTTCAATCTGCACAATTCCTCAGCAATACTTTCCTTCTTTCTTTGAAGAATTGTGAGTTGATTACTGAGATCGCTTCGGTCTTTTGATACTTGACTAAGTTCAATTTCAACCTATAATAACAATGATAATTTTTTAATAGGAAAGTGATGAACGAGGGACGAGCTACACCGAAAAAGATTGAGTTGGAGACCAAGTTAGTTATTTTAGCTTAGGGGTTTTATTTTGGAAAAAGAAAGCCTAATTATTGTTCATTAACAATCTGTTTTCCAATTCAATTGATTTTAAAAGGTTCATCTCAAGTTTTGTTTCATCCTTGATTTATAATTTAAAAATTCTACCAACTTTGCACATGGGTTTTCAAATGCATATATCGACCTCTATTTATTATTTCGAAAACACATTTTCAAAATTAAAATGTCTATTTATTCACCCTTTAAACCTCCTTACCAAATATCATTAAGTATGATCACCGTTAAGTAGAAAAGGTGCTTTTTACACGGAACCAACATATTTTTTATTAATTTTTTTGATTGTACGTAATTTGAGACGTAAGCATTCAATTGTTTGCCAGTTGAATTTCTAAGTGGGATAAAACATATAGTCGATTCCAACTGTGTATTGGAGCTGACTGTTCTTTGACTCCCGATTAAAAAGTAACTAAATATTGTTATTTCAAGGAAAAATAAAATTAATTAAAAAAAATCACCAACCTTTTCTTTTTCCATTTCAAGGAATTTACATTTCTCTTGCAGAGTAACTTTTTCAGAGTCCAAGTCAAGTCTTATTTGTTCTGCTTGAAGCAATTCTTTCTTCAAACTTGTCAAATCATTTGCTTGATCATTTATTTGATTTTTCAAATTTAATTTTTCATCATCACCCTGAAATTTGAAAATTAAATATTTTACGTCTGTGGTCGGTATCAATCAAGCTAATCTGTTCTCAGATTATCTGTAATTTGTGATAATAAGAAGACAAGGTATTTCTTGTGCAGAAAATGGTGACGTCATGCGTGCTACTACAACATTTTTTCAATCAGCTAATCTTAATCTTGTTTACTTTTTATTGAATTTTTACTGAAAACTAAAAAATAAATAAAAGTTATTAGATTAGTAGCTCGTATGACGCCATTCGCAGAACTTTAAGAATTTGGGACGGCGGAGTATATTACCTTGGTTTCTCAGTATCATACCTATATTTTACCTCGTAGGATAAAACTTTAAGCTGATGCGGACCAGGCTTGAATGATTTCTATATAAAGAAATTTAAAGAGGATACCTTTTTATATTTTTCACTAAGTGCATGCTTGTCGGCCTCCAGACTGGCAATAAGTGATTCACTTTTGAGTAATTGTTCATTCATATCTGATCTGTCCAGCAGAAGACGCTCTATTTCATTTTCAAGTTCGGCTAAATAAAAACAATAATTAGGAATTAGGACGCAATGTCATAAGTTTACGAGCAAAGTGTTCAATCCATAGCGTGGAAAACAATTCACGCTTGTTTTGATTTCCTTGGCGTTTTGCTTGATAATTGAAAGTTAAAAGATCACATCATGTATAAGATTGCAGCTTTAAACAAGTTATTGTTGTTTACAACAACAACAACTTGTTGATGCTGCCAAAGTTTATTATCATTCCTCTAATCTTGGAGGCTAATAATTGGACATGAGCCCTCAGGATCTTTTCGAGCACTGCAATATCAGTGATCAATCAATAGTGGCATCATCGTTTTCGATGGTAGTCGGATGTATGCAAAGTTGCCTTGTGCGTTATTTCACCCTAAGCTCAGGTGGACTCGGCCCGTGAGGATGTCATCCCCAAGTAACTTTTCAAAATCTCAAGCATGATATATTTTTCACTATGAAAGAAATTAAGCCTTTGGATGGCTCAGTCAGATACTTTTATTTCATTCAATGTTGATTTAATTCATATGCTATGGTGTTATTGTAACGGTGTCCCTCTCAATAGCAAACCAATCTATCTAATTCTTTATTCATGTTTAAAAAATAGTAGAAATACGAAGGTTGATATGAATAGATGCACCGTTTACAATATGTTGTTTACAACATTCCGTTCCAGAAAAGGCAGAGCTGCAAAAAGTGGTGGATACTATCGTTTAAACATCTTGTGCAAGAATGGTATATGAGTATACTGCTCCGTACTCAGATAGGAGAAGAAGAAGGAAAAAGGGGAAAACCGTACCCGGATTTCCTAATTATTTAGTGCAGAAAATTTGGAAATTTTTTGGCTTAGAATAGATTGTTCTGAAAGCTCATCCAACTTTTTTTCAGTCTAAGAGAAAAACATTTCACACACAAATAATCATCTGGATTCAGAGTAAAAGTTATTGACCAGACCTTTGCTCTTCTCGATTAGAGATAAAAGTGTCTGAGTTTCCTCTTTATTTTGTTCCAGAAGTTCCTTCGCAAGTTTTACATTTTTCAAATCTTCATTCGCAATGAGCAGGTCTTCTCTCAGCCTTCGGTTGAGATCTTCTTTGTTTCTCAATTCCGCTTCCCTGAAAGATGATGAAAAAAATTTCAATAAAAATCCATTTTCGCTACAATTTTTTATACATATATCAAGATCCGGAACCAGTCAGTTGAGATAACACGTTCCCAAAAATTACGAGGTTTGTGTAATATGGAACTTTTTAAAAACTGCTACTTGTGTCATATTATCGAATCTCTTAATAGGAAAGTTGAACGGTAGCATCATATTAGTAATGATGATGCTACCGTTTGATCAAACTTACCTGTTATCAACGTCATTCGCAAGTCGGTCCAGTTCACTCTGGAGGAAAAGTTTTTCATTTTCTAAAGACTCGTTAACTTTAGCAAGTCTAGAATTATTTTTCTGAACTTTGTCGAAATTAGAATTGAGAGATTCAACCTGTAACAAATATTTAGAGGTACATAAGAAGGCAAAAAAAATATATATATATAAAATACAATTGCGCTAGTTATTACTTAAAATGCGGAATGATTCGTTTGATCAATTGGCAATTGAATCACACAAAATTCTGCAGCACATTCAGCATGCATAAGGGAGGTATTGGGTTTGAATCCTGGCCAGTCCTGGTTTTGTTTGAGGGTAACTGAACCCCCTGAGGGCAAGTGAGTAGCTAATGGTTGCTTCGGTTGCCTTATGAGGTAAATGTTATGTTTATATATTAGCGTATGGCAAATCGATATTGAAATGATTGGAAAAGAATAATGCTATGATGCTAATCAAAAATTGTGACATAATAATACGAGTGCAAACAAATATACATTTAATCGTAATGTGTATATACAGGGTGTATCTGAATTACGCCGCCAAAAAATTATGGGTGGTAGAACACACCATTTGCAGTCGAAAAGACCAATATACCCTATGGCGGATATGTACCGTTTTCAAAATGGCTACTTTTTGGTGTTATTTTCAAAATGCATGAACTTGCGGTACTTCTTGAGGAATAACGTTTTTTTTGCACATTATATCAAAAAAAATCTTGTGCCATGTGAGGTGTACCAACATTTGCCATATGTTACAAAAAGTAATATGTTACAAAAAGTTACAACCAATTTTTTCCAATTCTAAACAAACAAAGTTCTAAAATGTTAGCGGACTCGCCAAATACTTTGTGAAAAGGGCCCGAAAAAATTTCTACAAATCCGACGGCACTCTTTAGGAATAACATGCCTCTTTTTTTGGCTTTCCAAAAATATAAAAATTATTTAAATAACATGCATATTGGGAAAGTTATGAATTGATAACTTGAGAAAGCGTGGGTTGCTTTGAACTGAGTACGTAGTAAAAATTGAATAAATGAGTAGGTATTAATGCCACCCTTTTTTTTTCGTAAAGAAATCCTCAGTAAAAAGGCTGGCATTAATACCTACACATTTATTCAATTTTTACTACGTACTCAGTTCAAAGAAACCCACGACTTTCTCAAGTAATCAATTCATAACTTTCCCAATATGCATATTATTTCAATGATTTTCATATTTTTGGAAAGCCAAGAAAAGGGGCATGTTATTCCTAAAGAGTGCCGTCGGATTTACAGAAACTTTTCGGGCCTTTTTCACAAAGTATTTGGCGAGTCCGCTAAAATTTTAGAACTTTGTTTAGAATTGGAAAAAATTGGTTATAAATTTTTGTTTAGCCCCATGTAACATATTATTTCTATGGCAAATTTTGGTACACCTCACATGGCAAAATATTTTTTTTGATACAATGTGCAAAAAAAAGTCATGCATTTTGAATATAACACCAAAAAGCCACCATTTTGAAAACGGTACATTTCCGCCATAGGGTATATTGATCTTTTCGACTGCAAATGGTGTGTTCTACCACCCATAATTTTTTGGCGGCGTAATTTAGATACACCCTGTATATATATGCATTTCGTCTCCCAATTTCATAGTATAGAACATGGTTGTGATGAGGTTTTAGTAAGATAAATAAGCAAAACATAAATGGTATACCAAAATCTTATAAATCTAGAGATTTCAGTGAGAATATTACAAAGTCTCAGTCTGAGAATACATGGTCAAAAGGTTCAAATGCGGTTAATTAAAAAGGTCTAATTCAAATTGACTGTCCACTTTAAAACCTTTGAGAAAACCAACATTCACCATGAAAATCAAAATCTCAAGGACTCTTGTGTTTCCTGTTATATTAGGTTCTATTCCTTATCTTTTAAATCCCCATTTGATAGAGTATCTCATGTTTTGGAAAAATTACCATTTCATTAATTTCAATTTTGTTTTTCTCCAAAGCATTTTTCTCAGATCGCAACGTTTCATAATTTTTGACCAATTGATCCTTCTCTCTAGTTATTTGAGAGATTTGAGCATTTGCTTGGTCTAGTTCAGATGTTAAACTGATTACTTTCTGGTTTAAACTTTGTTGAGATTCATCAGCTGATTCATATTGTCTTTTGATTGAATGGAGTTGTTCTCTATGATCAGCAAGTTTACCCTGACAAAAACAATGATAGAAAAATTACTTGATATCTCAGTACTAACAAAATAATGCAAAACAGATTGAAAACAATAATAACATTACTTGACATAACATCAGCTAGGAGACCGGTTTACAAGGTGTAATAAAAATTGAATTACGGCCTTTCATTCGGAACATGATATGAAATAAAACGTCTACAAAAGCTCAGTATTTCCCACCATTTAACCTCTGCACATAAATGGAGCATGCGCAGACAAAAGTAATGTTAAAAAAATTGCAATCCATGAAGTGTAATGTTAAAAAAGTTGCAATCCATGAAGTCTAGTCTCTATTTACTCTTCAAATTGTGGACAAACTCGGAACAACAGTTCTCGAGATATAGTTGTATGAATAAAAATGAACAATCGAAAGTTCTAGTCAGTTGAAGGCAACTTAGGTATGCTTTTATTTCACATTCCAATTGATTTTAGATTAAATTTTTGTACCCGTATCCCAAGCCAAACTAATCTAACTCCAATTTCTAAATACATAATTTAAAAAGGGACTCGAATCTCCAAAGTTTCTCTCTATACCAATATAAAATTATTACTTTTGTCTCTAAATACCTGAAGCTCGTGAATCTGTAATTGATAGGTGTTCAAAGAAGCTTGGACAGCTGAGATAGTTCCTTCGGCAAAAGCTGGAGATGTAGGGGTTCGCTGTAATGTTGAACGTTTTGGAGATCTGAAATTTTTAGAAAAAAATATTTGACGTTAAAAAGCAAGAGGTAGCTTCTCCATAGTGTAAGGAATATACAACTTTTGGGAAGTGAATGTTTCTCAATCAGAGCCAAATCAAATGAAGGGCTATTATTATGATAATGCGATAATGTAAAATAAATAAATAAATTAAATTTCTAAATACATAGCTTAGATTAAATACATAGCAGAGGATTAAAAATAATTATAATTGTAAAATAAATAAATTACCTTGGAATCACAGTTGATGGCTGTGTGAGATGAACATGAGGTGCTGGTTGCATTGAAGCAACTAAGTCCTTACATTCAGCATCTTGTATGACGGCACGAGCAATATCTCTCAATGCGTTCTGTAAGAGCTCTAGTTCTTGTTGCATTTCTTCTAATTGTAAAACATTTTGGTCAGATTCTTCAACTCGGGCCTCCTTTAAATTAACAAAAATGAATTAAGTAATAACACTTTTAAGGGTCTGTTTTTCATCAGTTTACGGTAATTTCAAAAGTTTGCTGTAGTAGCTTCTTTGTGTGTTTCCTTTACAATCAACTATTTTTATCATTTCTAGATTCATGTTTTTAGAAACAATTGATGGCCCATGGTTGAAATTGTGATGGTATGCTTTCCCGGTCGTCCCGGTACGCAGGAACTGCGATTCTGAGGACGCGGACGTCTTGAAAATTATGTTAACTCTAGTTGACGAATATATAAATATGTATATCTTTGTTTTAGTATGTGTCAATTTTAACAATTGTGTTACAAATATAAAGTATTTTAATATTTTTATATATAATTACTATGATCAACTCCTCATAATAATAATTTACCTTATAATAATATTACTTGTCACTCTTAACATAATATGTACTTACTTACAAAACCCTTATTGAAATGAAATTGAAACCCTCTTTCAGAGAGTATTTCAAACTCTCTTAAGGATAAAGAGTTGTATGCATAAAACGAAGTAAATTCTTTTGCAATAGTGGATCGACCTCACGATTGCCGGTTCTATCCAACAGGTCGACCTTGAACACTCACTATTACAGTTCCAGTCAAAGACCATCAAAACCTTTTCAGAAACCTAAAATTAACCTGTTTTTACCATTTTTTAAGCATGGATGGGAAGAATTGTTGATTTTAAAAGGAACACCTCTAAAATAATAATAAATAGTTCATACTATAATATTTAATAGAGTATAGTAGTATATACAGTAAATGCTTTGTTTTTTACTTAAAATGAAAGTCCAAATGGTCTATCGGAACATATCCCGACATTGTTCATATTTATAATTCCTTACATACCAAAGTGTGAATGCGGCGTAGGAGATCTTCAATTCGTTCTTCTTTCTGTTTGTTGTCATTTTGAATGGAGTGATTTTCACTCTTCAAACTATTCACTTGAGCTTTTAATTCAGAGTTTTCTTTCGTTAGCTTATCTTTCTCCTAAAACAAATTATATGTTTGATTAGGATCTAGAATAAATTGGTCATCCTGAAAACAGTAATCTCCCAAAAGTTCCAAAAGGTGCACGAATATCCAAGTAAGTTAACGACAGTTGCATTCTTACTTATGTTATAGTATATCACAGAGATAGAGCAAACTGCGGAATCCCATAAGAATACGTGTATTTTTTAATCCTTGCATATCTTAATGGTGAAGAGCCTTAGTAATGTATTCTGCAAAATGAGAATCAATTTCTGAAAAGCTTCCCAAAGACCACATTTGACAAGTCTATGGTAAAAGATTGAATCTATTGACAGTGTTTTATAAAGGTAGATTAAAAAAAAAAAATCCTAAAAGTCAAGTCCACCAGGATCATATGACTGTTCATCTGGTAAAACATAATCCAATCTGTCCAAAGAAAGTAAAGTGGGATCTAACTAAAAGTCAAGTCCACCAGGATCATATGACTGTTAATCTGGTAAAACATAATCCAATCGATCCTAAGAAAGTAAAGTGGAATCTAACTAAAAGTCAAGTCCACCAGGATCATATGACTGTTAATCTGGTAAAACATAATCCAATCTGTTCAAAGAAAGTAAAGTGGGTCATATGACTGTTCATCTGGTAAAATATAATCCAATCTGTCCAAAGAAAGTAAAGTGGGATCTAACTAAAAGTCAAGTCCACCAGGATCATATATGACTGTTAATCTGGTAAAACATAATACAATCGGTCCAAAGAAAGTAAAGTGGGATCTAACTAAAAGTCAAGTCCACCAGGATCACATGACTGTTCATCTGGTAAAACATAATCCAATCTGTCCAAAGAAAGTAAAGTGGGATCTAACTAAAAGTCAAGTCCACCAGGATCATATGACTGTTCATCTGGTAAAACATAATCCAATCTGTCCAAAGAAAGTAAAGTGGGATCTAACTTTATCCACTTTGTTCAAAAGACCGTTTGCCCTACTGAAAGTCTCAACAAACATGTATTTGAAATTTTTACTATTCATGTGATCTAGCGTTTATCTTTACATTAATAATTGAAGGAAATAGGACTCACGATAACAGAAATGGAAGAACCTGATGTGAGTGATAACAATCCTGAACAAGCTCCAGTCATTTGTCGAGTGGAACTAGATATCTCATTTCTTATTTTGTTCAAGTCTTGCTCGGTAGCGTTTTGCATGTCTGCAAAAGACCGTTTGATGGCCACTACATCTTTCCAAAGACCTAACAATCTCGCATGTTCCGATGAATAGTACTCGTTGAAGTACTGAAAGCAATAAATTGAACAATTTATTTAAGATATTTGTAACGGTGTTCCCCTTAAGTCAACAAACTATTTTTGGTATTTTAATTTTTTAAAACATTGGCGGGAATAGGTTTATATGAGGTTACCAAAATCAAATGTAAATGTATAACAAGTTTTGAGCGTGATAATGTTCATCCGTAAGAAGCTTGCGTCATTAATATTGGTGCAAACAAGTGATTATATTTTACTAGTATTCTGTACGAGTTGAAAAACCAACGAAAATGGCTGTCAATCCATCGATCAATATTAACATTAAAATAAATAATTATCCAATAACTCCATGTCTTCTATTACACACAATAATATACTTTATTTATACAGCCCGAGTAAGCCTGAAAAGTCGCTTTACATGTACAGTTTTTTTGGGTGCCATTATTACCTGGAAATTAACTGAAATTCATGAGGACAAAATTCCATGAGTTGGCTGGGTTTGAGCATCGCTTTATTTTTTTACCCGTAAAAGTGGCTTACCGCTACACCACCAACCCATATACCCCTTAAATGACTCTATTATCATTAAAGCTTTCTCGGTTCAGTAGATCTCAACATATTTTAGGTGGAAGAGAGGACTTCAATTTCTTATTATTACATTAGATGCTTATTGCTCAAACTAGATATTAGCTTTCTACTTTTATCGTTGTTCAGATTCACGTATCATCTTATACATTACCTGTTCATCTTCTAACCATTCTTTCTCCTTGATTGCTATTTCCTCTCTGAGATTACTCCAATCATTTGTTAACTTTTCCAAATCATTTGTTAGGGTTTCGTTAGTGCTATGAGCTTCATCCAACTGTTCTTTATAAACAGCATTTATTTTACGCAGCTTTTCATTTCTGCAAATGATATTAATAATTGATTTTAGTTGTAATTTAGTCGAATAAGGAATGCTATCGTCAAATGTTTCGAATAATTTGAAATATGAAATATCAAATTATGAGGAAGTATTCTTTTTCGTGATACAAAAAAGTATATTTGACAAAAAAGTAATGTCAAAAACTTAACTTTTCATTAGTTCAAAATACATGTGTGCTAACAAAATCAGTTCGCTCCTAATCGCTTCTTTCCATTATTAATATGTGCAATTATTGCACAGACTACCCGCAACAATATAGGTACAAAATAAAAAGAAGGTTTTGAAAGCCACTTCCTATCGACCAGATTTTGAGGTTAATTGGATCAATTTTTCAAAAAAAAGCCAAGTCGTTTTAAAAAATTCCCATTGATCTGATACAAGTTTAGCTAGATGCAAGGCTAATTTCATGCCGCAAATTGGTCCCTGATCTGCGGGCAAAAAAAATTCCCGCAGATCAGGGACCGAAAACTTTGAACTTTTTTTTATAGTACATTTTGGCCTAAAGTCTCTTTATTTTTAAATTTGAGGATTAATACAATCACCTATTTAATTAATCTTGAACCTAAACGCCCAAGCTTCCAAGTGTTAAGTTTTTGTTTTTTCTTTGTTTCTTTTTTAAGGAAATATAATTGCTAATTTTTGCATTACTTGAGATTTTTTTTTTCCAAATAAGTTTAGGTTTATGTTTTCTTTCTTTTTAAAAAAATATGATTTGCTAAGGGGGTGAAAAATTACGATCAACAATTTAAAACCACACATAATGCTATTGAACCCATGTTCAAGTTAAATCGCATCACCCTATTAAATTGCATTTCCTGGAAAATTCTAATTAAGACTCAAAATTTGGTACCTATTTAATTTCCAAAATGTATAGAAAAGGACCTTTAATGATCTTCAAAGATCAAAACCGATCTTATTCACCCCATTTTACGGTAACCATTTGACAGTGACAGATTAAATCCATTAGGCCTATCGATAAATATTACATCATGGTACCTAAAAACGTAACTCCTTATTTAATAGTATATAGCATAAAGTCATGCAAAACAAAAGAAAATTTGAATCCGTCAATAATTTCAGTAAAAGAAATAATTTTCTGAAATCAATATGTCTGCAACACGATTACCGTTTTAGTTGGTTGGCACAAGGCTATAAATGTATTGCGTTATTCAAAAAAATATATTTTACAATTTATTTGCTACAGAAACTAAAGGGTGTAATTTTTGTTATGAAATCACAGCATTATTGAAAATACAGGGTGGTACATTTTAATATAACAGCCATGGCACTTTATAATCAATATTCTTCTGTGTTGGACTTTGCGGATCGCATAAGCCACTTTAAAGAATTGGCCAAAAATTTGTGTCGGGCCAACTTTTGATTTATAATATTGTTTTATATTTTTCTATCTTTTCTATGTGCCTTAATCATCCATTTATCGCGCACTTTTTCAAGTTAATTTTTTAACCACAAAACTTACTGACTATGTAAGAGCCATTAGTGATGATGGCGTTTAGTCAATTTATATATATATATATAAAAATATGCGCAGCCTACATATATCCGAAACTGTTGGGAAGCTAAAATTATATTCTGACCAATATCAAGAGGAACATTTTGTGGTAATCTTGGTAGAGCAGTCAAGGTTATTTCAAGATGTTGGAGAATCGAATTCTCCAAGAATTTAATAATTCAATCGAATATCTATTTTTCCTTTAGTGTCGGAAATTTTGCCACCCCAAAGATTCAAATACAACGTATCAAACGCAGGGCCTCGTAATTCTCAATCGAATGGTAACAATGAAAAATGACGGTCAGCATATATTTTTTGTATGCAAAATAGTTTCGGAGATAATTAGATTGCGGAAATTTAAATACATCACACTGTATATGAAATTGTTTTTGGCCCTATTCGGCCATCACACTCCACGAAGACCTCATGCCGGCCAAATTAATAGTATTTTATCTGTATAAAGCATTGCATCATATTATAAATACAAGGCGAACACAAGTTTAAGATATCAATATTCAGATAATGCATATTAAAATATTTTCTGGCACAGAGTAAAGGTCTAAAGTACACAAACTACTACCAGAAGAGACACACGAAGAAATCAATTACAAATTTAAACTTTGACATAGAACATTTTTTTACTATGTTCCACAAAATTGGAAAGGGTATGAAAAATAGTAAAAAAAAAAAAAATTGAAATGTGTTCGAGGATGTTCAGTAAAATAATTTTAAATTTAGCATATTTGAACGGTCAAATTTAAAATGAAAGAAATAACGAATTCATTTTGTTCTCTTTTCAATAATGATACTCTGGAATAAATATTTTTAGTCACCCGGTACATTGGATAGCTCATGATAGAGATAGAGGGACTTTTATTTTTCCATTTAATGTGTAAGCTCTGTGTAGTGTACAGACATGCACGATATCATTTTGTGTGCCGCTCATTCCATAGTTACCGATAAGTTTGTCAATATAAAAATAGTAAAAGAAAAGTTCTTTAACCCAGCTTACATTAATTTCTATCTTCATGTAAATTAAAAATAAGAGGCCTATATCATACGTAGAGTATTTGCAACACACGAGATCGTCTACGAGTATGGTACAATATACAAAAATAGGCATATAGTAAAGACATTATATAACTGGTTGCAGGTCTCTATTGAGATTGATTGCAATTTTCACGGCAACCTTTATTTAGATCTATTGTAACCAGTATTTCGAAGAGGCGGCGATTCGAGGCGACCGATAGCTTCCTGGTTACGAATCCACCGCCTCAACATACGCAGGCTCTATTAAGGACATATAAAGATCACCCTTTATTTAATTATTACTGAAAACGGTACCTGGGGTGCCCCCCCCCCCTATTCTCACCATGACTTTTTGATTTACAGGAAATGGAAAAATCAACTAACTCAAAATATAAAAGCGAATTACTTGTAAAAGTAAATCGCAATAGGAAACTATTGCCAAGTTTAATTAAACCCGCCCTATGAGTGAACTTTTTATTATTATGTCTTTACCCTCTCTTTCTAATTATCTTCTTTTTCCCCAGTCTCTATTCCCCCTCCCTCTTTCTTTTTATAAACTAGTATTGTAAAAAAGTGCATTCAATGAAAAGTTATATAACAAAGTCAATCGGGCGCGGCTCCATGCAAATGGGGGATGCTCGCCTTTTCAAAGATCTGACTCAGAAAGTTAAGAAATTATGTAGCCTCGGAAAATAACGACGTGGACCTGACGTCTCGTCTGGCAGGAGACACTCAGGTGGTCAACCCAGTGCTCAACACAACTATCACGCAAAAGCAGTAGTAAAGTACTATAACAAAAGACCAGAGAGGGAGAAACACCCCAGGTGCACGGAGAGCACTCGGCGTAAGCCATTGCATGGAACGTTAGCATAAATACTATGTGATTACTATAAATAATAATATTAAATGACAAAGCAAGTATCATGAAATGGTTCTTACTCTCGTCGTTCATCTTCCAAGCGACGCAAAGCGGTATCAAAATCTTGTATGCGTTCTTCTCGAAGCTCTCTCAAGTGTTGCTGAGCCATATCTAAAGCTGATGACGGAGGTAAAGAAACTGGTCGCCTAGTATCTTCTACAAGATAAGACGGTTCTCTCTCCAACTCCAATTCTTTGCATCTTTGTTTGTACTGCAGAAGCTGAAAATGGCCAAATAAAAAGACAGGATGACGAAATAATATTGTTTACCACTTTTAAACAAATTATCCAATTCTGGAGTTACTTTAGAGTGCAGAAATATGATACCCTCCTGAAGACAATAGACTTAATAAAGGAACTATGGTATAAAGTGGGAGCAGCTCTTCGGGTATAATATAGGATGACGCACATTTTATCGGTAGTTACGAACTCTAAAATTATGAGATCCATGCTAAGAACTTAATTTACCAAAATCGAAGAAAACAAAATATCAGCAAAGATTGGAATGATATACATAAATATATGTAAAAGTCTGAAAAAAATGCTAATGAGGTCTTTTTTCCCCAAATGGCTACCCAAAGAACACCGATTGATAACAAGATATGAAGAATATGAAGATTGACAAAGCAGCAGTTTCTTACCTTTGCTTGTAATTTACTAACAAGTGCAGCTTGTTGTTGCTGTGATGACCGATAAGCATCTAATTTTAATCTGTTGCTGGCCGACTCCTCATCCAGCTTCCTTTGCAAATCAGAATTCTGACGCAATAAATGTGTAGAGTCCAAATCGCGAGATGACATTTTTTGTGGATCTTCGTAGTCCAAAATTGAATAATCCATCTTATCCTTCAGTCTGCCATGACCCGAGCTTGGCTGTGAAACAGAAATAAATCGCGGGCATTTCATTAAACGGAACTAAATATTTCCAAATCTAGCTTAATATCAAAACCCGAAATTTAATACAATTTTGGTTTATTTTTTTTTCAATAATTTAACCTTTGGAAACAAGCAAGGAGAAAAAAATAATGATACCTACCCAAGTAAAAGATTTCATGAGCCAACGTTAATGGTGCACACACACTAGTTCCATAAGATCACTGAAACAACGCTAACGAGGTTTTACTAGGTGGGTCACCACGAAGGTTCGAGCCCTCGTGATACTGGCAAAATCCAGTAAAAAACAAAGATTTCATAAATAAAATATACATCATAGTTTTTGTTTAAAAATTTCAATAATGCATTTTTTTAGCCTTTCTCAAAAACTTGATACTGTCCGGTTCAAGCACATGATTAAATATGAATAAGCCTTTTTAGGATTTTAATCAAGCATGTCGGTAGACATGCGTACGTCAAGAGTAAGCAAAGCTACCGACTATATTAACACGAAAGATAGTTTGTAGGTATGAGGACCCCCTTTTTTCTGCCACTTCCAGATGATTTTTTGCAAATTTTATTTTATATTCTGTATGGGGCATGGTAATAGATGGTGTTTCCCCCAAATACGATGATTCTACGTTTTGTTAANGAAGATTATGATTTTAAGAAATTGTATTGCTTAAGCACAACAAAATTATGAGGACCAAACAACAAAGAGTCAAACATTCAGAAAATTTAAGGTCTTCTGAAATCACTATCAGATGTAACACGGAGCTGAAACACTGGAAGGTCGTGTCGCTCCGTGATATTAATTTGTAATTTTAAATTGTTTTATCTCATGAAACTGCGCCTTTTATTGTCAATAATAAAGGAACACAATGACTGAAGGCAAAATGTAAAACTTTTTACCAAATACATTAATTTTTCTTCACATTTAATTCCATAACTCCAAATCACCGGCATGATCATTGACAATTTACGTCTCTAATAAAATAAACAATAAAATATTACCTCTTCTTTTCGATAAGAAGATGGTTTGACAGATGGACGGGCACTAAAAGTAGCGTGTCTCTTAAGAGGAGCCGGCCTTTGAGGTATCTGAAAACAAACAAGAATTCATTGTAAACAACTTTCTCAATCCTACTTTGAGACAATTAAATAAAAAGGAGAATTGCAAAATAATAAATAATAAGAAAAAATTGATTGGATTAATTATGAAGGTAGAAAAATTTCTATAGTATCAGACTATCATCGTCAGGCCGATTTTGGCTTCTACTCTGAACACCGTGGAGTCAACATTGGCCTGCTGATAATAGTCTGGGTACTATTGAAAGCTCGCCTCTTTAGCTGAGTGAGATCTCAGTTGAACTACTGTTTACTACTCTTAACTGAGTAGGATTATCGTGGAACGGACAGACAGAAAAAAAAACTTTGCTAAAAACTTATTACTTATTTAAATGGAATGAGACAATTGACTGACTTTGTATGATGAACAAAATACAGAATACCTACCCTCATTAGACAATACATTTTCAGGGATATAGTCAAATATCTCGGAAACAGTTAGAGATAGGAAGAAAATGTTCGATAAAAAAAAACTTATATTTTGAGAGGAAATTTAATGGCGACCTTGAACATTTTCTTTGTGATCGCGCTCAAGGCTATTTTAATGTCAGCTTTGTTTTGTTTTTTTAATGGAAGCCTGTAATTTATATTGTGGTTTCGAATTTTCTACTTAAAAAGAAATATTTTTCGCTTAAAACTTTTTTCATTTTGACTTCCAGTTTTCGAAATAATTTTGTCATTGAAGTGCTCTTAATAAGAGATATATAACATGGGTGCATTACGGCAAGCCTATTTGCAAATATTTGTGCATAAAACTCAAAGTTTTATGCACACATATTTGCAAATAGAGGTGCAGGTAAAACTTCCTATGTTTGATATCTCTTACTCAGAGCACGTCAAGGTAAAAAATATTTCAAAAACTGATCAAATCGGAATTTTTTTAAGCAAAAAATATTTTTTTTTTTTTAATACAAATGCAATACCATAATCGAAAATGCAGGGTTCCTATTAAAAAAAAAAAGTTGACCTCAACATAACCTTGAAGGCGACCTTCCAGAAAAATTTCAAGGTCACCATTACATTTCTCCCTATAAAATAAAGGGGGTTTGTATCGAATGTTTTCTTCCTATCTTTAACGGTTTTCGAGATTTTTTGATTATGTCCTTTAAAATGACTTATCCTGTATAATATGATACCTATGTATGTACTTATAAACTAAAATTTAAATAATAACCGAACTACGGCACAGATATTATACATAACAAACGTAGTACGGTATAAATTGTAAGTACCTACAGTAAACAAACAAAGGTACAATCTATAAAACAACTATAAATATACAAATTACGGTAAAACACAGCCTTTTAAAAACACGGAGGTATTACAAACAACTGAACAATGAATGACCTGTGAACTCGGACACTAAGCTTACTGATTCATTCACTTCCTTCATGCCGTGCTAATGATTACAATTTATTTTAGTACCGAATTAAAAAACAAGCAAATGATTGATAAAAAATAATAAAACCATTACCTTTTAATTTTTTAAAAAAGAATCGTTTAAAGTTTAAACAAACGAGCGATAAATAGAGTAAAATGATAATTACATCCGTAATAATAAACAAAACAAAGTCGTTGGTTTACATTTAATGAACTCCTTACTACTGATACTGATAAAATGTAGCTACGAGTTTAAAGTCTACAATTAATGTGGTAATGATCAAGTAGATACACTCCGCGTGATAAACAACAGAAAACTTTAGAAAACTCGTTAGAAAAAAAAGTTTTCAAAGTTTTTGCAATAACCGCATTTTTTTACTTTCTCTGTTAAATGTAAAAATTTGATTGATATAGAAACAATTATTTATTGTAGAAGTAGTTTGTTTCTACAAAGTTAAGAATGATAAACTGGGATGAAGAGGAACAAGGCCATAATTTAACAGAATGTTAAAGGCAGTTGCCGTGAGGTTTTCTCGTAAAAAAATCAAGTTTGGAAAAAAATCAGTATTTCCCATTGTAAGCTATCTGATTCTGTGATTACAGTTCTCCAATTTCACATTATCTCAAACCATGGCAGGCTTTGCCACATCTTTTGGAGTGGAATAAAAAGTAGCCCATATAGTAGCCACTCACTGGTGCAAAAATAACACAATGAATACCTAAATATAGAATTCGAGGCTTTGAGAGGGCAATAGCAATATGTCAGTCTATTCCACATTGCTTTTTTTTAACCATACTTTCCGATTGAAGTAGAATTTTTGAAAAAGACATAACACCGATTCTGACCACCTTGATTTCATTAGAAAACCCTGAAATAAATCTCTGATCGAGTTGTCCAGTATTCCTATATCATTCATCCAACTGAGATAAACTTTGGTGAGTTATTATGAACGCGTCTGCGAAAAAAAAATACCCACATAGAATGAATAAATGAACATGTTTCTAAGGCCGTTTGGCAAAACAGGCGGAATAAAGTCATCATAGCAAAAAAATCGTTTTTGGTCTCATGTTAAATGGGGACAGGAGAAAAAGTTAACTTCTGATATTAACTTGATAGGAGGACTCCAAAAAAAATTAACCTCTGTTAAGTCAAATTAAACGTGAAAAAAATCATCAAACCACAAAAAGAAAAAAAATATATCATAAAACTTCTTATGTGACCAACATGATTGACAGATTCTGTGACATCTGATGCTAGTGGCGCCAGAAATAAAGAGTGATCAAAAGTCCCTTAAAAAATGCCAAACTTATTATTTAATTTTTTCCGGATTGGAAAATTGCGTTTCCCATCTTTTTGAATCAATCTGACAATCATCTCAGATTTTTGATAAAAATTAAATAAAAATAATCAAAAAAATAATGAATGATAGGTGTGTGATAAGTATTAAAATAAGAAATTAAAAAACAAAATCTTACCCGAGGCATCTCTGTGGGAGAAGTCGGAAGTGACGCAATGACTGACGGTAAAGAATTGGATGAAAAACTTTCTGAGAAAGCTGATGTTAGTGGCCCCAGATCTATCTCAAGTGGAAGGCATAATGGTGCTCGTGATCTCGCTGGTAGATACGGCAAATTATCTTCCTTTCGTTCCCAACTCATCATTCCCCTTAATATTGCATGTTTATGTCATATTTTTGTTTTTTAAACCAATAGTAAAAAAAAAGCCCCAAACTCCATGAGTTCCACGAAATATACCAAGTTCATGATAAGAGGCATTCCCAAAGTTTATTTTTTTACGTTTTTCTACGTACACGAAAGACCATTTCATATTATTTATTTTTATATTCTTCTAGTTAATTAATAAAACATTTATATTTTAGTAAACAAGACAGCTCATTATCAAAATACTACACTAATCATGTGGTTTTAAAATACTTATCACTGAAAGAGTACAAGGAATCTAATTATCCCATGTTGTTGCAGGAAGGTATTCAGTATTCGGAGATACATTACATATACCCCAGCCGCACTGCTACGCTACAGACAGAGAGAGTACTCCTTGTAGCGAATACGAGCACGGTTTGGTCGTTTGGTGTATGGGTTTTAATATAGCTAGTATTTATTACTGTTTAATTGTTTGGGGTGCGGGAACTCTTGATATCTTTCCCGGGTACAGGGCCGCCGAGAGAAAATCCTGGCCCGGGACTAAAATGAACAAATTCTTAAGAGCCCCTTCAAAAGCCCGATACTGCCCCCGTCACCCCCTTCCCCTCTCGGTGGTTTTATCATAGACGACGCAACGGTACGGATATACAGTATACTTCCATATTGGCAATAGCCTTTTTTCTGTTATTTTTTAAAATATCAGATTGGGGGAGGCGGGGGAAGATATCATTTAGACGACACCATAAATCCCCTTTACAATTAAGCTCATTAACCTTCAGGCACCCAGTATATGAAATTGTATCCTGAATATAATATGTTAGGCCCAATCCTCGCACTAGCTCAGCGTGCGAAAAAAGATCACTTTTGCATCTGCAAAATGTATGTACGAGTATACGTACCATTAGAAGCAAACACAAGAAACATTTCATGCTGTGAAATTTTCCTTTTTAATTTAAACTTCATTAGAAGTTTCAGTAAAAATATGAAAACTTGTGGGGTATAGCTGCCAAAATTTAAACAAAACATTGAGATAGTACCAATCAGAAAACAAAAAGTTTGATTTCATGTGAGTAATAGAATGTTTCGTATTTTAACTTTCTGCACTATAAAATCTGTATTATTGTAACCAAGGTACCCCTCCCCCCAATTTGTCAACCCTCTGNCCCAAACATTGAGATAGTATCAATCAGAAAATAAAGTTTGATTTCATGTTAGTAATAGAATGTTTCGTATTTTAACTTTCTGCACTATAAAATCTATATTATTGTAACCAAGGTACCCCCCCCCCAAACATTGAGATAGTACCAATCAGAAAATAAAAAGTTTTATTTCATGTGAGTAATAGAATGTTTCGTATTTTAACTTTCTGCACTATAAAATCTATATTATTGTAGTTTGATTTCATGTGAGTAATAGAATGTTTCGTATTTTAACTTTCTGCACTATAAAATCTGTATTATTGTAACCAAGGTACCCCCCCCCCCAATTTGTCAACCCTCTGTNAAACATTGAGATAGTACCAATCAGAAAATAAAGTTTGATTTCATGTGAGTAATAAAATGTTTCGTATTTTAACTTTCTGCACTATAAAATCTGTATTATTGTAACCAAGGTACCTCTCCCCCCAATTTGTCAACCCTCTGTTTTTTTTGCTCCTCATATCTGTGCTAGCCCTGATTTACCTTTCTTAGTTCTAAAATACCTTTCCTAATATTGAAATATCTTTCATAGCTTTAGCGCATTTATCTTTGTTCTGGATCGTGACACATCTTGCTTAGTGTCGGACTCATCCTCATATATAAAATAGTCATATATAAATGACTACCATATAAATTGCAAATTTCTCTAAAAAATATTTTTCTAAATTATTTCCTTCTTATAACAATATGAAACGATATGAATTACGGAAGAAAAACAACCCAAACCATGAACAAAAAGCTGATAAAAAGGAAAAACTGACGCCAATAACATCTACTTTAAACACTTGCGATATTACTAAATCCAAAAAAGATAATAATGAATCCTTGAATGAACAATCGGGCAGTGACAAAAATGTCAAAAGAAATGAACTAAAAGACAGCAATACTGACGAACTAAAAGACAGCAATACTGACGAAAACTCTAAACACCCTCAATTTCATCCAAATAACTACTCAGTTTTCATTGCATATTTTAACCAAATATTAATGATATTAAATCAGACTAGTATCAAACTCACCAACCTAGAGTCTAAGATTGAAGACTTAACTAAAGAAAATTTGGCACTAAAAACAAGTATAAAAAATGGTCACTTTACAGCTCAAAAAAACAAGAAAATAAAAATCTCTTCAGAAATACTCAAAACAAAAAACATAAATTGTACAATAATAGGAGATAGTCTGTGTCGACATTTACGAAATCATTTAAACAATATTACCAACTGGAATATAAACTCCTGGTTTGAACCAGGGGCTGGATTAGAGAGAATAAGTAAAATTAACACTAACAAATCAGATTTAGTAATTATAATGGGTGGTACAAACGATATCAAAAGATCACAGTGGTACGACATAGAGCAATCTATTATTTCTAAGATCAATCAATTACAACATTCACTTCAATGCTTCATACTTGTCCCCTATCGGCAAAAATATAATACACACCTGAATTACCACATAAAAAGGTTCAACTTAAAATTAAGAAGCCTAATACTAAAACACAATCCCAATTGCCTAATCATCAATCCAAATCAATTTTTAACGTTCAACGATTTCGCTCACGATGGCATTCACTTTAATTATAAAGGAAAACAAAAGCTCGCCTCGAAAATATATGAATTATATAACAATATTAATCAGAAAAAGCAAAGCCTTAATAAAGAACATTCAAATAATGATGGAGACCATTTAAGTGATACTGTCTTTGTTAACTCTGACAAATCAAAAGAAAACTACATACAAACATGTAACAAAAGCAATACAGAAAAACATCATGTTATGCAAACAAATAAAATACAATTAGAAAATGGCTACCAACATCACAACATTCCTAAACAAAATCAAATATCATCTCCCAATCCAAAAACAATCCAACATAATTCTCAAAAAGCCCACTGTTCAAAAGTGCTCTCAAATTCATATCAATCATTTTCAAATGCTTTAATGAACATACACAATCGAATTATGCCCTCATATATTTCTCAAAATTTATCTGAAAATTCAATTGAAAATCTAGATTTTTCAAAAACTTCATCGAATCTTCTTGATCTCATGCTAAATGACAGTCGCGATGGCACCTTACTCTCAAACAGTTTTTTAGACCCAGACTCACCCATCATCATGGGGAAAAATCTTTCACACCAGAACTAAATACGAAAGAAAATTCCATTCCATCAAATCTTCTAACCTCGCACACTCTTCTCGCATCAAATAATAACATAAAAGAACCTTTATGCTCTGATTCTTCCAAAGGCCTACCTATTCAAGTTATCTCGCGCCAAAGAATAGATAAAAATATATATTACAATACAAAACAAAATGATCATTCCACCTCAAATAAAAAGAAACATCCTAACCCTTATGTAAACCAAAATAACCTAATCCACATAAAACCAACAGTATCTACCCAAATTAACAACAATCATGGATCTGAGAAAACATCAATCATGCACCAAAACATTCAATGCATACGAAACAAAATTGGCAAAATTGAATTATTTTTAAACATCTTAGAAATGGAACACAAAATTAATGTATCAGTAATATGTCTAACAGAAACTTGGTTAAAAAATCTTGAAATCCCATCATTCAATATACCAAATTACAACAATATGGCTACCTACACACGCTCTGATCATAAAAATGGTGGTGTTTCCATTTTTACGAAAAAAACCACCGATTACCAAGAATTGAAAATTGAAATATCATCCATCGAATTCAGCTTCGAATACGCTGCTGTAAAATCAATTCAACATCAAATCAGTGTAATCTGTATATATCGATCAAACAGTATTCTCTCTAATTTTGAAATATTTTTTAATAAGTTTCAGATACTTTTATCCAAATTAGATTTCAATCGGAGAGTGGTGATTTGCGGCGATTTCAACATAGATTTCCTGATCAATTCTGACGAAAAAACGAAACTTCTGACTATTCTCGGCATGTTCAATCTAAGAGCACTTATAGATAGTGCTACTCGTGTTACTTCCACATCTTCTACATGTCTCGATAATATCTTTGTTAATTTCTCTGCTTCTGACTCTTTTCTTAACAAATACAGTGATCTTAGTGATCACAACTATTCACAAATCATCTCCATTAATATCAACAAAGACACTCTTCACAAATACATTGAATCACGCATCTACACAAAGAAAAATAAGCTCAAATTTACATCACTATTAGAATCCGCTAACTTTTCTCTTATCTATGAAACAGACAGCACCAATAGTAAAATCAATATCTTCTACTCCATCTTATCAAACATCTTCAACTTATCCTTTCCAAAAAAAATCAGACCGAAACAAAATAACATGAAAAAACAGGACTGGATAACAACCGGCATAGTAAATTCTTTTAAAAACAAAAAAAGACTATCTAAACTAAGCAAAGAAACTAATGACCCAGACTTCCTATACCATTTTCAATTATATAAGAAAACATTGAACAATGTAATTAAAACAGCGAAACAAAAAAGCTCTAGAGAGAAAATCAAACATTCAAAAAATAAAATAAGAACTATTTGGAACCTAATAAGAGAAACAAGCACACTTAAGACTAAAAATAATGATAACACCATCATCAAATTAACCCAAAATAGAATCACCATCACAAATCCCATCACTGTTGCACAAACATTTAACACACACTTTCAACAAATCGCTAATACCACTGTATTAAACTCCACTTCCTTGTCTAGCACAATTGTTGATCCTCTCTCATTCATGCCACCTCAAAATAAAAATCATATATTTGACAAGTTTTTCTTAACGGATTGTCTGGAAGTAACACAGGTCGTTCAAAATCTTCAAAATAAATCTTCCACAGGCATTGATGACATCTCCATTCTCATTATCAAAGAAAATATCCATCTTTTGTCTGCAGTTCTTAGTGATATATTTAATGCATCTTTGTCTCAAGGCATATTCCCTGATCTCTTCAAAACATCCATCATCGTGCCTGTCTACAAAAAAGGTGTTCATTCTGATGTCAATAATTATCGCCCCATATCTCTCTTGTGTGCATTTTCAAAAATTCTGGAAAAATTAGTTTACAATAGGTTGATTTGTCATCTCGAGTATCATAAAATTTTCATTGACGAACAATATGGTTTTCGCCCGGAACGATCAACGTCAGATGCCATTTCATCATTTCTATTCAATCTTCATTCATCTCTTGCCTCTAATCTACACGTCTTAGCAATATTTTGTGATCTAACAAAGGCATTTGATTGTGTTGATCATTCACTCCTCATATCTAAACTGTCGCATTATGGATTAAAGGGTTCCGCCCTATCATGGTTTTCGTCTTATCTTCAAAATAGGAACCAACTTGTTAAAATATCATCTCAAAATGGTGGAATAATATCAACTATTCTTTCCTCCCCACTCCGAGTTGAGAAGGGCGTTCCTCAGGGATCAATATTAGGCCCCGCACTATTTTCATTAGATATCAACGACATTAAAAATTCTGTCCCTGATGCCAAATTAGTCCTTTATTGTGATGATACCAATGTCTTGATTGTCGGTAAAAACAAAGATGACCTCTTCAATAATGCTTCCCAAATTGTATCTTCTTTGAGCACATGGTTCTCATCTAATGGCCTTTGTCTAAACACATCCAAGACGAACTATATCTACTTTAATCCAAACTTCTTAAATCTTGAAAAAATTCCGTTACATAATTCATTCATTGAACCAACATCTTCCACAAAATTTCTTGGAGTGCATATCTGTCACAATCTAAATTGGAAAACCCATATTGATGAAATCAGGTCTCGTCTAGGATCATCTATTTTTGCAATCAAGTCCATTAGATATAATCTAGGTGAGGAAACAGCTCGTCTCACCTACTTCTCTTATTTCCACTCCATTATGAGCTATGGAATCGCATTTTGGGGTCTCTCTTCTCAAGCTCAAGAAATTTTCATTTTACAAAAGCGAGCTGTGCGCGCTATCTATAACCTCAGTGAAATTGAATCATGCCGAGACATTTTTAGAACCAAAGAAATCCTGACATTCCACGGACAAGTCATCCTTGACGTGTGTTGTTTGATACATAAAAATCTTCACTTGATGCCATCGCATAGTCATCAATACAACACACGTCATTGCCATGACATCGTGGAATCCCGGGTCACCATTTTTCGGAAATCTTTTTTGGATATTGGTATCAGATTTTACAACAAAATAAATGAAAATATTAAACATCTGAACGGACGTCAATTTAAGAAAGAGCTCAAAAATCAACTGATGCAAATGGTTCCATATAGTCAGTCGGATTTTATGAACTAATTCTCATATTTCCATGTATTTTTCCCATATAGATCTATCTTATGTATTCCTTTTTCTATAATTTAATTTCCTATTATCTACTATAGATAACTTGTAGGTATTTCCCTTGAATTTTTCTTCCTTGTTGTGTATTTCATATGTATTTTTTTTATGTAATATTAATATGTAATTTTTTGTATGCAAATTGTAATGTGCAGGGACATACTACATGTCCAAAACACAATAAAATATAATAATAATAATCCCGAACATAAGTACCTTTCTGAATACTGAAATAACGTTTTTGCTTTTAGGTTTGGCACGCATATTTTCGTCCTGGCACCTCACTTAGTATAACCAAACCAGAACCAGCCCTGACATTTAGCACCCCCGGTGTTGAATTACCACTTAATGTTCATAACACTGAAATTGCAACCAGAAGACACAGCGATATTTGTAGCGGGGTCTCGTTAATTTGGTAGGCAAATGTAATCTTAACTATTCTGAGCTCAAAGAATGTGAGCTCCACTGAAAAAACAGAAGTCTAAAAATAATACAATGAAATAAATTTTCTGACAAGACTCGAATTTGGGACACATACTTTGAATCGAAAAGAAATCAATGTCATCTGTTCCCATCTTCCACCCTCAGGGTGCGCTAGAAATTCCTACATAACAATTATCTCCAAGTTTAAATAATAATAAAAAAATAGACACCGAGATTGTGTTTCTATAAAATAGGGGTGAATAGATAAGGCGTTATCACGCAAGCATAATTAAAATTTTGAATGAGGTGTAAAAAAGATGTAACGCACTTTCAAGATAAGAACGTAAACATTCGACATGAGCAAGTTATCACATGGCTGTACAAATATGTTGAGCAGAAATGTAACCAAAACATGTGTAATCTCTAGTAAATTCACTCATCACTCACTACTGGCAGTTAATACACAAACACCTAAATGTAACCACAACGATATGTAATCTCTAATCAACTCACTCACCACTGGCGGGTAATATACACAATACACATACCTAAATGTAACCACAACGATGTGTAATCTCTAATCAACACACTCATCACTCACTACTGCAGGTAATATACAAACACCTAAATGTAACCACAACGATGTGTAATCTCTAGTCAATTCACTCATCACTCAATACTGGCAGGTTATATACAAACACCTAAATGTAACCACAACGATATGTAATCTCTAATCAACTCACTCACCACTCACTACTGGCGGGTAATATACACATACCTAAATGTAACCACAACGATGTGTAATCTCTAATCAACTCACTCATCACTCACTACTGGCAGGTTATATACAAACACCTAAATGTAACCACAACGATGTGTAATCTCTAGTAAATTCACTCATCACTCAGTACTGGCAGATAATACAAAAACACCTAAATGTAACTACAACGATGTGTAATTTCTAATCAAGTCACTCATCACTCACTATTGGCAGGTAATATACACACACCTAAATGCACCACAACGATGTGTAATCTCCAATCAACTCACTCATCACTCACTACTGGTAGGTAAAATACAAACACCTAAATGTAGCCACAACGATGTGTAATCTCTAGTCACTCAATACTGACAGATAATATACAAACACTCAATGTAACTACAACGATGTGTAATCTCTAATCAACTCACTCATCACTCACTACTGGCAGTTTATATACAAACATCTAAATGTAACCACAACGATGTGTAATCTCTAGTCAATTCACTCAATACTGACAGATAATACACAAATACTTAATGTAACCACAACGATGTGTAATCTCTAGTCAATTCACTCATCACTCACTACTGACAGATAATACACAAACACCTAAATGTAACCACAACGATATGTATTCTCTAATCAACTCACTCACCACTCAATATTGGCAGGTAATATACCCACCTAAATGTAACCACAACGATGTGTAATCTCTGATCAACTCACTCATCACTCACTACTGGTAGGTAATATACAAACACCTAAATGTAACCACAACAATGTGTAATCTCTAATCAACTCACTCATCACTCAGTACTGACAGATAATACACAAACACCTAAATGTAACCACAACGATGTGCAATCTCTAATCAAGTCTCTTATCACTCACTACTAGCAGATAATACACAAACACCTAAATGTAACCACAACGATGTGTAATTTCTACTCACTCATCACTCAGTACTGACAGATAATACGCAAACACCTAAATGTAACCACAACGATGTGTAATTTATAATCAACTCACTCATCACTCAGTACTGACAGATAATACACAAACACCTAAATGTAACCACAACGAAAACACAACTACGAGTTTTGTTTGTTTGATGATCGATGGCGAAAAAAATAATCATTACTTAATTTAGTAAGCATGGAGCATATGGCAAACAATCTTTAAAGATCTCAGGCAAATTATCTTTCAGCGCTCATGATAAACCGTTTACTTCCAAGTATGTTATGTGTTTTTTTATTTGAAACATTAACAAGTAAATTTTACCTAAGATAATATAAATTTAAAATTCAAGCTTCTGAAGAATAATGCCTGGACTTTAAGCCATTTACTGAACATTAAAAAACCAACACTCGTTACAGGAGTTACACTCCTCAGTCGGTGGAAATTAACCCACCTCTTTTTAAAACATATGAAGATTGCAAGGGGATGATTCGGATTCGAAGAAACTGGCATGAAATGTCGTTTGTCAATTGTCCGCCCTATCATACCCCGCATTTCTACTGAAGTAGCTGTCTTCGTTGGTCTGGGCACGGAGTGATATAAATTTGATCCTGTGTAATCGTTTGCAACAACGCTCCTACTGTTCTCATGATTCTTATATTGCACCCGAATATTTGTTGAAGTTGATATTAAAAGATCTGTGCCAAATATTATTCTAAGCTTTATCTTCTTCCCTTCCAGTGAGTAACTCAAAGGCTGCCTCTGTTTATATCCTCCACCAGCGTAAACTAGAAATAAGGGTAGTACTTGATAGAGACACTGCGTTTTCAATTTCTACTTTCATCATTATATTACAATACCAAATCGTTTTTTTTTATATATATATACCTAACTAATGAGTTAAAACACGAAAAGTCCGTTAAAAAGAAAAATAAACTTTCTAGTTTACTAAGCTCTCCAATTTATTTTTCATGAACAACTTTGCTTTTCAATTAAAAAAAAATGTTTAATTTAAAACTAATAAATAATTTTTAACGGACTTTTTAAACTTTGTTTTAGTTGACCTAATTATCTTTTATTTACTAGAATTATATCCTTGAAAATTTAAATATTTTTTTTTGTTCACAAAACCTAGATGCTTTTATGGACATTATCAAAAATACTACGTTTCCCCTCTAGCTTACAAGTATATCATATTTTCAAACACAACAGATTGTTGGAAAATCTGGACCAATAAAATGTATAGAGTATGTGCCATAATTAGCTAACCAGAAAGCCTCCTTCATTTTTGAACGGCTTCTTTCTTTGGGCTTGGAATTATCGAACTCTGTTAAGCTCAAGGGATAGAAATGGCCGATGACCAATCGAATAGTTTTGGTAAGACTCAGGTTCGAACACCGGAAGTTACCTTTCTTGTCATAAAATATTGATTTCTTGAGATATTAAATGGGATGGTGCAAATATTTTTCTAAAAAATAAAAGTCATATTTAAAAAAAATTCTTAAAACATTTTGACAAATATGTTGTAAATTAACTGACGCAAGTTTGACAAATATGTTGATATGTTGTAAATTAACTGACGCAAGTTTGAGAAATATGTTAACATGATGACATTGTTTTTTGTGTTAACTTACAATGATTAAATGAGGTTCATTTACCGAGTGATTAAGAAGATCTGAAAGTTAATATTTCAGTTTCTAAAAAAAGCCATGTGTATACTCGTGTATGACCTTTCTGGGGACTTTGCATTTTTGAATTGTAGATTATATATTTTCCAAGTTACAACGAGTAACTTGATTAAGTTATAAGGAGTTACTTATTTGCCCAATTGATGGCATTTTGGGACACTTGAATATTATTTTAACGGCAGAAAGCGACTAGCTGGAAGTTAATCCGAGTTCCGGCATGACATGAAAAGCGGATTAAAGAACCGCCTTCCACGCGGTGTGTTTTTCCAAAGTATTTTTTTTTTTTTTGGTCAGGACAAAGTTGATTTGTAATTTTATTAAATAAATAAAAATACTAAGCTTCATTTTACACAACTCGTATTATGTGTAAATAATAAACATGAAGTGCCCCACAAAATTACTAATATTTTTTAGTTCTACAAACTCACACCAAATAATAAATGCAACTGAAGAAAATACGACGACACAAAAAATGAACACCTGATATGAATGACAGGTGGGAACATGATTAATGAGGACAGAAACATCTCTAATGACTGTTTATGAACAAAATTCAAATTACTATCTTCTGCCTAGCATTTCATTCACAATATCTAACCTTGAATTTCAAAAGTACGAATGACTATAAGTAACACACATTGGGGATATGAGGTGAGTCGCAAGAGACGCAAAAATGTATGCTTAATTAAAATGTTCCACTATGGATGCCCTGTGGCGATTTTTGTAAAGGTTGTATGACCCCCAAAAAATAAAGTGAGGCGGAGGCAGCAGAATCCTGAGGATAGGTTGATACATTTCCTTTTTTGATCAAACGAAATTAGATCTAATTTTAACTCTCGGACGGCTTTTGATGAAATTTGGTATGCACATTTACGCTTATCATAAAATTTTCTGATTAGTTTTCTTGTTGCACCGCACGGTGCCCCATGATGGCCATTTTAAATTAGTGAATTGCATAGGAGTACGAGTGTATCATGCTCATGTCAGGAGAAAATTGAAATCAAGGGATGATCTCATAAACTTTTCACAGATTGTAAAATCTGGTTTTATAACTTTCATATACAAGATTGAAGACTCGTTGACTTTGTGAGGGTTTATTACATCTAATGATGAATGAAAACGAATACTACTTCACTTTTGTTTTCATTCATCATTAGATTCATAACTTTCATAAACATGATTGAAGACTCGTTAACTTTATGAAGTTTTATTTATTACAGCTAATGATGAATGAAAACGAATACTACTTCACTTTTGTTTTCATTCATCATTAGATTCATAACTTTCATAAATATGATTGAAGACTCGTTAACTTTATGAAGTTTTATTTATTACAGCTAATGATGAATGAAAATGAATACTACTTCACTTTTGTTTTCATTCATCATTAGATTCATAACTTTCATAAACATGATTGAAGACTCGTCAACTTTGTTCCAGAGTTTATAACGGTGATTGTTCCAGAGTTTATAACCACCGATCGCGAGTTCGGGCCCGAGATTTTGTAAACGCCGTTTCCTTCTTGGGTTTACACCAGACTAACAGCATTTGCCCTGATCTCAATCTCCTTGATCTCGTTCTCTCCAACTTCTTTGAGTTCAAATACATTGACGCAGATTGCCTTGTCATGCCGGACAGTTATCATCCTCCTTTTCTGTTGTGTCTTAGTAATGTTGACAAAATATCTTCGTCCCTTTCATCTGATTTTTTTTTGGCTTTTTGAAAAAGGGGATTATTTAAATTTATATCGGTATATGTCTCAGTTCAACTTTGAATGTGTGACTGAACAGCCTGACGTCAGTGTGGCTGCTGAAAGTCTTGTTGATATTTTTCTGGAGACTATGAATATGTTTATTCCTCGAAGGCACAAATATAAAAAATCAAAATCATCCCATCATTATCAGCAGTTCTCTTCTTTGCGTCGTCAATGTAAGCTTGCCGTCAACTCTGATAGACTCAGGTACAATCTATCCATTCAGAGAGCGTTTATTACACGTCCTGACAAGTTCTGGTCCTTTGTTGGAAAATATAGCAATCCCCGTGTTCCGTTTGATGTTATTTTCGATGACAGTGGTCGCATTCTTCACGAAGATTCGGATATTGCCAGTTGTTTTGGCAAATATTTCAATTCTGTTTTTGTCGATCCGGAGACATTGACCCCCTTAAGATCTTCTACTTATGATTACTTCTTCCAAATTAATGATTGTCTCAACATTCCTAAGATTTCGGAGAGCGATGTTTTGCTGGCCATCGGCAGTCTTCGGCCTTCTTGTTCTGTTGGTGTTGATGGAATCCCATCTTTCATCATTAAGGGATGCAAGCACATCTTAGCAAAACCTCTGGCTGTTCTCTTTAATAATAGTTTAAAGGCTGGAATTTTCCCCTCCGGTTGGAAGTCTTCAACTGTTATTCCTATTTTTAAAAAAGGCTCTAAACTTGCTGTATCTAATTATCGCCCTATCTCTCTTCTTAGCACATTCTCCAAAATTTTTGAAAAGGTCATTTACCATAACATCTACTCTTACATTAATAAATACTTGTGTAACGCACAACATGGTTTTAGAAATAAAAGGTCAACTCAAATAAATCTAGCAGACTTTCTTCATTATGCTGCACCTTTTATATCGAACCGAGGCCAAGTTGACGTTGTTTACTTCGATGTCGCCAAAGCTTTCGGCAGTGTTCACTTGATACTTCTTCTTCATAAGCTTCAGCGCTATGGGTTTTCTCCTCTGTATATTAAATGGTTGCAAAGTTTTCTTCTTGGTAGGTCTTTCAAAGTCAGAATAAATAAATCCTTCTCCTCGTCGCACAGCATCAAATAAGGTGTTCCTCAGGGAAGCACACTGGGACCTCTTCTCTTCCTAATGTTTATTAATGACATTTCAGTGGTTCTCAACATGTGTTGCTTTTCACTTTTCGCGGATGACCTAAAAGTTGCCATTGGTTACACTCATCAGTACTCTCACATCAATCAGGCCAGACTCCAAAGTACCACAAATCTTCTGTTAAAATGGTTTTCATTCAATTATCTTTCTGTCAACTCTTCTAAAACCCAGCTCATTACGTTTAGTAGGAGGAGGGAGGTACATCTGGTCAACTATTATTTTGGTACATCCCAGATATCCCGTGTTAATAGCATAAGAGATTTGGGAGTTGTTCTTGATTCCAAGCTTCTGTTTAATTTAAATACCTCTCATACAGTAATAAATAACTTTGTGAAGGTTTATTGCAGCTAATGATGAATGAAAATGAATACTACTTCACTTTTGTTTTCATTCATCATTAGATTCATAACTTTCATATACATGATTGAAGACTCGTTAACTTTATGAAGGTTTATTGCAGCTAATGATGAATGAAAATGAATACTACTTCACTTTTGTTTTCATTCATCATTAGATTCATAACTTTCATATACATGATTGAAGACTCGTTAACTTTGTGAAAGTTTATTACAGCTAATGATGAATGAAAATGAATACTACTTCACTTTTGTTTTCATTCATCATTAGATTCATAACTTTCATAAACATGATTGAAGACTCGTTAACTTTGTGAAGGTTTATTGCAGCTAATGATGAATGAAAATGAATACTACTTCACTTTTGTTTTCATTCATCATTAGATTCATAACTTTCACCCGAAAATTCAACACTAGTTTTCATAGTGAAAATCCTTGGCTATGTGGTAATAATACACTAATAACTTTGTTTCTGCTTTCCTTTCTACGAAAAATAACACCTCCAAAAAATTCTACAACGAAACGCAACTGTCAAAAATTTTCAAAATTTAACAACGTCTCCTTTAAAACCAGTCCACCAGGTTTTACTTCATGCCCTTTGACCCGGAATTATTATAACAATTAATGTTATCATTACCTCAATGCCCCCTATGTAAATAATGGAAACCATCCATGAGGCATGAGTACAAAATTTCACTCAGAATTGGGTCAAACGACTTTTCTGAATGAACAAAATATGTATTTTAAATTTTTATGTATTTTAAATTTAACACGGAAAGTAAAGTGAAGATATCGAAGATGCTCAAAGGGACATCTTGTGGGGTGCAGAAATGTGCAACAACCTATATTAAAGATAAATAATGGTGTACTTTTATAACAAGCCACTAACGAAAACGGTTGAGTAGTATGTTCAAACCGGAGGTAAATTTCCTACCAATTAAATAATAATGCGGTGGTCATGATGGTTTTGATATCTGCATATGAAGAAAGATCCCGTTCTAGTGAAGTACCTCCTCAAAGTTTTCCATTTTTGCTCTTAGAGAATTTACCGCTCTGAAATCATAGCATAAACATATGTAGCAACTAGTTGTTTTGTGACGTCACTCAGTTTCTAATGCAATCTTTTCTAGTAATTAGTTTGCAATCAAGGGCGTAGCCAGCATCTGGCCTAGGGGGGGGGGCAGCTGAGATCTTCATGTCGGGAGGNGGGGTGTCGATAAAGTAAATCGTGACTTGTTTAATAATAAACCCCTATGAGTAACTGATGATTCAGTGGGGGGGGGGCGACCCCAGGCCCGAGCAAGTGGTTAATGATCCCTGGATAGTTACAAGTATCAGTAACGTCCAGGAAGTAGTGTGGTAACATTTTAATACCACATGAACATCAACTGCTATCTCCCAATGGAGAAAAAACGATTGTTATTAAGACCTCGGAAAAACGCTACATCCTGGGGGGCAGCACCAGGGCACTTCTGGAGCCACCGCTAGAAGTGACAGCATGCGAGCCGGTAGTGATCGCAGGGAGACAAGAAGAATGCAGTGAACTGCGACCGGGGTACCCGAAAACAATCAAAATGCCGACACAAATGATAACAGTCAAAATACATCCAGAATGACTGTGACTGCTAGGAGTGCTTCTCAGTTAGGCAGTGTCTTATTACCTGAGAACACCTTAGCAGGAAGAAAACGAGTGCGTATGAAGTGGACCCAAGATATTAACACATACATCATGCGCACATATTACTACAACACATACATCATGCGCACATATTACTACAACACATACATATTACTATATCAGACGACCCGAAACAGACTCAAGAGCTTTCCGCCAAAAATTACACCAAGCGTTTGTTGTAGAATACCCCAATGTCACGGTTACTGAACAAAGAATTGCAGATCAAAGACGAACAATTGTCAACAACAAACTTTTAACCGATAAAGCTCTAGAGACAAAAGTTATGCGCGAAAATTTTGAAAGAGAAGCAGTTGCGTCATCTGAAACAAACCAAAACAACACAATGGCAGAAACTCAAAGTGACAACATAAGAGTTATCGACACTCAAGATGTTACAGAAAATATCGAAACGAGAATAGAATCAACCAATGACAGAATAAGCGCCAACGATGAGATAACTCTACAATGAAGAAAACCCTAATATAATGCGTGAGGAACAGAAAGGATGCCGGAAGGGCGCTAAAGGATATAAAAAACAACTTATCATAGACTGAGTACCTAATACTCAGAGAAGTCAAGAAGAAAACAAAAAAACTATTTTGTTGTTAGGTGGATTACCAGAAACTTCACCAAATGATGCAATCCTGGAAAACCACCGTACACCTAACGACAAAACAAACATCTATTACCAGGGAGATTCCTTGAGTCCATTGTGGTTTTGCTTGGCATTAAATCCGCTTTCCAAAATGTTCAATAGAACGAAAATAGGATACACCTTAAAAAAACAAGTGAAACACACCATCTCACACCAGTTATACATGGATGACTTGAAACTATACGCGGTATCTCATTATCAACTGAAAGAACTAGTCGGAATAGTGGAACAGTTCTCCAGGGATATATGTATGTAGTTTGGGCTTGACAAATACAAGGTGAAAAATATCGATAAAGGAAAGTGCCAAACCGGCGAAATTCAACTAGCAGAAGGAGGATTGATTCAGTCAATAAATGAACGAGATCTTTATAAATAACTGGGATATCAGCAAGCTAGATCAATTGACAAAAAAAATACGAAAGAGACTTTAACTGAGGAATACATTAACAGATGGAAACTATACGTTACAAACGTTTGTTAATTTTTTTGAATTTTCCCACCAAATTTAACAAGTACGATTCAAGGATGCGACAAGTTTGCCACAGTTATATTTGATTGTTCACAGTGGGGCTGTTGGATTAGGGACAAAATGTGGCATTTATCGTATTTCGGTACTTTTGATGACTTTTTTGCTTCCAAGAATCATTTTATCTAGTGTAAATCTAAGATACCCCTTCCGTACTGCATACACTTTAGAATTTCCTACGCCCATGTTTGCAATCAGTATACAATGTGCTCAATATAGATTAAAAAACGATCTCAGACAGGCCTTTAGTTGCTATTAGTCAACTTTAGAGGTAGGCATAATTATTATTTTTCCACAAAAGTAATATAAAAATAAGACTACGCGTTTGAGAGAAATCGTGGTATAAAAAATATAAATCAGTGCAATTCGTCTACCTTAAAACAATGCCCCACTTCTTTCATCCATTCTAATTGTGAACCGAAATGCACTTGTACATGTGTACCGATTAAATAATAATGCTTCTATGTTTGTTTGTTACGCGATACAAGCCACAATTTTCATCCGATTTTGACGAAATTTGGTATATTTACATGATGAGGACATGAAGGAAATTTGCTGTATAATTTTTGGGGACCATGCCACCCCGGGGGTCCCAATATTGTGCTTTTTTGAAAATGATTTTTATCTTTTTAGCGGTTTGTTGCAGAAACGTAAAATTTTGATATGTTATGCCTTGTGTTGAGGGTTTTTCAAAAATTTGCGGGGCTCAATATTTTGTTTTTTTGAAAATTATTTTTTAAAATTTGATCAAGATATTTTCTTCTATAAATGACTACAATACTAACGTGAACACCTGATCAACTTGATTCACTAGTTGTGTACGTTAGTGAACTTCACTTTTGACCCCGTTATACATCTTGAAATGCACTTGTATAAATGTATGAATGTTTGTTTGTTACGCGATAAAAGTCACAATTTTCATCCGATTTTGACGAAATTTGGTATACATGTTTAGGACGTGAAGGAAATTGAATATAGATTTCTGTTAGAAAAAGTGTTTTCTCAATAAAATATATATGTGTTTAATGTGCGTGGATAATACTCGACTTGTATTGAAATTTGTGATTAGATCAGAGTAGGGGAATAAACAAAATTTGTATTAATAACAATATATTTTTATTTATGTTCAGTTTTGATTACCAAATAAATCAAAATACACTTTTGATTAATTTGATTTTTAGAAAAACCATTATTATGAATTGCAAATGTTGCTCAACTTCAGAGTTCTGACGGGAACTGTTGTATTCAGTTTTCAAGACATGAATGAATTTTGTTTTAAAATCTATTTTTTTTTTTTAAATTAAATATATAATCATCTAGTAGGCGGGGACTGCTATAATGAAAAATACATTCCCTCGATTTTTCGAGCAGGAGTTATACAATGATCAGCGTACGCCCTTCAACGATTTCTGATCCTCGTTTATTGGGTAGGAGTAGATTTGTGTTAGGTTCCAAAAAAAAAAAAAAATCTTTGTGAAGCACGGCTGGCTCTGAGACCCAACCACAGCTCAGTATTTAAACCGTAATACCTCGGTGATTTTACTAACACTAATCTAAAAGTCATATTTAATTTCATCTTCTCTAATCTTCTTGAAACAAAGTTCGGGTAGACACAGCTAGTAGAATATTAAGTTGTAGAAATATATCTTCCGTTTGGGAACTTAATATTTTCATCATAATCATTTCAAGTGAGTTTTTGTTATGACAGGGAGTTTTCAAGTCCTATATGTACATTGTTATTTTAAATATTTCATGTACTTATTTTACAACGATGCAACTAATTGACGTCTTTGCCTTCACTACGCAAATGGTCTCACAAAGAGGACTACTCGTACTTGAAACTTGCAAAACGAAATCGAAATAATTTAGAAAATCTCACATCGCCGGAAATCAAACACGAGTCTCCTAAATGAAATTTCAGAGTGATGAAATATTTTTCTTTTCGTGATATTTTCTAAGAGATAGGACTAATAAATACATTTTTCAGAAAGAAAGAAATTTCATATTTGGGTTAAGCCAAAGGGAACATTGAATTGAGTACGTTTGAGTGCCAGGTACTAACAATTTAAAACATGGGAAGAGTTAAACGCATTCACCAATAACTTCAACTTTACATAGTATTTCCTTTTTTTTATATTCTCTACCCTAATTTCCACACAAAAACGAGATTTTTTTTCTTCTTCTTTTTGAAAAATACTAAAACACTATCAACATACTACCTTGTTTGTATCGCAGTTGGGGGGTCGACCAACTTTATTGAAGTGAAATATTTTTTTAATCCCTAGATCTTTCATTTCTTTGTAGATACATTTTGCCAAGGGATATCATCAAAAAGGAATGAAAATTATACAGTCTTCAGGATTATGGTGAAACGTCACAATTGGACCGAGTAATTTTATTATTGAAAAATAGGACAGCATTCTGCATAGCTTATTTCTTTCTTTGTACAATTTAATTTTACAATACAAAAACCAGTATCAATACAAATTCAATATAAGTTGTCAATTAGCAAGAAGAGGAAACTATTAGAAACAACATCCCACAAGACATATGTCATCAATCATACTCGTATACAATATGCGTCCTACCGAGCGGGAGTTTAAATATTATAACACCCGGCAATGAGCAAGTTAGCATGGCAGCAGGAGAGTTTCAACTCGTGATTCCAAGCAAGCATGTAGAGAAAAAATGAATCGATCGAAGTCCAAAATCAACAATGATAAAACCAGCACAAAGCTTTCTCTTGTAAATGTATGTGGAGCAGAGGAAGGTAAAAAAAAACATTCAAAGATTTTGAGTAGTTTATTATTGCACAGCTCTGATTGACAAAAAGAAGAAGCAATACACAGACCCTGATAACAACCTAAAAAGCTTCCTGATATGATTTGTTAATTAGATATTGTACCTCCAGTCTCAAAATAACCATGCCACTGTGCGAAAGTGTTAGTGAAGAAAAGTTGTGGAACGGAAACGTGAGTAGATCGCAATCGCCCTATTGCGACAACGGTGGATTATCAAATTTAACATCGCCATCATCCATGTCACCACCACTTTCACATAGTTCGTCGAGTCACAGGATATTCAAGCGTGGGTCATCCACTTTTATATTGGAAAGCAGATCACCTTCTCCAACACCAACACCTCAACCTCCCAGACTTTTAACATTTTTCATCGGTTGGTATCCAGCTTTCCTTTTAGTTTTTGTCAAGAATGCTCTGGTCAATATTTTTTATCTCTCCTGGACACAACTGATCTTTATTGGACCAGCATTGTGGATAGCTGCATGGTTGTGGTGTCTCATGAAATGCTTCACAATTCCAATGATTATGACCAAATGGACATTGTCTTTTTTGTTCACCCCAGCCTCTGAGAAATACAGGAAGAAGAGGACAGTTCTCATAAGCGGAGGCAGCACCATCCAAGCTTTACATTTAGCGAGGAATTTCTATACGGTTGGAGCTCGAGTAATAGTTTTAGAAATTGAAGGAAAATTCAGTTTAACAAGATTTTCTACAGCGGTGCACAAATTTTACACTGTGCCCGAGCCTAAAGGTGACCAAGGTGTTGAATATGTCGAAGCTGTGAAGAAAATTGTCGAGAGAGAAGCGGTCATGTATTACATTCCTGTAAGTGAAACGAGTCCAGTGTACTATGATGCACTGCTTAAACCCCATCTCAGTTTATTGGGCTGCACATGTTTCTGCCCAAGCTTGAGAGAAACTCGAATCTTAGATGATGGATTCGAATTCCTCAGTAAGTGCAAATTGGAAAATATTGAAACACCAAACTTCTATCGAGTTCAGAGTAAAGAAGACATTAGCGAGTTGTATGAAAATGGCGCTCTCAGATCCGGCAGGAATGTCATGTCTAATATTGGGGACATCAAGTTTAGAATAAAGTTTGTCATGCCTCATACCCGAAGACAACTAAAAGTGCCCAGAGCGATCAACGAAACACATCCCTGGCTCATAGTACAAGATTACCTTGGTGATCACTTTGTCACGTGTACCACAGTCAAGGAATCAAAAGTGGAGGCTAACGTAACTTGTAAGGTAGAACAAAGTGGAATCGGTTTTGTCCCGGTCGAACATAGTGAGATAAATAAATGGTTGGATCATTTTTTTACTCGGTTGACAAATATTAGACCTATTTATGGACATTTAAGTTTCAGATTCGTAGTAACAAAAACTGGTCTGTTATTACCATTAAGCTGTAAGATAGGAATTTCTTTACCATACATTTGTTATACAAACGTGCATCCAAGAATAATTTGGAAACCATGTCGACACTTTAGTCGACAGAAATCCGGACCAATAGTAGCACAAAATGGTAAATTTTGGATTTACGAAACATTGAAAAGTGTCTTGAAAACACCCAATATTAGTTCAATTACGAAACTGTTTGGACACGTTTTAGACAAGAAAGAGGTTCTTTTCGTGTACTGGGACCCTGTACCTTATTGTGCATATTATCATTTGCAACTTCCATTCAATAATATATCTCGACTTCTTAGGGGCGAACAAATTCAACATCGACATTCGGTGTATCAAAGGAGATTGACAAGCTCTTTGAGTTCTGTATGTAACTAGAACCAAATGTATAAATTTCAAATTGTAAATAGTGTACCTATATATTTGTAAAAAATGACGCATTATAAATAGTATTGTAAATCAAAATAGCTTAACAATTACAAATATTTATCTTATCTTTTTCTCTCTAAATATTTTATTAATTTTATTTTATCAAACAGATTGCACTTCTATTAAACGTGATATGCAAGCGCTTAGTAACTATGCTAGGATGGGTTACTGTCAAAAAACATGTTAAATAGTTACATTAAAATACCAAAAAGCTGCAGAAAAGAACTATATATGAGTAGAGATCAACACTAACAAGGTACCACTATCATACCATCATAGTAAGAACTTTATTCTAAGGCTAATTTTTCTTTTTTTCTTTCTAAAAATAATAGTTCAGTTAGCATGAGAAAAAGTATCACCGAATATATAAAATAATAAGGAATAAATGTAAGGTGGCTTTAGTATTATAATTTTGGAAATAAAGGGTTTTTCAATAAGGGTCGGTCGATGTTTGCAGCCTGTGGCGGTCATTTTTTTCTTTAGCGTTTATCTAAACTGTTGTTTATTACTATATTACAGATGCAAAATCAAATCAACATCGACCCGTACTTATTTAAAAACCCTTCTATAAAGTGTAATTCTATTTAAATTTTTGTATTTTTTCAATTAACTAATCAATTACTTTGTGTTAGTCTTAAAGTAAAAAAAAAACCGTCATAAACAGTGCAAAATAAATTTTATTGTACCTACCGGAATCTTTTAAACAGTGAAAAAAATCTATTTTCAGCATGGTCGTGACAGTGACTAAATCAATTGAATTTGGACTACCGACACTGGTCCAAATTCAATCATATCTAATCCACCGTTTATTATTCTATTACAGGTTTCAAATCACCATGACAAGTGACATGATTGAGTAGAACGTTCAAGCCCCGAAGTAAAATTCGCCAAGTGCAAAAGATTGAGATCTTGTACACTGCGAGTAATTGCCTCGTGTTCTGCTGTACACTTCCACAAACTTGCGGCGATGTTCGTGTCTGATCTGGCGTTCCCTTGACTACGAGTGTTGGTCAACTGTTTAATGAACGTCTCAATTTGGAGAGTCGTAAAATGGGCGCAACTTTTGCACTAACGAACGCTCATTTTGACAATAAAGTTTTATTATTTAGTCGTTCTGCTTAATCGTCACTTGGAATAGTCATTTGGTATCTACAATAGATTACACAGACACCACCGACCACCAAAATCTACCCACCCTTATTGAAAACCCATAGTCATTTGGTATCTGTAATAGAATAATGAACAACAGATTACACAGACACCACCGACCAACAAAATCTGTCTGTAATAGAACAATGAACAACAGATTACACAGACACCACCTACCACCAAAATCTATCTGTAATAGAATAATGAACAACATATTACACAGACACCACCGACCACCGAAATCTATCTGCAACAGAATAATGAACAACAGATTACACAGACACCACCGACCACCGAAATCTATCTGCAACAGAATAATGAACAACAGATTGCACAGACACCACCGACCACCAAAATCTATCTGCAACAGAATAATGAACAACAGATTACACAGACACCACCGACCACCAAAATCCACCCACCCTTATTGAAAACCCATAGTCATTTGGTATCTGTAATAGAATAATGAACAACAGATTACACAGACACCACCGACCACCAAAATCTACTCACCCTTATTAAAAACCCTTGTTCTAAAAATCAGTTGTGCTCAAACATCAAAAAGTTATTATATGTTATACTGTAAGCGTATACTGTTATACTGTAAGCGTACACTGTTATACTGTAAGCGTATAAAAGATAATGCTAACAGTAGGCGAGGTTCATTTACCTAAATTCATTTGGAAGATTCGCTTGAACAAGCGTGAGCTTGTAGTCACGCCCTCAAGGCGACAGGGATAAACGTGATCATTGTCGGCAAACAATTCACCAACTTTTTTTTTTTTTAAAGCCCTTATTTAACTTACTATGTATGTATGTTTGTGGTTAAATCTTAGAAATTAAATTTAACCCACTTCCCATTGTCCGATTGAGCTGAAATTTGGCACAGTGGTAGATCTTCGATGACAATTGAATGTGGTTTAGTTTTGGTTGGGGTCATTTAATTACGGCCACTTTTCTGGCCGATTTTTAAAAAAATTCCAGAAATTTTCCGAATTTTGGCCAATATCTCAAGATTTGTCGCGACAACATATCAACTCAAAGCGAGTTCAACGCCATTGTGGTGTTGTTTTAATTTTAATCCTTCATTTAGGACATATTTTGCAAAATTGTGACTTTTTATTAAAGTTTTTTTATCATTTTTCTCTAGCTCCTTTAGCAGTATTTATAGGTAATAGGCAATTTTGTTAAAGAAAATTGTTCGGTGTAGACCCGGCATTCATTATACAGTCTTGTGTTAAGATAATCAAGTAGACAATCATAACTACAACTTTCTGGCCTTGGACATTAATTTGTTCAACTTATTGTTCCACGCGTTTGCTATATGGATGTATAATCGGCACTTTTTGAAATTTTTTTAGAGAGAAACAACAGTTTTACGTTTATCTCGTATTTGTTTATTTCAAACAAAATGCTGTTTGATATAAATACCGTTTTTTCGTAACGCATGAACTTTATCAATTCGGAATGAAATTTTCCTATACCTAAATTGATCTTTGGCTTTGGTTCAATTTCATTGTACTTATCAATTTAACAATTTTTATGAAAAATACTTCCTTTAGTTTAAATACTTTAAATAAATATTACTAATGGAACTCTAAATAATGTTGAACTTTGTTAGATTTTAGAGCATTTTGCAATCTGACCGTAATGGGTAATGAAAAACCCACAATGTAGAAGTTTCCCGTCGCCTCTTGACTCTACTTCAATATCTCTGTCTTAAACTCTTCAGTCGAAAATAATTCCCAGTATTCAGAGAAACGAACAAATTGAAGTAGGCGCAAAGTCAGGAGATTGGGCAGTTCAAAATTGTCTAGCCAAGTTTGAAACTGCCATGGATTTGCCTCCGAATAGGGGGAAAAAAAAAACAAAAAAAAAAAAACACCAAGTCAGCTTTGGACGGAAAAAATCGAACCACTCCTCCGACTTGGCGACTTCGGACTTTCTCTTATTGATCTCTCTGAAGACTCATGTAGCTGGGCTTGTTTTCCACAGACTAGTGGGTTAAAACAAAGGTCTTGAAGTGAAATAAAGAGGCGGTGTGGAATTTTTACTTTCTACGTGTTTCCTTATTTCACAAGGGAATCTTTTCTAAAATTTCGCCTCTTTCAGGGGAAGCCTCAGGGGGTCACCTTTGAAATATTTTATAAAACCACATATTATAAAATATATTTTTAAAAAGTAGAAGAAAACAAGAACTTTAAGACTTATTTGAGATCTGTAGTTAAAATGAGACCGGAATTATAAGTTGGACATTTCAAACCACAACAATATTCCTGTCTGAAATTAAAGTATCAAGTTTGGGTAAAAGAAAATTCAATTGTATTGTCTTTCCGACGATCTTTATTAATTTGGAAAAACTGTGATTGGGCTCCCGAGTAGAGCGAGAGTAGGGTTTCAAAGTGAAAAACACTGAAATATGTGTTCTTTTTACTTTGACAAAAAAGGTAGGTAAGTTTCTTTCCTTTATAATGTTGGTAAAACTCAAGAGTAACGACAGATCAAAGGTGTATAAAAACTCAAATTTAATAACTCCGGCCCTGTTTTGAGTACAGATATCACTCAAATAAATCCCAATATACATATTATTTTTATCCCAGAAATGTACTATGTGGTAGTTCCACACAGGATTTCAAAGTTGACACCCTTGGGTCCTCCCTGAAAATCACAAAAGTTTGAAAACTACGAGAAAAAGTTTACCTTTAAAAAACGTGTTTCGGCAAGTTTTTAAATAGAAACCGTTCTCGGGATATTCATATCCGATCAGTTTTTGAGACACACCTTGTATTATTATTACCGTAAAATTGTTTTTTCAATAGGGATTTTTGTAGATATTAGAATAATTGAAATAGTAAAAACCTTCGTAATTCGAAATACTTCCCACATGGCTTTTCAAAGTAGAATGGTTCAAAAATGTTATTTTGAACCAAAAGACCTTTTGATAAGCCCCCAAAAATCGTTTATAGTACTGTTATGAAAAAATAATTGAAAGCCATTGGGTTTCTCTACAATAACAATATTATTTTCCAAAGGATTCTTAACCGGTCTCAAAAGAAACTGAAGGCGGTCGAATTATGTTTTTTTGGGGATTTCTAAACAAAAGAAAAATCGTGGTGTTAAAACTTGACCTCAATTTGTTAGGCGAATAACTCAAAAAAGAAATGGCAATGAATTACAAAAATGCATTTCATTCCTTTTTCCACCCGGTACATTGGATTTAAAAATAAATTTTCATAACAGAAATATACTGATTGTTGAAAAATGTTATTTTGAAATGCAAGACCTTTTGATAAACTCTGTCCCGAATCAGAGTCTACATTTTCAACATAAACAAAAACACTTGAGTGCATTCAACCGTTACTTACAGCAATGATTTCAGTTATCAGTTTATCCGGGCAAATCGGTATGCGTGAAAACGCGGACTGATCACGTAGTTCAATAGTGATAGGAAATAGTGCATTTAGAGTCTGGACGACTATTGCAACATTAGTTTGTACTATAACAAAGACATAAATGTAGAAGTAATTAGCGATTAACTCTGTAGAATCAAGAGTATTTTGAAAATGTGATTACCTCCTCTTTCATACTTAAAAATAATGTCGATATTAACTTTCTTCAAGAAAGTAAAGGAAGGGTACATTTCAGGGTAAGCAATCCGGAAATTTTTTTTGGGGGGGAGACATACAAATGTAAAGTTATATTACGTGTTTGCGGCCATGTCCCAATAAATTTTCCAGAGTCCAGAAAAGATATATCCTTAATTTTTCGGAAGCAAACTTCTTGATCCCACAATTTTTCCTGAATAAGAAATGGGGGAAAAAAGTGACATACTTTGCTATTGGGTGAAGCGACTTGTCTAGAAACCAGAATAAAATGCGTAGGTGTTTAATTATTAGGCAATCAAATTGAACTTAGTACTGAGTGTATAATATTAAACTTTGAACTGTACAAGTCACCCTTTATGCCAACCAATGCACACTAAATATATATAAATTTTATTTATGCCAACCAATGCACACTAAATATATATAAATTTTATAGAGGGATAAACATTGATCGAAATTTGTAAATATATTTTTAAGTGATAAAAACTGTTTCGCACATGTTTAATTTAATCTTCATGTCAGAAGGAGGAAACACAGCCACTTTATTAAGTGAATGATTCATTTTTGATTAAAACAAACATAAATCGACTGGTAGATAAGGCCGGCCATACACGCACCCATAAGTCTGTCCAGACTTGTCTGTACAGATTATCTGCGCAGACAATCTGTACAGACTAGAAACCGTCGTGTATGGCAGGATCAGCACAGATTTTATCTCCGATTTTCAGACAAAATCTGTGCAGATCCTGCCATACTCGACAGACTTGTCTGCGCAGATAAGTCTGCACAGACTTATCAGTGCGTGTATGGCAGGCCTAAGCATGACCAGTCTCAAGGTGAAGGCAGTGCTTAATCGTGACGTAGTCTTGAAGTATCCTCGTTCAATTCTTGCAATCTAAAAACTTTGTTTGCAATCGGGAACTTTACCGTCCAAAACATTCATAAATACGTACGGGTTCATTAAGAACATATATTAAAAAGTACCTAAATACTGATTCTGCAAACTGAAAACAAAATCGTAGTGTATTTTATTAGTGAAGGATTTAACTGCTCGGGGGAATGTAATGTAACAAGTCATATTCATTTGTATTTGACGGTTATTGTGAAGTGTACTATAACGATCGAAGTAATGTAACGGGAGCATTTCTCTGAATTTTCTAATTTTTTTGACAGTAAAACTAAATGGAATTCATGAAAACACATGATTTGCCAGAAAATTTGGAATATGTTTGTAAATTACATACTCATGTGGGATTCATCATTAGTCTGGAGGAATGATAACAGAAAGCCCAGCTGGTACCTAACTAGTTTTGTTTAAGGTGTATGAAATTCTGGTTGCCATAGCAACGTAATGCAAACTAGCTTTCGCTTCTAAGACCAATGAGAACCTTAGCTTTTGGATTAATGCTAGGTCATAAGTTCAGTTTCTGGATAATTAAGGGTAGGTAGTTATGTTAATTACGAGAGTAAGTTGATACGATTATACGAGTAATTTTCAACTGCGACACTCTCGACAAGAAACGTCTATTTATACGAAATCCGAGAGATAGAAGGAGAGATGACAGCAAAGCGAATGATTATGAACTGCGGCCCCCAGCGCCAAACTCAATAATCTCAAACACAGAAAATAAATGTTGGAAATTGCTCGCACATACGATTATCCGCACTTACCTACAGAACAAAATGCAGTTTTGTGACCTTCGCTGATGCAAATAAAGTTAATTTTCTTTCAATTACCTATTATCTAAGAAGCAAATTTCAGAATGAACAATGAATTTCTAGTTTCTAGTAAAACAAAATACTGATAGTAAAGACTAAAGATAAGGAATACTGAAATGTAAAACATTTTGAATTTTTCCCGGGTTAGTGATGAAAGTCAATGAACGTTAAGGTTTTACAAATCTAGTTAAATAAACAGGTGTGTTCATGTGTCAAGGATTTTGGGGGGGGGTTATTTTTTTCGTGATTCCAAAGGTTCATTATTGAAAATAATAAACCAAAAATATGGTTTCGTACCTACTAGGGTGTAAAAATAGGACCAGTTTTTTTACTTTATATTTACACTATCTGTTTTACCCGTGCTTCGCTACGGGCTTTAATAGCTGATAGAAGAATAAGGATAAATATGAATGTTCAAATCTGAAGAACAGATAAGAAATAAAACTATTGGGAAGGGGTCTCGAAGCGCTTCCCAAACTTTTTTCTTCGCAACCTTCTTTTACTATTGTGATGCGGCTATTTAGCATACCTAATGATGCGCACTAAGAAAGGGTTTTTAAATATTCGAACTGGGGCGCCCGCCGCTTCCACTTCCAGGAAGTTTTCGTAGATCCCAGTTGGGGGTATATTAGATTAGGCAGTTCAGGGGATATTACATTTGATCAGATAAAATACACTTAAATTCGTGAAAATGTAAGAAATGAATTTATTTAGCTCTTATTTTCAACATTTCAGTAGTCACCGTGTCCGATTGAAGTATAGCGCATTTACACACATAAATAAAGTGCATTTCAGGATGTATACCGGGGTCAAAAGTGGAGTTCACTAACGTTTAATNCGTTCCCCTCTCCTACTTTAACTTCGCTCTTTTCCAATTCTATTTGTGGTCTGCGTTCCCCTCTCCTACTTTAACTTCGCTCTTTTCCAATTCTATTTGTGGTCTGCGTTCCCCTCTCCTACTTTAACTTCGCTCTTTTCCAATTCTATTTGTGGTCTGCGTTCCCCTCTCCTACTTTAACTTCGCTCTTTTCCAATTCTATTTGTGGTCTGCGTTCCCCTCTCCTACTTTAACTTCGCTCTTTTCCAATTCTATTTGTGGTCTGCGTTCCCCTCTCCTACTTTAACTTCGCTCTTTTCCAATTCTATTTGTGGTCTGCGTTCCCCTCTCCTACTTTAACTTCGCTCTTTTCCAATTCTATTTGTGGTCTGCGTTCCCCTCTCCTACTTTAACTTCGCTCTTTTCCAATTCTATTTGTGGTCTGCGTTCCCCTCTCCTACTTTAACTTCGCTCTTTTCCAATTCTATTTGTGGTCTGCGTTCCCCTCTCCTACTTTAACTTCGCTCTTTTCCAATTCTATTTGTGGTCTGCGTTCCCCTCTCCTACTTTAACTTCGCTCTTTTCCAATTCTATTTGTGGTCTGCGTTCCCCTCTCCTACTTTAACTTCGCTCTTTTCCAATTCTATTTGTGGTCTGCGTTCCCCTCTCCTACTTTAACTTCGCTCTTTTCCAATTCTATTTGTGGTCTGCGTTCCCCTCTCCTACTTTAACTTCGCTCTTTTCCAATTCTATTTGTGGTCTGCGTTTCCCTCTCCTACTTTAACTTCGGTCTTTTCCAATTCTATTTGTGGTCTGCGTGCCCCTCTCCTACTTTAACTTCGCTCTTTTCCAATTCTATTGGTGGTCTGCGTTCCCCTCTCCTACTTTAACTTTGCTCTTTTCTTAATTCTATTATGTCACAACCTTTTATTCGGTGCCTACTCGCTTTCGCTGTAACCATTTCCTGGCACGGTATAGCCTTCGCTTGCTTCTCACAGTATCCATAGAAACTGCGCAGAAACTCGCATTTTGTTGATGAGCCTTTATTGTGAGTGTTGCCTGAGGTTCTCTCACTGGTATTTTGTGTGATATAGGCACCTACTTGATATTCTATTAGTAAACTCGGTGTTTGACTCAGATATTTGAACAGCGTGCATTACAGCATTTCCAGGATCCATGATGATGTAAGCATTTTCATTGTTGAGATGAATTTTAAGAATAGCTGCAACAAAAGTTTTAAATTTTCAGTCGAGGGCGTCGAGCCATCACCTTAGAAAAAACTGACCAAGTGTAAAGTCGGTATTACTTTAAGAGAATAGAGACAGAAAATTTAAGTGCGGGATATACAGCAGCAACAATAAACTTGGACCCAATAATAGATATCACTATTTTCATGGGCAGAATTTTTTTGGTTGAATAAGTGGAACTTGGCCTTTTTTCAATGATAATTTTTTGTGAGATTGAAGTATAGCGCATTTACACACATAAATAAAGTGCATTTCAGAATGTATACCGGGGTCAAAAGTGGAGTTCACTAACGTTTACAATAATTGATGGGCGCGACTTTTTCCCCCGCGGCTGGCGCCCCATTTGGAATACTAAAAAATCCTTTCTTATTGCACATCTACAAAATAAAACGAACCCACATACCAAATTTCAGCCACCGCGAATTTACAGGTATGGAGAAACAGTGATTAAAATGTCATAATATTTTATGGGCGCGCCTATTTCCCCCACAGCTGGCGTCCCAGTTGGAATATTAAAAAATCCTTTCTTATTGCTAATCTAGAACATAAAGCGAACCTACATACCAAATTTATGCCACCGGAAATGTACCGATACGGAGAAACAGTGATAAAAAGGTAATAATATATGTTCGATGCGCCCTTTACCCCCCGCGGCTGGCACCCCAGTTGGAATATTGAAAAATCCTTTCTTATTGCACATCTAGAACATAAAGCGAACCAACATACCAAATTTCAGCCACCGCAAATTTACCGGTACGGAGAAACAGTGAAGAAAATGTGATAATATTTGATGGACGCGCCCTTTACCCCCACGACTGGCGCCCCAGTTAGAATATTGAAAAATCATTCTTATTGCACATCAAGAACATAAAGCGAACCTACATACCAAATTTCAGCCACCAAAAATTTACCGGTACGGAGAAACAGTGATGAAAAGGTAATAATATTTGATGGACGCGTCCTTTACCCCCCCGCGGCTGGCTCCCCAGTTGGAATATTAAAAAAGCTTTTCTTATTGCACATCTAGAACATAAAATGAACCTACATACCAAATTTCAGCCACCGAAAATTTACCGGTACGGAGTAACAGTGATGAAAAGGTAATAATATTTGATGGACGCGCCCTTTACCTCCCCGCGGCTGGCTCCCAAGTTGGAATATTAAAAAATCCTTTCTTTTTTTTTTTACATTTAGAACATAAAATGAACCTACATACCAAATTTCAGCCACCGAAAATTTACCGGTACGGAGAAACAGTGATGAAAAGGTGATAATATTTGATGGACGCGCCCTTTACCCCTGCGGTTTGCGCCCCAGTTGGAATATTAAAAAATCCTTTCTTATTGCACATCTGGAACATAAAGCAAACTTACATAACAAATGTCGGCATCCGCAAATGTACCGGTACGGAGAAACAGTGATTTTCATATGTAAACGCGCTAATTTTTCCCCCGGGCGCCCCAATTCGTATATTTAAATATTCTTTCTTAGTGCGCAACTAAGACCTAAGTGTGACCTACATGCCAAATTTCAGCCTCCTAGGACGTATCAGTGCGAATATATCGCGATGAGTGTTAAGTCAGTGTCTTTCTCTTTTATATATATAGATATGCGAAGTATAGGTAAGTATTATATATATATATATATTTAAGTGCAATCAACAATGCATTTTTATATAATATATATATAAAAATAGTTATATACACTGTAAATAGAGGGGTTACAAAATAAGATGGGTCTTTTTAAGGAAAGATTCAATTACGAACATGTCCTGTCTCAGGCAAGAGAACAGGTCATATTCAGAACTGAGATCATTCCTAACATTGGTAAACTTGGGGCATTCGTTGAGAATATGTTTAACAGAAATTCTGCAAGAACAGATGTTACAAGTTGGGGGGCTTTCCCTCTTCATTAGAAAACTATGCGTCATTTGTGTATGTCCTATTCTAAGACGGGTTATAGAAACTTGGTATGGGTGAATAATTTCGATGTCCTTTTTTTCCTTTTCTGCACAAATTATGACGACTAGATATCAAAAAACGGGTCTAGAAAAAATGTGTGTCCGTCCATCCGTCCGCAAATCTACAGAATTTAGGTATTATTGGTCCGATTTTGATGAAATTTGGTACCAATATTCCTTGAGGCCATAATTCGAGTCAAAACCTTAACATTGGAGATAGCACCTTCTTGGGTCCATTTATGGGTCAAAAGGTATCATTTTGGCGTGACCCTCTAGAATCCAAACGGCAATCCTGATTTTGATGAAATTTGAACACTCTATGTAAAATATCGTCAAATTGTGGGACTCATGGGGCTATCTTCATCTGGGGGTCCTTTAGAGTTACGGCACCAAACCTCAACTTCCGGTCACTTTTGCTGAAATTTAAAACTGAGACTTTTTGTAACATATCATCGACAAAATTTGGACCTCATGGGGTTATTTTCATCTGGAGACACTTTAGGGCACAAAATCTCAAATTCGGATCACTTATCCTTTCGGACCACAAATTCGGTGCCATTATTACTCCAAATTGGATAAAATTTAAAATAATCACTCTGAAACATATTATTGACAAATTTTGGGTCTTATAAAGCTATCTCCACTGGGGGCCTTGGAAACCAAATCTAATATTAACTCTAGCTGTGGCATCAACCGAAGGCTGTCAAAGGTTTTTCTTTTTTTTCATTATAGAACTGCGACAAGAGCCGAAGCCTGCTAAATCTAATGCATAGAATATTTTCACTAGAGAGCTGTGACATCAACCAAAGGTTAATTCAAATATATTTTTTCACATTAGAGCTGCGAGAATAGCCGAAAGCTGCCAAATCTAATTTAAATAATATTTTCTCTAGGGAGCTGCGAAAACTGCCGAAGGTTGTCAAAGGTACCTAATTCAATATATTCGGTAGCTTTGCTTACTCTTGACACTGACACGCTCGATAATGTAAAATATCATTTTCTTTTGGTTGGGTTATCATCACCATTATTTAAAATGTGGTATGTGGTTCGTATGAGTACCTGCCTAAGAGCTAAGTACATCTGCCCCTTATTGATGCAATATAATGCAATGTTCATAATGGGTAGATAATGGCTGTATTATTATAATTCTTACAAAGGTTATCGAACAAGAAAAAAATAAAAAGAACTTTATGATAATAGATTAGGCGGTATACATGGGTTCATAGGCAACTAGACTTAGGTACCCACCTATTTTCAAACGACCTCCGTGGCGAAGTCAAGAACGAAACTCTGACTCTATAGTTATAATAACAATAATTTTATTATTTATCTTTTCTATTAATTTATATACCTACATATCGAATGTTTTATTTTAAATAAATGATATGCTATTTGTTTGTATTAAAATATTATCTCACCAAAGGAGCATAAGTTGTGACATATTGAAAAAGGAGCATAAGTTCAATTGGTGATCAGAGAAGAATGTTAGGTCAGTAACAAGAACGATTTTCCTTAATCTTCAGCTATGAATAGTTGAAAAGATACTGTAAAACCAGAAACATTTTACAATAACCCAGCCAAAAGAAAAGCTTAAGAACCAGAAACATTTTACAATTTTGTGGAAGTAGAATGGTGGAAGTTATGAATATTTCTATAATTTTAAACTGTCTCCAATGTAAAAAAGTAGATACTTGTGTAAATAGTTGAATAGAAAATTTTTCTATTTTAGTAGAAATCACGAAAATTTTTGCCATGTTTAACGTAAAAATTTTGCGACCCAAAATGAGTTATTTTTTTCCGAGAAGAGGAATTAAGTATAGAAGTGTGTTTGGAATGACCTGAAAGAAATTCTAACCCCTTTAATTAAAACTACCTACTCTTATTCTATTTCCATGGGGTAGCATTTTTGGATAGGGGACTTTGGGATATATTATACCATAACTATCTTTATATTTTAAAGACCATGTACAAGTAAGGAGACTCATAGTAGATCTGGCTGATGATCTATCAGCAAGATCTAAAGTTTAAAATTGGATTCGGCACAAGGCCCGAATGGGGACAAGTATTGATTGAGACGGGGTACAAAAACATGTAGGTACCTAATTCTTAAAGACGTAGGCATCCATTTCAAAATAGATCTATACAGTATTGTTTCAATCAAAGGTTCCTTATAGGTACAAAAAAGACCTTTTTTGGAAGGGTTTTTAATGTGGAATAAAAGACATTACAGATTTTTTAGAGGTTTTTTCCTCCTCCTTATTTCTCGTTTCAAATGAATATTGAATGAAACCTTTAATCCAAACCGTTTGCAAGATATAAAAGAAAACGTAAGACATCTCTTTAAAAAACGTTTTTTTTTTACACTCTTGTATTTTTTTTTTTTTTTACTTACACTCTTTCTGAAGTAAGGTGACGAAGTGTCGGCTTCTTTGCGTCACCCCGAACAAAACAAAAAATCTGCCCGGCTCATTATTTTACTTTCTAAATAAAATTTGATATTTTATGTTTCAAGGTAGGGGAGAGTGGGGCAAGATGGGGTAGTAAAAGTTTGGCAGTTACTTTAAGAAATGAAAACATATTTTGTTAAGTGATATGTCAGCAGACAGGAAATTTAGTTGTTTTTTTATTGAAAAAAAAAAAAAAAATTAAAAAATGTAATTTTCCTCAAGAAAAAGGAATAAATGTAAAAAAAGTCCAAATACCCCGTCTTACCCCACTGCTGGGGTAAGACGGGGCAGAACATGGGGTGAGATGGGGTAGATACAATTTTCAACATTATTTTTAAAATAAAATATATTGATTGAACAATTTTCGCGTTGTACAACCTAACTGCAGATTTCGCATACTAGTACTGCATCTGGATCATCCTCTTCTTCTCCAGCACGTAGGCAGTGAGCCCATTTTCGGCATAGGCAACACATTATCCATCCTTCACCATTTGAATTAGAATATTTTTGCAGACAGTATAAGCATTCTAATTTCTTCACTCTTCTCCAACTTGACATTCGACTTCTTTTCCTTTTCTTCTCTAATTTGAATATTTATTTTACCTCTTGTCCACTGGTGCTAGGAATGGGTAGAATATCTTCTGGAGTAATTGATCTGGTTGTCACGGATGAGGCGGGTGGCGCCAGGGTCGCAATCGAGGCGAGTGGCACTAGGGTCACAGATGTAAAGAGTGGCGATGGGGCTGAAGGTGAGGCGATTGGCGCCGGGGCCACAGGTGAGGCCAGTGGCACTGGGGTCACAGGTGAGAATACATAATACAGAAATTATAGAATACAGAACATTACTCTGGTGAAGGATGGGGTACCCCAACAGCATCTTACCCCAACAGCACTTTTCCTATATAAAATATTTTAAAAAAATATGGAAACAATATAATGAAAAATTTACAGCTGAAAAACTTAAAAAACGAACAAGTAAAAAAGTTAAAATAGTGTAAAAATATATATAATTATTCATCTTACTTGCAGACAACGCTCTAGATCGTTCAAAAATCGATTTGATTTTAATGAAAAACACAAAAGTTTACCTGCTGCTGTCTACACATAACTGAAGCACATGGTTTGGTTTTGTTTATGAATTATTTCAAAAGGAGAAATTTTTTCATCCATCAGATCATAGGTAGCGCCAGCCATATCGGCTGTACAAAGGGTGCCCCATCTTACCCCCGTACCCCATCTTACCCCACTCTCCCCTAGGTACGTTGAATCTAAAAATCGAATAAAAATTCGTGATGATGCCAAAGGTTGATTATTGAAAAGAATAAACCAAAAATTCGTTCAGCTGCCGCCCCATACACCGTGAGCGGTAATTTTGTGCTTAGCGTCGACCAATTCTGATGCTATGTAGCTCCCATTTATGGTCTAATTGTACCCTGAAACTTTCTCACTGTCAGTCAGATATATATTCCAAATTTGAGTATGGATTTGTATTATATGTGACCAAATGGCAAAACTTCAGTTCACGGCGAACGAACGCCCGATAAAGAAAATAGGTATCTACTCTATCGATAAGATATACCCCTTTCAGCAAGCATCTCTTTCTAACACACTAGACTGCAAATTTATTATGCATTGCAATAGGAAGTGCTTCTTCCAACTTGTATGTTGTATTTCGATTTAAATAATAATATTTGATCTCTGCTCACGCAGAAATAAAAAAAAAATACAATAATTATTTTTTTACTATTTTGTATAGAGAAGTAAAATTTAACGCATTCATTTGGTATTAATAGTTAGGAATCAATTAATTCTATAGTTTTTAAATCTGTTAATTTTTTATGATCTTATTTTTTTAGGCATAAAAAATAAGATCATAAAAAATTTAATCAAAGAGGGATTTTTTGGGTCGCAGTTGCAGTTTTAATGCTCGTTCATGATTGGGTGTCTTTCCGGACACACGTTAATAAAATGTTCGCTTTATTTTTACCACAAAATCTCTCGTAGAACGATTTAACATCCTAAACGTTTTTAAATGGGTAGGTCGGTAGGTACGGAAAACACACCCCAATCCCAATCGGTAGTATCCTGGAAAAGTTGACTACTCAACGGCGCTAATTCCTCGGACAACGGTTCCACAAAATAAATATTTTTCTGTGTCTTATGAATTCTTCATCCAATTTTCAAAATGAACCATTTCTTCCAAACTTCTTTTTTTAAATTTATAAAAAGAGGTTTTTCTTGAACTGGACCATGAATCTGCCTGCGCAAGTCGTCAGTAGAAGGTCAAATATTTATAAATGAGTAAGCCAGACGTTGTGGAGGAATAATATGTAATATATTTCTTCGATTAACATACCTATATAAAAAAATAATCTGTAGATACAAAATATTATGTAAAATAATTATTCATATTACTCTAAATTTTTAGAAATAACATATCAAATTTAGTAAAGCAATCAAATTAAATTGGGTGGTTAAATTGGGATTCAATTAAAACAATAATTAGGTAGATAAAATATTATCTCCATTTGATTATATAAAAAATTTTGATGAAAAAGATGTCTAGGTTTAACTCAAGGATTACATATCTGATCATATAGAATCATATATCGAATGCCTCGTCTGTTTGGACATTTATTACATTCATAAAATATTACATTCAATAATTAGAGCTGACCAGTTTTATCCTGAGATCGAAGTAGCTTCGGTTGAGGACAAAACTATATTAAGCCCTAATTAACATCTTTACACTTTTTATATCAGACAGGTATTTTATCTATTAATTCAATTAAATAGAGTTCATTGCCTCGGAAGGCACTGATTATTTAATTTTCCTTGAAGGTAGAGCTAGACAGCTAGACCAAACAAGTTGCATTTTTAAATTGATCTGTTTAGCTCCAATAAGTAATAAATCTTCAACATGGGTTCTACCTCCAAAGGGTTTCGATTAAATTGAAAATAATATTACACAGAATATTCTAGTGTGGAAGACAGAATCGAATGTTATTGGGAAACTAATCACCTTGAAGATTTTTCTGAATATAATGTTTGTAAATTATTGTTTGATCTTTGGATCAGCTCCCATCTGAATACTACATCAGATTAGGTATATGCTGGAAACTGGTGAATTTCACTTTTTTTTTTTTTTTGGCTTAACGTCCCTTAACATCTATTGGTCATTTGAGACAGGGGTTTTACCCTTCATTTGCTGGAAAACCAGCTACCCACATTAGCCAGCATCACGAGGGCGCGAACCCACGTTGTACAACCTCGCTGGACGTTGCTTAACTTCAGTGATCCAACGGGAACTGGTCCACTCAACGTACTATAGACGCTGGCTGATGTTAACAATTCAAATTACGATTATCTGACTTTTCTAATTTATCTGTCCAACGTGGAACAGAGTATAACGTGACTACATTTAATTTGTTTTTATAAAACTAGACTCGGTAAAAGTTATTTGCAAATGGTAAATTATTATCAAAGACAGGAGGCGGAGGTATGTTTCCAAGTTGAATGGGTGCACTTTTAGGATCCGAGGACACTACAGTGGTAATGTTGCCGTTGTCATTGACGCTGACTTGGGAAAATCGAGTTCCTTTTTTATCTCCATTGACATCACTGAACGAACTACTTGAAAAGCTTGATACTCCAAATTGGTTTGTACCGGGAGGTGGTGGGATGAATTTTTTAAATGTTAGACTTTCACCATCTTTAGAAGGTGGATAAACAAAGGTTTGTCCAACGCCACCTTCAGGTCCATAGGTTCCTTGAGCTGATCCAAAGTAGAAGTTAGAAGGAGGACCACTGAAAAAAAAGTGATATCTTTTAGAAGTGATATATTGATTGGTTGCTATAACTTGGCCTACATTAGAGTTTCACATTGACGACCCTTCTCTTTATTTTCAGAGTGGGGTGGATCATACCTTCGTTGCCAACGCTGCGCCATGTGTGTATTTAAAATCTTTTTGAAATTGTAACTGTAGCACAGTTGGCACATCACACTGTTCATTTTACATTGCAGTTTAACGTGCAATTCACTGCCGCGAATAAAACCTTGTAGTTACGTAAATCTCTCGTGTGTGTAATTTTCTTCACAATAGACTACGATCTCCCAAGATTTTGAAAAAAGTGGCAATAGATTAATACAAAATACGAGGTTGCCGAAAATATTTTGATGGTCCATGATTGTAAATCTGATAAAATATGTTTCAGTTCGTCCCGGCCATCGCATCGCATAAAACCGACTATCTTGAGGGCGCTATTAGTACCTACTTGATGACCTATGTCCTCTGTAAAATACCTCACCAAATGAGGATTGCCTTTCGGAGAACAATACTTACATTAGTACGTTGATCAATTTGGCCAGTGATAAGTCCAAAAAACTAGTCCAGGCTTTTTAACATAGTTTCCATGACCGCTGTATCAAATCGATAGAAAAACACAAAAGTTGAGAAGATGCCATGCAACAGTGTAAATAGAAATGGTTAGTAAAGTGGTGAAGATAGAAATAAATGAAATTATGAAATAAGGGTAAAGGATTTTTGGGTTAGCAATAATAGAAAAGGTCAATGCACGTGAAGTTTCACAATAGGTATAAAAGAGCTCTCTGGTACGTCTTACAGCCTAACACTCAGCCTGGTAAAAACTATTGTGGACCGCTTTTACACAATATTTGGAAGCTTTAAAACTAAGAACGTTGGGCTTAGGTAATTAATTTTTACAGAGTATCATGGAAATTACTACCATAAAAAACAACTGAAAATTTAAAATATTACGGTACAAAGGAATCGTAAAGCGTAAAATGCAAAAATTGAATAAAGCTAATTTTTCTGTACGTCGTGAGTGGTACTTTTGACCGCTTGTAATGGAATTTCGTAAGTCCAACTTTGAGGTCTAACTTGTCCACGAAGAATGGCCTCACTGTCAGTCATATCCAAAAGGTTCTGTTTGAGAAAAATATAAAATAATAGGGCTTAGTGCAAAATTAACCGAATTATTTAAAGAATTTAAAATAATTTAAAATTAAATTATATAAATTAAATAAAAAAATTTAAAATTTAAATAAAAATTTAAAGAAAAACGAATTCTGACCTTCTATGGACAACTGGTATTGGACATGTGTTGCCTAATACATAAACTAAAAACACAATTGCCAACTATTCAGCACGGATACAACACTAGAAATGTCCATTCGTTGGTCCCATCGTCACTTCCACTGTTTGGACAATCTTTCTTGGACGGGGGCATCCGAATTTACAAAAATATCAACATGTCCGTGAGGGACGNTCTGCTCAGTACCGCGCACATAGTACGCAAAGTACTTTAACGAGCGTTAGAGAGATACCTTAGGCACACGGTGTGCGCCCGGTATTCCTCAGAAATTTACCATAACATTGTTATGTGATGAACAGAAATAATAATAATAATAATAATAGAAAGTCAATTTAAAGAAACCAATCTTGTATACTCTATACAGAAGCAATATACCTATGCACACGTACAATATTAAACATCTTTACAAGCTAAGTTTTTGAAAGTTATTTTTACATCAGTTAGGTGCATTTTATGATAATTAAGATTCCGAGTACTATAAGTTATGAATAGGAGTGTATAAAGGAAAATATCCAATACAAGTTGTAAGGTGTTTACAGTCAATATCACAAAATTAAACTTTATTATTATTTTCCCAAATTAAGGCCATAACAACACATATTCTGTAAAAAAAAAAAAAATCAGATGTCTAACGTTAACCATTTCTGAGATAGGGTCGGATGATATATGGACGGACAGCCATTAGCTGAGTTCCTATTCTAGAGCAACATTACACCCGCCTCTAAGGTTACCCTCTGGCATTCAAATTCCAAAGGATAGCTCCGAGCTAATGCGATAGGGTGTACTCTTCTAGGCTACAACTGTAATTATTTTGGACTTTATTTTAGAATTACAAATGGTGAAGAAGAGAAGCTATAGTAAACAATTGACTAGAAGTAACAATCATCATAAACAAAAGATTGAGAAAAATGTGCAAATTAGTAATTAAAAGTTAGTTTTCATGGTCAAGGAAATATAGCATGTTCTGAAGGTAATTAGGTAATGTTCATAACAGACTAAAAGGGGTCATTCAAGCGGTCAAAATTTCTCTCCATATACAGTTAAACGGCAATGTACTCAATTTGAGACCGAAAAAGAGGAAAAATCGTCACAATTTCCACAAAACTTATCGATAAACGATAAACGTTTAAAAAAATCAAGTTTTTTCACACATTAAAAGCTAAAGAGGACAAATGGCTTTGATAAAATCCTAAAGGATCCGTTTTAGGGTAATACTAAAAAATCTGTTGTGAACATCACACGACTTTCCTTACCTATAAAAAAAAAGTATTGTAATGGGCTGAAATTTTCGATGTCGAGTTTTCAATGCCAAAAAACGTTTTGAAGTCCCCCAGAGGAATTATATATTACACTTCATCCTAAGTTGTATATTTCAATTTCTTGTATGAAATTGATATAAACAGGCACCAAATTTCAAGTTCTAGCTCTTTCCATTCTGGTTTTAGGCGGAACCGCAAAAAGCGGCCTTGAACCGCTAATAAGCGGCCAACAATATACTACATTTCAACCTAAGTTGTATTCTTCGATTTCTTGTATGAAATTGATATGAATAGGCACCAAATTTCGAGTTCTAGCTCTCTCCATTCTCGTTTTAGGCGGAATCGCCAAAAAGCGGCCTTCAACCGCTAATGGGCGGACAAGAATATATTACACTTCATCGAGTTTTTAATGCCAAAACACGTTTTGAAGTCCCCAGAGCAATTATATATTACACTTCTTGATATATTACACTTAATCCCAATTTGTATTTTTAATTTCTTGTATGAAATTGATATAAATAGGCACCAAATTTCAAGTTCTAGCTCTTTCCATTCTGGTTTTAGGCGGAACCGCCAAAAAGCGGCCTTGAGCTGCTAATAAGCGACCAACAATATACTACAGTTCAACCTAAGTTGTATTCTTCAATTTCTTGTATGAAATTGATATGAATAGGCACCAAATTTCAAGTTCTAGCTCTCTCCATTCTGGTTTCAGGCAGAACCGCCAAAAAGCGGCCTTCAACCGCTAATTAGCGGACAAGAATATATTACACTTCAACCTAAGTTGTATTTTTCAATTTCTTGTATGAAATTGATAATAATAGGCACCAAGTTTATAGTTCTAGCTATTATCGTTCTCATTTTAAGCAGGATATGCGAAAACCGCTTAAAAGCGGCATAAAACCGCCAAGGATATATTCGATTTCCACCTAAAGCTTAATTTGCCGTTCATGGCATAAAACTGACATACATACCAAATTTCAAGTCTCTAGCACTTGCTGTTCTTGAGATATCTTGTCCACAGACAGACAGACACCACACACACACACACACACACACACACACGGACCAATGGCTGAAACTCAAAATTTGGGCTCTGGGGACCCCAAAAGGTGTTTTGGAATTGAAAACTCGACATCGAAAATTTAATCCCATTACAATACCTTTTTTTTTATAGGATAAGGAAAGTAAAATTAGGGTCTTACAATTTTTTTCTCAAACTGCATTTTATATGAGCTTTTCTATTCATTCACGAAATTTCATACTTCGATATTGAGGGCATTTCTGTATCTGTTTATGGAGAGAAAAGTCTTAATTGGACCTAATGAAAGTTATGCTCGACTGATCACCAGTCAAAAAAAAAATTGTGAAGTATATGAAGATCGATATTGAGACAGTGAAATAAAGTAGGGTTTGTTGGAAATCTAAATATACATAAATATAAACGTTAATGTTGGATCTAAACTAATATGCTGAGAGGATACTTACGCTGCAGCAGCTTGCTGGGCCTGTTGTTCGGATTGTTTTAACCAATTTTGAAGTTGTGAATTGAAAGTACTATAGTCAAAAAATGGGAATGGTTGATACATAGGGTATCCATAGTACGGAAGTGGAGCAAATGGTTGAAAAGGCGGAAATGGTTGAAAGGGTTGAAAAAATGGAAACCCTGAACCAGCACCTGATCCGGCGGCTGACCCTGAAATTAAGATAGGTATTTAAGATTCAGATGATTAATTTAGTTCAGATCAGGTATTTAAGCGTTTAAATCAATCGTTTTAACTGATCATTTGGACAAAAAGGGACCGGAGGAAGGCCATTTGATTTGAGTGAGTTCTACAGTTCACAGAATTTCTAGTAAACTTTTTTCTGAACAAAACACTTAACACCTATTTTAAAATCAATTTGTGTATCAACTATCATTATTTTATAGTTATGAAGCGCTCTCGTGTTTGTCTCAACATTTATGTAGGAACACTTCAAAGAAATCGACCTGGATTTTATGGTGACTTTTTGTTGAAAAGTTTACGCATATTTTATTTTAAATTCCCTGATCAAATTTTATTAATGGTGCTGAATCTTTTTCTATCGTTTGTAAACTAATCATAGCTTCATGGTTGACGAACAGGTTTGATTAAAAATACCTATATAGATTTTACTTGCAGCTGTAATTCAAGTTAATTCCAAACTTGGTACGTACTTATGACTAAGACATTTATTTAATTTCATTATTTATTCATGTTATTTAAATTTTAACTTTTGACATTCAGACAAGCTTCAACGACGACCTAAATTGCTAATAGAACCCTGAAGGGTTGTACACATTTACGATGATATTTGTTTGCTCACAATCTTGTTTGTAATACTAAAACTTGTTTGTAAAACTTATGATATGAGGTATGAGACATTTTATTGGACATGAACTACGTTCACAGGTTTTAAATCTGATTGAAAACTAAATTAATCGAACTCAAGGCATAGAAAGGTACCTACTTTTGTACATATGTAACTAGGAGAGTCCGTGGACAAAAACGGTTGGAGCTAGGGATGGCATATCGTCCGAAATAAATCGATTAAAGAAATTTCCGATAAATCTAACTTCAAAATATATCGCTATAGGAATTTATCGATATAAATTAAATCACAACATTAAAACATCTTTGAAAAATACTTTTCTTTGATTTTCCTGGAAAAAATAGAATTTTTTCACAACTTGAATATTTTGTATTGATTTCTAGTAAATGAAAGTCCATGGTGACACGAGATGGCCGCCCGGGGTAAGAAAATCTTAAGATTACTGCTAAGAGACGTGTGGTGTGTCGAAATATAATATGTTTTTTGGGTCCTAAAATTAGAATTTTTGGTTGAATAGGTCGCTCAACCTTCAGGGATCGATCAAATTAAAAATGGCGTCCTAAAATTAAAAATATTAATAACTGGTTCTAGGTAAAAAAAATAGAGAGTGAATATTTATGTTTTTGGGGTGGGTCGGACATTCCCAATATAACATCCAAATATTTCAAATACGCGTTAAGCTCATGTTTGACTCGAAAAGCCAAGATGGTCGTTAATAGTCTCCTCGATTTTTTAAATTACCCTCTCAAGTTGTGTGAGGTATCTCAGAATGTTTTTTGGGTCGTATGGGAATTTCAACACTTAGATACCCTCTCCCTCACTTGTAATATTATGGCCTCAGAAAAACATTAAACTGGTTCACATCGAAAAAAGAGTCATTTTCGGTTTTCTGGGTCAAACATGAACCTAACGTGTATTTACGTAGATTTTTTTAAATTCGAATTTCACGACCCAAAAACATATATTTATTTAGTCAGTCCACACGACTCTTAGCAGTAATTTACAGATTTTCTTACCTCGGGCGGTCATCTTGAATTGTGGGTCTCTCGACAAAATTTCAAAGTGTCACCATAGATTTTCATTTTCTAAAATCAATACGAAGAGATTGACATTCCTTCCACCTTATATCACCAAACTGCGCACGGAATAGGATTTTGTTCCCTATGACCCCAGATTAATAGGAGATAGTAGGATTTGCCTCTTTAGTGAAATATACACGTAAATTAAAAATACATCAAGGTATCGCTCTGAAGAATGATACATTCACCCTTGGGTATATGTGGAATATGAAGAAAAAAAAAATGTTATAATCTCTTGAGTAGCTTCACAAAAGTATGCGGTTTGTAGGGAGTATAGGGCTACACTTCGCTCCGCCCAAATATGTTGATTACATATTGCAACACCTTCATTTCAGGAAAAACTGCAATGTTGTTCGGTTGAACCTTTAAAGTACTGTACCCAGTACTTTATTTGCGTTTCGGTAATAACTAATAGTTCTGTGAACTGAAGACCTCACAGAAAATTGGGGCCACCATTTGCCTCGCGCGGCCCAATAGGGTCCAAAAACGAGTCAGCTAATTCTATCAAATTAATGAATGTCCAAATTTTCATCAATTGGACAAGGCATCGTTAAACAAACAGGCTAAACGTCTCTTTGTTTAACGATAAAGATCAATAATGGTTTGGTTTTTAGATAATTTCAAGTTATTAACAACAACGAAAAATGTCTCCAATGCAGCATGTGCATTACATTCGGATTGTAATAGGTAGATGACGGGTTTGAATCCCAGTCCCGTCAAAAAATTGTGAAAGGTTTGCTTGAATTTTCTTTTTGTTCTGACTACCCATTTTGGGAATAATTCATAAACCTGATTATTTGATAAAATTAGGCCTAATATTCATGCTTAATAATATTTAAGACTAATGTGAAAAAAACATATCCAAATATTTATGGCTTTCGACAAAAGTCATCTTTTTACGCTCATACCGCTTCAAGACTTCCTATTAAATTTAACCTTATTTTTCCCTGACTAAATAAAGGTACGCTATTTTGTATTGAATTTGAAATGTTTAAGACAGATGGATAAAAAAAACATCCGGGACTAATATAATAAATTCGGTGGACCCCAGATCACAAATCACTATTGTTTTACTCTATGTTTGTGGCTTTGTCAATTCATGCTGATGACATAAATCACACATGACGGATGCATGCTGGTCCCCGAATCAATTACACATTCAGATACCTATGTACAGGGTTGTATAAGATGTGTTTTGAACAACTAGGAATTCTGTGATACGTCAATTAGATATACGGATATATCTATCATATGCCGTCTTCACCAAATGAAAACCATGTTCATTGACATAAGGCCATTGCGTTCTATTAATATTTGTTATTTATACAGACGCAGACAAAAGAAATTTGTTGAATCCAAACAGAATCTTACTCTTTGTGATCATGGTGGATTATTTTTTTCCTTTTTCAAATTTAATATACAAGATACAATGCAAGTAAACATCTAATATGAAATATGCACATTTTGTGCTTGAATATCACTAAATAGCCAGCGTCCATGGCACGTTGAAATAGGGTGACGGCCCAACCAGCCTCAATATCGCTAGCTGTTTTGTAACTTTCCAGTGAATGGAGGGTAGAACCCCCATCTCGAATGACCAATAGATGTTAAACAAAAAATCACTCGTAGCATAATACTTATAATTTTGGCTGATTACAATATCCACAATGTGAATTTTTGTCAGACAAATTTCTAATCACAAAAATTCTGTTATGATATTCAAAATTTTATAAAAAATAAATAAATATCCTCCCAAAAAGGTCATCTCATTTCGGCTGCGCATGTGCAGTTGCATTTAAATGTACTATCCGAAAAGTTACTTTTCTGGAAGAAATTAACAACAAACAAATAGTTGAAGAACGCAAAGTGCGAGAGGACATTTTCAATTCTGAGAACAACATTTTATTTTAAAACTTTGGCATGTGTATTTATGCAGAATTATGCTACTGGCGTAGTTAAATTGCAGTGATTGACATTTCAATAATTAGCCTGCAAGATTAGATGTATGATGATAGTTGAAAAATTTAGCAGCAAACTACAACTTATTTAGCACTGCAGTCTCATACATCTGGCTAGCGGGGACAACGATGATGTCACTATTGAGATTGATGCGGACGAATTCATTTTATTTCTATTTTTTGATTTTCTCTCAAATCCATACGATACCTAAATGGTATCAGTTTCACTCTGTATTGGACGAGGACAGCAATATATGTACGATGTATTAGTACCTACATTTATTATCAGATCAATAAAATTCAACAATCATCCTATTCATTTAAAGCGTAAATAAGCACTAATTCAGTAATGAGTACAAACTATCATGTTTTCAGTGACATCCCCACAAATATTGTTCTACGTGAGTAAGACACTAACACAATACACATAATTATGTCACACATGTTGGTACCTGCATTAATACGTCAAAAAAAAAAAAAAAAAAAAAATGAGTTGTTACAATGCGATTTTACTTGATCCGGTTTGTGTAATCTTTTCTCAACATTAAGAACACGAAAACCTTAAAACTATTTTCATTATTGGATCTAGATAGTTATGAAGAGGGCGAATGTGATAGAGTAATTAAAAACATGTTGAACGTCCTTCTTATAAATAATTATATATTGAGATAAGTACAAGTACTTTTAATAATATTTGCATTTGAAAACTATAGATCGAAGACACACCCAAAGATGAATTCAAAGAAATGATCTGTAAACCTTGGTTAGGTACTGAATGGAAACAAAAAACAGGAAGAAATAAAGCCATCTGCAAAGTGGGCAGTGTTTTACATGATAAAAACAACAATGAGGGTGTGCTAATAGAACTAAATAATCACGAGAAAAGAATAAATAAAATATTAAGAAGATATTACATATAAATTCGGCTACAGAAAAGAACAATGGAGCATACATAAAAACAAGGAAAATCGTGTGTACATGATTTTTGTTTTCAGTGGCATCATTCATACCGAAGCCTGCACTGCTCATACTGAGAGTATTATCTGTAAGATCAGTAGTTACATTTTAATTAGCAAAATGGGTAATACCTACCTACCTATTTCCATGTTAGTCATCAACGTGCATGTTAGTTGGTTTTATTAGTTCGAGTAGTCAGAATAATTTGAGATGTTCTATTATAATATGTAGACGTTGGTACTTTGGTACCTTCTCAAAGCAAAGCAAATGATGATAATAAAGAAGTACGTTGTGATAGTTATGTGTTAATTATGTGTGTTAGTCATAAAAGGGTGAAATATAAAGTTGAAGGAAAAACTGATATTTTTTTCTTATAATAGAAATTCTTTAATATAAGAAAAATAAAGAGGAACAAATAGAAATGGAAAATATATTGACAGGAATGTATCAGAAAATAATAATTAGACAGAAAGAAGATAACTTTAAAGCGGACCACGCGGTGTTTTATAGTACAAATTGTCAATTGTTTAGTAACAAAAGGTGAAGAATATTAAATCCCACAAGTTTACAGCATGCAATAAGAAGGTTCCAAGGAAGATTGCCCATCAAATTTGAAAAAATGAACTTCATATTTCGTTCAGGATATAGTGTAAAAGTATTCTGTCATTACAGATTATGGAATCTCATGCTATTACATTGGCGTTACCTGCTGCAGCATTAGTAGCGATATTTGGTGAAGTTTGATCTGGGACTGGTTGTTGAGGTAATGGACTTGTTGTTTGTTTTGGATCTATTTTAGTAAGTGGACTGGTAGCGTCTGCTTCTGGTGTTGTAGTTGATGTAATTTCTCGTCGCACAATTTTTTTATGATTATCTAGAATCGCAAGTATAATATTAAACCTCAGGCGGCAAATCAATGGTAAATAATATTGTAAAAAATTTTTGCGACTTAGTTTAAGCAATTAATATTTCTTGAAAAATATGAATTTACAAACGATTTTATGGAAGATTTTTACGTAATTACAAAGATAGTATTTTTGGGTCATATAACAAGTAAACAAATTAGCTTAATGCATAACTAACTTGAGCTGAAGCTATCAAGTTGAAAAATAAATAAACGAGTTCAAGGGCGTGAATAGGACTTTATGTAATATGGTATATCATATGGTTCCCTGAACATTTAGGGCTAAAACAATGCCAACAGCGTAGCGGAAGCTAAATATTTCCAAATTGGTATGTGGTGTGTGTGTATGGATGTAGTAGGTACAATGCATCAAAATTTGCTGTGAGAAGGTAATAAAAGGTAATTCAGATGGTAATTAAAAGAATTGTAAAAATAGTTAGTCAAAGAGTATGTAGATAAAAAAATTGATTTTTTCGAAGATAGTCTGACTGCTGGGCTTAAAGATCGCCACGAATAATAAAGGATCTATTTAAAATAGTATTTTGAAGTGAGTAAATCAAATTTCCCTAAATGAGTCCTACTTATGCCATAATTTCATTCCGAACAAACCAAAAAGACATACAATTTTCTTCCATTGTTTAATCGATTTTTAAACTAATTCTATTGATATAGGTGAGAGACAAACAAATAGTGAAATTGTCGAATCAAACCATTAATGAACTGATATCGCTGGGTGGTCAATCAATGTACCTATACATAAATTAACCTGCATTAACTTGTATCCCAGCTGAAATCAATTAAATTTATTTTATTTAAAAACATTTTATTAAATTAAAATCTTTATTTCCTGATTAATAAAATCTTACAAAGAATATTCACGTCCGAGTCCACGAGTTCACCTATACCAGATTTCTATTAACAATAATTTAAAAATAAAAATTTAAACACAGAAATACTTTTTTAAATCAATGTTTAAACTTAAAACTTTACCTGCTGCACTGTAGGATTGGGCACTAAAACATTGTAACAAATTTAGCAAAACGAATGCACCCATAAAACACGAAGACAGAGATGTCCTCATTTTTATTTATTTAAGAAAATTTTCCACTGATTTTTGAAAATACTTTCAAATAGGTAGATATAATTAAAGTAAAAAAAATAATATTCTTTTTTTCAATAAACAGATGTGGTTCGGGTGGCTACAATTTGTAAACTGATTTGACTATTTTGTTGTTCATCAAATCCTCATGTTCAATTCATTTCTTTCGGATAGAAGGAATCTTCGAGGAGATACTGGCTACCACTCCAACAAAAAGTGTAAACAAAACTCATCATGCATTAACCATATTGCTTATCTGTATTATAGGGTATTTCAGAAGAAATTTGATTTTATCTTTTTCTATGAAAAACATTAAGTAGTGTAAGACCCCCCAAAAATACCACTGCGTGCTATAAAAATTCCCCGCCAAGTCATCACCCCAAAAAAGATATGAAATCTATTTTGGGCCCCGCTATCCACTCTTCCGTTCTTCGAAATACCTAATGACTTTAAATTCCGACCCCACCCAAAACGATTTCAGAATTTTAGTCTGATTTCCTCACTCTCTTCACCAACACGCAGTCTTGGTGGGGACCTCTGATCATTATTAAACGTAACGAANAAATCGGCAATGTAAGCTGTGGCGTATAATATACTCTTGGTAGCTACCGCATTTTTTTGACTTGGCGGGGCGGAGCGCTACCGCGCTCCTTAATATTTCCGTCAAAATTAGGGTACAATTGGAATATTTTTTTTCTTCTCTCTAGTAATTAAATTTATTTATACTGCATTCGGTTGTGTTACTTATGGCGATGATATCAACACCATGTACAAGTAGGTCCCTTTTCCTAAAAAAAAAAACATTTTTGTTCTTTGAAAAAATCTTTAAAAACCTTTTTAATTTCTTTGGATTATGTCTGTCTCGAGGTATAAGCGATGCTATTCGTACATAGCACATAATTACTCTGCTACATATTTACGAAATTTTAATGAAATACTCCTTCACAAATCAAAACATTGATTATTAAGTCATTGGAGGTCATTTCTATATGATTTTTGTATAGGTGTGTCCCCTATTTTGTACATAAATATGTCCAAGACAGTTTCGGCATTCATTTTCTTCCTTTTCATTTTTCTTTCAATCCATATTGCCATATTTACAATAGAACTACATTTATCTGGAATAATTGCACTCGGAACCAGGGATTGTTGTGAAAATAAAAAAGTTCGGATAATAGTTTAGACACCAAAAAAAAAAAAAAAAAAAAAAAAAAAAAAAAAAAAAAAAAAAATGGAAACAATTCCATTTTAATTAAAAGTGGGTATTTACATAATGTGATTATGTTTTTACAAAAAAATCACAGCGACACAAAATTAATTCACAAATTTTGTATTGTAGGTTTGCAAAATATTTGATCTTTGTTTGCCTTACAAGATTTATTTTTTCGAAAAAGGTTGGTTTCTCATTTTGCTGAAAAAGCTGAACCAAATGTACTTATTTATGCCTATCGAACCATTCAAAGACTTAGTGAGTTTAAAAAATTTCGGATAATCGAGGTGCCAAATGTTTCATAAAATATTCTGTTCACTGTCTAAAAGCTAGAGAACCACTTGAGTTAGTTGAAGTGGATACGAGTACAAGAAGGAGACACCTACTTGTAACCACTTCATTAAAAACTTAAATACCAAGATTTGCATATAACCAATGGCGATTTGGTGAGGTCAGGTATAAACACAAATATGAAGTTGTATATAAGACAGTCTGAATGGAAAATTCAAACCCACCCAACCCATGGAATTTTAATCTCATGAATTTGAGATATTTACCGCCATTGGAGGACAAGGATGGGGCCGGGATTATCTATTCCGGTGTCCTAAGAGTAGCATAATATGCTACCCTACCTTTCCACCATCACCACTTTGGACATGGAAAGTAGAGTAAGTATCATCAGTAACTATTTCTTCTCACCCTATATTGAGTGTATTCCTAATAATCACCTAAAGGAAAGAGAATATCAAATAAAAACAAAGTGGTCTATCCTTGAATATGGTTAGGACAACCCACTTGTGAGGTGAGTCAAGTTTAAGGTTCAAACATAGCCTCGAGCCAAAAGATTCGGTAAGTATACCTGTAGGAGCTAAAAAAAGATAATAAAATGTGAAAAATCTCGAAAGAATCTCAGAATTCAATCAATGTTTGTGTTTGGGATATATGGTTAGAACTTATGATGTGATGTAGACTAGGAAAATTACAGAGAAGAATGATAATTGGTTCTCCGCATTTAAATTTTTGTTCATGTGAAATCAGTGGCGGATTTAAACTTTTGCCGCCCTTAGGCAATTTAGGACTTGCTACCCCTATTTTGACAAGAAAAGTGATTTTGATAATTTCATTCGTTAGTGCTTACTCAGTAATTTTGTCGATTATTTTGAGACAAGAGAAATACAAACATTATTGAAAAAAAAAAAAAAAAAAAACATTGCTCGAAAGCTCATTTATTTTATTTCAATTATTACAGCCTAGGTACTCGTGTATACAGGGTGTCCAAAAAGTCTCACCCCACCCCCCGTATCTAGAGAATGGCTGAAAATATAAGAGAACGCAAAAACACGTATCCCTTAGATTTTAGGGGGATTAATTTTATACTAAAAAATTTTTGGCCTCGGCCAGCCGTTTAGGCTGGGCACCGACTGACTTCAAAATCTTAAATGAGAAAGTATATCAAGTGACAACTTGTTTTAAAGGTCTCAATACGAGTTCCGTTCACGAATTATAGGGTGGAACATGTGAACATGGAACCCTTTGTGGCCGCACCGACATGGTAGGCAAAAATACCTAGAAATAAGTTTTTATGATCCCAAATAAGTAATTTAGTGAAAAAGATGGTTGTCCCGCTAACTTTGACCGCAGAAATCAAGCCTTCTTATACCAAACCTATGCAGCTGTTTTGAAAATTTTGGTCTAAGAAAGCTCGAACTCTGCGGTCAAAGTGGGCGGGACAACCATTTTGTTGGAACACTATTTTTACTATATTACTTATTTGGGATCATAAAAAATTACTTCTAGGCATTTTTACGTACCATTTCGATGCGGCCGCAAAGGGAATGGGTCACATGTTTCACCCCGTAATTCGCGAACGGTAGATTCTTGGTTTTCTGTAATGAACTCGTATTAACGAGACCTTTAAAACAAGGTGTCACTTTATATACCATCTCATTTAAGATTTTGAAGTCAGTCGGTGCCAGGCTAAACGGCTGGCCGTGGCCAAAAAAATTTTAGTCTAAAATTAATCCCCCTAAAATCTAAGGGATACATGTTTTTGCGTTTTCTTATATTTTCAGCCATTCTCGAGATACGGGGGGTGGGGTGAGACTTTATGGACATCCTGTATTTGAAAGCTTTACGGCAGTTGGAGTTTTTTTTTTTATGTATAATGAAAACTGTACAGTATCCTTCTGATTTTCAATCGTGTAAAAAGTGAGAAAAATGTATAAACATAGAAACTATTTTCATTGCAGCTAAATCCAAAAAAAAAATATTTTTTTCATTTTAAGTTGCTCCATATTTTGACGCCCCTAAATTCTGCCGCCCTAGGCCATGGCCTATAAACACGCTAAGTCGGTATGCTGATTGACTATATGATAAATAATAAACGTAGTTCTACGATGGTTAAACGTAAAAATTTGAAATTTGCAACACAGTTAAGAACCCTGATTCCTCGATAATATTGAAGAACGAACACTTGAGATGACCAGACAAAAAGATAGGTCAAAATATAAATTCATCTACATCTACAAGAACATGTTCGTGAGGAATAATTTCTTTGTGTTCACTATTTTAAGGGGTAGAATTAATCAAAGCGTCACGTCTAGAGACTATGATCCCGAACCTTCGGGACTGTAACGATCACAATCCCGGG
>CM022874.1:21726611-21742623 GCA_012654025.1 Pachypsylla venusta | reverse complement strand
ACCATTTATTTTGTTTGTTTTTATTATATCACTGTCAATCGTGAAAATCCCGGGATCAAAATTTCAGCCATTTTCGGGTGGGATCCCGGGATCGTAATCTCTAGTCACGTCACAAGGATTTTTCTTTCATATACTTTAGATATCTCATTTACTAATTTTGCCCTAGAATTTGATTTTACGTGGCTGAGTACATACATCTCGTAACATATCCACACGCAAAATTGAAAAAATTAGTAATCCTTGATAATTTCGGAAACCCCCGGCAATCGAACCGGTGTTTCCCAGATGCTATTCTAATTGCTCTCTGTGCGTATTTTTATTCTAATGACGACCACTAGATGCTTTTACTATATTAAATGCTATAGCATATGCTGCAGTAAAAAGTATTTAATATGGTATATATCTAGCAAATGCTTCGTTCTTATGTAGGTATACCTACTACTCTTTGTCTCTGTTGTAGAACGCCAGTACAGTCAATTATATGGATTTATTAATTGACTTTGTTCTCTTACAGTAAAGTTTTGACCATTTGTGGTCAAAATTTAAAACGTTAGCAGTAGACTCATTTAGACGATGATGTCAGCTAATGAATCAATGCAGTTATTATAAACACATTTAAGTTAATGTGTCTTGATTAATGATCGAACAAGATATAGAAGTGTAGTCACGATTCAGTTTTAATTTATTATTATCAATAATGTTCCTTTGGAATCGACATCGATTCCCTTCATTTCAATTGTTCAATGATTTTTGGACGGTTACAAAAAATGTTTAAGAAAAAAATGATTTTATTGGAGACGCCATTTTACTCTAGTATATGCTTTAACGCTAGTTCATCACTACGTGGTATAACCAGGTGTGGATAAAAATAAATCACAGACTTTAACACCTCTCTCAATTGAGGACATGTAGGCCAACTCATTGGGCCTGCTTGACGATATACAAGCTTTGGTTTCTTAGTTTTTTGTATGAAACCTTCATGTGCGCGCACACAAAAACGCACCAACGTTTTATCGCAATCAGAGAAATACCATAAAGTTTTTTGATTCAAGGATTATTTTAAATATTTTAATTTTCGTCTTCCGACATTTTCAAAATAGATATGAAATGAAATTGAACATTGAATTTCTGGTTCGCCAGATTTAGGTAGTCAAATATCGGGTCTGTTTAGGTAGGTATGTTTTGGGGTTATTTTCATTTTTAATTGTTTTAATTTCAGTCCTAAAGAAATGTGCAGTATGAATAAGGACAATCTTCATGAATTGATTTTGGAGGATACGCCATTTTACTAAATCAAATTACGGGGTAAAATGTTAGGGTGAAACTAAAGTATAAACCAAAGATCGAATGACATTTCACATTTTCTACTCATAAACGTTCAGAATTCAAAAATAAATTGATGTTTCACGCGAAATTATAATTATTGCCATGCAGACGCAAATTAAGAAGGGGCTTATCAAAACTTCATCTCTAAGTGGATAGTATTATTTATAGTGCTGTGTCAACAAATTTGCACAATATCAATCTGAAATTGAGTCCGAATACCAATCTGATATTCCGTGGACTAAGATTCGTAATCCCTTTTGCCGGTTTCTCTGAAACACCAGTGAATATATTAATACTTTTTCATTTTCATGTTTTTCAAAGACCCAATTAGCCTTTTGCTTTGTCAATGGATAGTTTTGGACTAGTGAATGATGTTAATAAACCGATCCCACCAGCTATTTAATTTTTCTTAATGTCCTCTTGTCCAGAACACAGATAAAAGGATTCTGATCTTACTGGACACCTCATTGACGGGGAACGTCTACGACGCTGGTAAGGGTAACATCGAGTATAATGGAAGTACAAATTGAAATAGCTTTCTACTGATAAAGCAGAACATCATTCTACTGCAACATGGCGTACTTGACCTAAATGGTCTATTAGAATCTCAAAATGTCAGTTAGAAATTATAATTATAAATGATCCAGTATTGATTATTATTGATAATGGGGTTTATTTCAATCTTTCGTCTATGTCTATCAGGATTACTCTTGAATCTTCGTTGGGGTCAGAAAAGAATCGAATTCGAATCTGGGTCAGAATGAATTATTTCTAAGCTTCTATAACAAAAACTTATTAATTTTTATTACTTCCCGCAGGACTAAATTATCATGACAGTTTTTTCGAATTTGAAATACGAGAATTTAATCGTTGTTAATTACGAAGCAAAACGGCAGAAAGGTTTTAGGTACTCCATTTGAACATTCTAGTCTGAAAAAAATAAGTAGATACCTACTTTTTCAGAATTAAAGGCAGTTAGGATCCAATATAACACGTGGAAATCGTTACCCGTCGTCACCCGTGTTAAAAGTAATAATTTGTTTATTTCAGTACATATTATACTTTTTAAATAATCTATAAAAATATTCTTATATATTACTTGATACGCACTCAAAAAAAGTCAAAATAATTAAATTAAACATACAAAAAGAAGAAAAAAAAAAAAAAAAAAAANAAAAAAAAAAAAAAAAAAAAAAAAAAAAAAAAAAAAAATAGTGTGCACTCAATATAACAAATGACTCGGACCTGAAAAGAACATTCAATTCTTCAAAGAAATCAATAGGGACCAACAAAAGATTATAAGACGAACGCCATGACCAATGGCGTTCGTCTTTTAGAAAAAAATGTACAATCAACCAAAGAGTACAAGAATAGGGCCAAAGTTAAATTCCGACGAGTAGAAATTAGATCAATTTCTAAAACGAACGCAGATATCGGAGTGAATACGAGTATAATACGTATAACTTATTAGAAAGGTCACTCTTAGTTTTATAAAAATTACCAAACACTAGGAATATGTACCTATTGAAGAACGAACTGGACATTATGCGTACTCGTGAAAAGGAGTAATCATTATTTTTTGGGACTGATGTCGACCGCAAATATATTGAAATCGGGTGATTTTTTCCTTGACAAAAATTTTGTGAAAGTTATTTCTAACAGAGGTTCACGCCCTAGTGATTTTTATATGTCCGAGATAAAATTAATGACAGTAAATACAGTAAATTTTTTATCATTATTATCTAATTGTTGATACTGATACTGGTGGCATGAGGCAATTTGTAGTAATCTTCCACATTAGTTTGAAATATGGTATCAATTAGTTTCACAGGTCAAACATCTAAGATACTATCGTCCATAAAGAATGGAAAGTATTCAAAAAATAATTAGTCTAGACCTAGACAAACATAATATCATTAAAAAAAAATCACCGGAGGACATTTCGATCCCTGTTTTCAAACATTCTTCATTTGTGATTCCGCGTTAATCAACCAAATATTGAATTCGAAATAGCGGTATTATTTATTCAAAAGTTAGTGTTGAAAATGAAGTGTAGTAAAAGTATTCTGCTTTACAGTATAATATTTGGTAAGTACGAAATAATATTGCATATTTTTTATGAACCTTATTTTATTCTTCAGGAATGAATTTGCTCTTATTACATACGAAATATGAAAACAATGTTTTTATATTATAGTTCTTAACATCTTTTTTGGCAACAAGGCTGTACCTATCTATTCTCGTATTACATGCTATGGTAAACCAAATTTTCAAGGTTAAATTTATTTTGGCCTGCACATTGCGTAGTATAAACACTTTTCAGGCGAACACCCAATTCTTATTCTTGACCACATCTGCTTGAATTAAGGTTATATTAAGTTGATATGGTCATTCCCTGTTGATTTTCTTCTCCTACCCCTATTTTTTCCAGACGGTGAACAGACAATAGTTAATTTGTAATAACAAATTTAAATATTTTTTACACGGTAGAAAAATTGTTACATTGATATACGAGTATAATAAATTTTGAATTGAGAAAAATCCGTCATTACATGCGCTCGCACCGCAAACCATCCAAACGAAACTGAAGATTTGTCAACAGAGATAATTGGGTCGTATGTCGTATGATGTTCACGACAACATTTATGTTTACAGGTAGAAGAAAATTGGTAAGCAATGGCCAAATAATGTACTCTAACATTACATATGTAGTTTTAATTTTATCTTCAACTAGAAAGATTAGGAATCGTTTTCAAGGTTGTCACAAAAATTATTATATGGTCGCCTGAAAGATTTCTTACTATGCAATGTGCATGCTAATGTAGTTACATTTCATCTGCCAGTTGGCAAAGATTTTTATCGTTAGTAAACCCCCTCATGTCACTATAGATCCAAACGAATGATGTGATAATTGCAATCAAAAAGAAAGAGCTCGAAAATCTTTTATCTGTCTACTTTTAAAGTTTTTTTTCAGGCAGCGTAAATGGAGCACCAAACTCACTAAATCCCGTGATATGAAGATATTATCTTATACTGGTAAATGCTTTTAGAACAGCACATATTCTTTTATTTATACACTTACTTGGAAATTGTAAAGAAAATAAAAATATAAAATTGCTTCATGAGTAAACATATCAGAAATGGGTTGATATGTTTCTTGTTTCTTACGACCTTTGCTGACTTTTTATTTTGGTACCCAAGGAGAGCTGGTTCTTTAGAACACATCTCAATCATTCTTATATTTTCAATTAAAAATTAAATGTGTTAAATAGCATGAAAACCAGTTTAAAGTCTAATTAACTGCACGCAGCCGGGTGAAGTAAATTATAATAATGAAGAAAAATAGACTAAATAGCTCATTTGGTAGATCCGGAAGATTTGTAACCGGGTGCTGTTATTTCGAATCCAAGCAATCCAAGAAAAAAAAAAAAAATTACCATTAAAACCGTGAAGGACATTGTGACAATCAAATTAGCTCAGCACACATATTTTTTTTTTTTTTTTTTTTTTTTTTTTTTTTTTTTTTTTTTTTTTTTTTTTTTACTGAATAGAAATTACGAACAAATGAGATTAGTTCATGAGTTGATGTGAGACATTGTTTATGGCAACGGTTTCTTTCCAATGAATCTTTTTGATTTTGTTTCCAATGAATCTTTTTGAATTTTGATTTCAGTATCACTGTCAACATGTAAATCTAAAAACATTGAAACCCAAACACAAGATGAAGTAAAATCCATCACAGATGACACAGCTAATGGAACCAAAACACTTGATCAGGGAAAATTCAACAAAAATGAAATATTATCTAATATAAATCTGAATGAAAGCCATAAGGGGCCTGTCATTCAGTTGCTCACTAATGTAGAAGGCTTTATTGAGAGCTCAATACATTCAGTTGTTCAAGACTTCTTTCTGAAAAACAACACTCTCAATGATCGTATAGCGTCCGTATACTACATGTCGCTCAACGGATTTCATGATTTAAGTGAAGAAATCAAAAGGAAAGGGGATGATTTATTTAACAGACAAGAGAAAATAATACACCTTATACAATGCGAATGTCCAGACTATGAAAATAAGTGTAATCATATTTTGGAACAGGAAAACCCCGTCGAAAAAAGAGATGACGAAAGTAGTAATATCACTCCAGAAGAAAATGATTCTCCCCCACCGCCATTTATTGATGTATTACAATTAGTGACACATTTCCAAAATCATTTCATAAATGTTTTGAGAACACAAAGAAAGGTATTTGATTATGCAACTTGTGCTTGTCCTACTAAAAGAGAATGTATGGTAAAAAAGGCAAAGGAAAATGGTCATGGAAAAAGTTTTGAGGAAAGCAACAAGAATACTTTAATCAATGAGAGAAAAATGATCAATTCTCAATCATCCCAAACAAATGACCTAGATGAGAGTAAACGAATAAAGAGAAATACAAACGGAGCAACTGAATCAGACAAGGATGAAAACGGAAAGGGATTCTTTTCAGACATTTTTCAATGGTTCTCGCATATATTTTCTGGTGGTTCAAAATCTACTACTGAAGGGACAACTTTGTTTAATGGTACTTTTTCAAATGGAGCTCAATACACTGGGGGAGAGTTTCATAATGGAAACATAAATGGATATTTCATTACCACTCACAACAATGATTCCACTGGTAATTTTTATTCAGCAAGTTCAGCAGGTGGGGGAACGTTCAGTAATTTTGGAAGATGAGTTCCTGAAGAAGTTGAGTGCTGTCACTAATTATCTTTAGAATATTTCTGATAACTGAAAAAACTTTTAAATAAAAAGTAGCAGAGTACATATTTATTTATGACGCATGCGCGACTGTTAATTAATTATTACAAAAATCAATCCTGATTGATCAATTGATCCTGTTGTTTATCAGCATCGCATAAACTATTTTGCTTTGTGTAGGCCGCACATAATAATAAATTATTAGTGAAAGATTAACTTGATCTTTCTATTGAGCAAAATTTTATGCAAATAAATGTATTCCTGTTTACCTGGCATATTCTGTGACGCGAATATTTTGTTTTACTGCTCTTGAAATAGGTTTTCTTACTTCTAACATTAACCTTGATCATGAAAAATATTCTTAGAGCAACCTGTTCCTATACTGGGTTGGATCATTTATCAGTGCTTCTGTTAATGTTGTGTTTTATAAATTGGTTTTGTACAACTGCTTTAAATTAATTAAAATAAGTACCTAATTAGTGATTCAATGAAGAATAATTTACAATATTAAACACACCTATAGATCAAAAATTTAATAATATACAAAAATATCCAGGAAAATCCTTCCCTGCTCCCCAGACTGACCCATTTAATTAAATTTCCTCTTTAATGTAATGTGATACATTTTTAATTTGATTTAATATTTTCATTTATCTATGAGTATAAGGATGGGTGATATATTTTTATGTACAATGATGATTGTTTTCACATGGATTAATTATTGGTACTAAAAAATAAATTCAACCAAAATTTAGTAACCTGACTCCTCAATATCAATGTTTTAACTGCTAGAGTATATACCTGGCTTCTCCTGGAATTAGAAATCGTGGTTTTGACTTACATGAGAAAGCAAGGTTAATTTTTTTTTTTAATTTGGCTTAACGTCTCTTTAACATCTATTGGTCATTCAAGACGGGGATTTTACCCTCCATTCGCTGGAAACTTGCAAACCAGCTACCCACATTGGCCCCACCCAGTCTGGGTTGGGCCGGAAAAATGGGCCAACGATACGTGGTGTTCCCAAGCGGTCACACATACAAGTACTGAACACGCCCGACGTTGCTTAACTTCAGTGATCTGACGGGAACTGGTGTATTCAACGTGGTATTATCGTTGGCTAGGTTAAAATTAATAAGTTTTATAGAACTTAAAACATTAAATTTCATAACAGAGCAATTATTTATTTAGAAGGAGATGTAGTACAAAAGAGAATAATATGGATCCATCCAGTATTCAAATAATTAATAGCCTAAGTATGTATACATATCTTTAAAGAAGGAAATAAGAAGAAACTTGATGAATAATTTAGCGAAAAAAAAATTACTTCAACCAGTTGGAAACTTCAGTGTGTTTAAAAACATGAAGTAAGAAAGAACGAACACACAACCTAAACATAACACAAGAATAATAAAACTTATTTTAAAATCAAGTTGATTATTCTGTGAATTTTTCTTAGTAAACAAATTACAAGTTAATTTTATTATATTTTCAAGTCTAAATTTGAAAAATATAGTTAGACAAAAATGAATATTTTAGTATTGTTTTGTGCTGTTATTGTTCTAACGTTGAACATAGTCAGAAGTGAAGATGCTCCAGACGTTGATGTTAGTATAAGAATCGATGAAATACTAAGAAAAATTACAAGTGGACTTTTAAATAGTAGAAATGGTAGGTGAACATTTGAATCTATATATACGTACCTATATCTATAAGTTTTACATAAAATGTATTTTCTTTATTTCCACTTTTTATTGCGCGCTTATAAATATATTAAAATTACTCTGACCTGATAATGAACCCCAGCATCGGAAACAGATTGAATTATCGCTTTATATGATGTATGAAAATCTATTCCGGAAACCCAACATTGACCTAATTGAAAGTTACACTGAAAGAAAAATGGTTCAGATGAGGCACGTGAAACCTATACTATTATGGGAGGCCTCTGAGGCCAATTGTTCAGGGCCAATTAGTTTGAATTGGATTTTATCCTCGAGAGTGTAAATTAATGTGAATTGTTTTATTTGGCCACATCTCAGACTGGGAGTACAGGTTTAAAGTTCAAATTGAGATTAGGACGAAGAAAACCAAGATTCAGAGGACCAAATCTTTTTTTGCGAGTTGTGGTCGTAAAAAATGTGAATCAATCTTACATTCGTACTATTTTTCCCAATCGAGGGGCTGGGAAACGTTTTTAACGAAGGCTCTTTAGAATTATTTACCCTCATAGTAAGTCATAATTTATTCAGAAATTCTGGCGAGGTGCGGTCGTAAAAAATGGTGGTACATAAAAAAAAAAAAAAAAAAANAAAAAAAAAAAAAAAAAAAAAAAAAAAAAAAAAAAAAAAAAAAAAAAAAAAAAAAACAGATCTTCATTATTATTTTTTGTAAAATATATGAGACCTCTGTTTGGACTGTGGGAGTAAAGGGAGCTTCAGTCTCATTCTCGCAGTATAAATATAGGTATAAAAAATAAATCTGATAAATTATGGGGCTGCCTTCATATGAAAGTTTGGAAATCACTGAAATAAAACTTCATTGCTAAACCAATTATCTAAATTACCTAGTGATAAGGAGGTATACCTTAAGAAACTATTCGCTGAAAAGTATAGATAAAGATCTTCAAGTGTGCATTAGATATCTAAAACAGAAGGAAACGATGTTTTATGCTTAATTCTTTAAACATTAACCATTAAAAACATTCGGAACGGGGGTTTCACCCGGACGTTGCTTAACTTTAGTTGTCTTACGGGATATGCTGTATTCAACGTGCCATAGACGCTGTTTAAACATATTTTTTCCTGATAGAAAAACATTACTAACTCGTGTTATGATTAGGTATCATTTCCCATCGGCGGCCATTTTGATATTCAATTAAATCAATTCGGGTTTTCCAAACATTTTAGTAATATTATAAATTGGAATTTGTGTTTGTTGGTTTGACCTTATTTTTCAGGCAGCAACGGTTGGAAATGACTTTTTATGTACGTGAATATTATTTGATAGGCCGGAGGGTGACTATTCGATAGGCCGGGTTTTATTCCACTCAGAAGAATCGATCCTGCCTCTAAGGTACTGGCATGCAAGGCTAGTAATTTTACTATGCTCACTTAATCGCCTGTTTAGCAGGGTCATTATTCCGTCTAAGTTTGATATCTTATTACTGGGGATCCAAGTAGTAATACTTGGAAGTTTGTTGAGAGGTCGTTCGATCTGTTTATACAAATTCTAAAGATTTCCATTTCATTGTTCAGTATTAGATATGCCATTATGAAATTGGTGGATAATAATATTGCAATTATCTCTACCCGATATTAATACTGTCTCAATTATACTCCTATTAAGCGTCCAATAAATTTTCATATTTATCTACAGGGTGTTTGCCTATAAATGGGACCCCTGAATATGGTAAGTAGCTGATATCAAATGGAACATTTTATTTCGAATATCGTTACCGAGCCAGACAAAGCGTAGCGGAGATGCAGAGTGGAGAAGGTCATTTTTGGACAACTTTAAACGTCGCCTGGTGGGTCACGCTAATTTCTATTTCCCGATGGCTATGATTTCAAATATGGCATTAAATTTTCTTTTTTTTTTAAAAAAAAAAACAAAGTGGGGGAAAACCTGAAAAGTAGTCAAATTTTTTTTGTCTGTTCTCAAATGTGATTTGACATATGAAAAGTGCATCTTTTTCTAAGATATTTGTCTAAAAAGATATTGAAAAATTGAATTCCCATGTTAAGAGGAATCACCAAAATTGTCCGATTACGATTTTAGAAATAAGCAAGCTCCAATTAAAGTCCTAGACACAACGGTCAAATTATAATTTTGAAAAAAGAGCGTGAACCAAAATGGCAGCCTTCCAAGGTTTGAAAAATCTTCGATTAAAGGTAATTTTTTCTTTTTTGATTTTTTAGTCTTTTTTCCCGTTTTGACAGTACCTGAGTATAATAATTGGAAGCATGAGATTAGATTTTTTAAAAAGGTATCTAAAAAAAAAAAAAAAGAAATAAATATTTGCGAACTTTCATATTTCTTGGAATATTTTCTGATGAAAGTTAAATTTGTAAGACGTTTTTTGACGATATTTTTTTTAGAAACTTGAGTTCAGATTACATTTGCATTCTCAGGTACTGTTAAAATACTATTTAACGGGGTTTGCAATCGAATCGAAATGAATCGAACATTTTGTAGAAATTCTAATTTTTGAAAGAACTTCAATTGGAGCTAATTTCTAAAAAAAAAAAATCAAAATTGGACCATTTTCGTGGTTCCCTCTTAACAGGGGAATTCAATTTTGTGTTCGATTTTTCAAAATCATTTTACACAAAAGTCTTCACATTTGAGAGCAGACGAAAATTCTCGTGACGATTCCAAAGGTTCATTTTTGAAAATAATAAACCAAAATTTGATCACTTTTCAGGTTTTCCCTTAAAAAAAAAATAGGATTTTTTATCCACCCAATTTTTGTTCGGTCACACAGAACCCACCAAATGACGCGACGTTGAAAATTGTCCAAAAATTACTTTCCCCACGGAAAAAAAAATCCATTTTATCTTAGCTACCCACCTGAGATAAAGCTATAAATGGATATACAGGGTCCATTTATAGCCAAACACCCTTTATTTACCTAAATAAACCAAACTTGTAGTTGTGTGCAATAGTCCCAACTAGTGGACGCAGCCCTTGAAATTCCTAAAAAAAATAATGATAAAGTTGTAGTTCGGTGAAGCTGAATGTTTAATTTTCACCTCGGGACCAGCTTTTCTCCGGACCCGAAGTGGAAAATATATGGGCAAAATTTGTAAATTAAAGTTAAAAGTTATATAATTCTCTTCTTAAATTTTAAACAATTTTTGACCCAAGTGTCGGAAAACCAATTTTTGACAATTAGGTCAACTAGTCCAGCACGCGCATTAAGGATTAAGATTGACAGTCACTGTTTTTAAATTAATATTTCATTCAGGTAGTAGGTATTTCCATTTAGTCAAACAGAGGTAGATGTTTCAATTCCGAGGTTATAAAGGAATCAATAATAGTTATTATTTTATTGTTAGTAATTCCAAATTTGTATTATATAATCACAGGATATTCGACGTGATGTTGTTTTGCAGTTGAAAGATACTCCGTATGATAAATTGTCCAATTAAGCATGGCAAGGGGGGAGGGTCTCCCCAACGTGTAAAAAGAGATATCATGCACCATCAATACCAGTTGTTCTATGAACTGTATAACTCACTCAGTTCTGCGGAATATATCTCAGTAGGTATGCATCTGCACTGATAGAACTGCGTATTATATGAAGCAATATGATTCTATCCAAAGTGTGTTCGCCTTTGAATTTGATCTAAAAAACTCATCACAACAGTTGAAGGATCTTAACATGTCTTAACTTTAATCAAATGGAATATTCTTAATTTTACTTTTATTTAAATTGATATTCTTTTGGATTTAAGGAGTATTTTTAATGTAAAAAAGGAGGGTTCCTTGGAGTCACATTTTATTCACTGTATATATACAGACCTTAAACCATGAGAAAAAGCTACTGCTCACATTTTATTTATAATAAAATGAAATATACTCTAAAAATACCATTAATAGCATTGAGTCGCCATGCTGAGTCCTCCCGAATACTCGTTGGGTGCATCACTAATTGAACATGTTGTAAGAGGGTTTCTAATAGCATTGGGTCGCCATGCTGAGTCCTCCCAAATACTCGTTGGGTGCATCACTAATTGAACATGTTGTAAGAGGGTTTCTAATAGCATTGGGTGGCCATGCTGAGTCCTCCCAAATACTCGTTGGGTGCAGCACTAATTGAACATGTTGTAAGAGGGTTTCTAATAGCATTGGGTGGCCATGCTGAGTCCTCCCGAATACTCGTTGGGTGCATCACTAATTGAACATGTTGTAAGAAGGTTTCTAATAGCAATGGGTCGCCATACTGAGTCCTCCCGAATACTCGTTGGGTGCATCACTAATTGAACATGTTGTAAGAGGGTTTCTAATAGCATTGTGTCGCCATGCTGAGTCCTCCCGAATACTCGTTGGGTGCATCACTAATTGAACATGTTGTAAGAGGGTTTCTAATAGCATTGGGTCGCCATGCTGGGTCCTCCCGAATACTCGTTGGGTGCAGCACTAATTGAACATGTTGTAAGAGGGTTTCTAATAGCATTGGATGGCCATGCTGAGTCCTCCCGAATACTCGTTGGGTGCATCACTAATTGAACATGTTGTAAGAGGGTTTCTAATAGCATTGGGTCGCCATGCTGAGTCCTCCCAAATACTCGTTGGGTGCAGCACTAATTGAACATGTTGTAAGAGGGTTTCTCCAGTTTTTTTAAATTTTAACTCAGATTTTGATGAAATTTGGTATGGAGAATGGAGATTGATAACATAAATAGAATTCTATTGGACCACCCATGGCCATACTTATCAATTTTTCTATATCTCCTACGCTTCCGGCCAAAAAGCATACACACACACACACACACATACAACATATGTCTCTTTTATATATACAGCGTGGCCCAGAATGACCGGTAACCCCCCTTAACTTTTAAACGGCTTGGAATTATTGAAAAGCTCAAGGGATGGGAAAAGGGCCATGGCCAATAAAATGATTATGGTGAGATCCAGGTTCGACCCCCGGAAGTGACTTTTATTGACAAACAGTGTCGATTTTTCAAGAAATTTAAAATTTATGGTACAATTTTTTTTTTCGTTCAAATAAAAGTGCAAATAAAATAAGGAAAAACTACTTTTCATTTCTCCAAAATATAATCAGGGGCGGAGTTGCTGGGGTCTAAACTTTAATTTTGTTACACCCTCTATAACGATGTTTATTTTAAAGTCAGATGTAAAAGTACCCTTATTGTGCTCCATAAAAAATTTCTCATCTACCTAAACCATCAAAAGTGTACATTTTTATTTTCGCAATTACATAGAGAATAACACTAGTTTTAGATGAAAGTTATTTCCTATGTAATTGCATTGAAATATTCTCATTCTTCTGGCACTGTTGTTAAAGAAATGAGGATGTTAATATTTTCCTTTCTTTGCTAAACTGTTTCCTTATTTAAGTTATTCATCGCTGTTTGTCCTAAATAACCACCTTACCTCAGATTTTCCACCTGAAAATTTTCCAAAACGTATGATTTTTAACTTCCAGGAGAAAAATGACATTTGACTTTGTTCTTTTACGACACTGATGAAAATAAAAATATACACTTTTGATAGTTTAGGTAGATGAAAAAGACAATAAGGGAACTGTTACATCTAAGTTTAAAATAAACACCGTTATACAGGTTGTAAGTAATCAAAATTTAGACCTCTCCAGCTCTGCCCCTGATTATTTTTTTGAAAAAATGAAAAGAAATGTTTTTCCTTATTTTATTTGATCTTTCATTTGAAAAAAAAATATTTGTACCATTCCATTTAAATGAGAAATCGACCCTTTTGTCAATAAAAGTCACTTCTGTGGGGTTGAACCGGGATCCCACCATAACCAATCATTTGCCATGGCCCTTTTCCTATCCCTAGAACTTTTCAAAACTCAAAAATTCCAAGCCGTTCAAAAGTTAAGGGAGGGGGAGTGACCGGTCATTCTGGTCCACGCTGTATAGATGATGCACGGATGTAATACTTAAATTTAAATGCATCTGAGAATTGTGCAGAATCATGAATAATAATTAACATTAAGTACACTTACTAAATACACATTAAATCAAACAATAATAATTGATTGAAGGCACAATCCACAAATTGGTTCTTTGGTACAATAGAGACATCTCTTTGGAAATTCTGAAATTTATTGATTGAAAGAATTTTGTAGAATAACTGAACGAGGCATCTTCTTAATTGAGTATTTATGTGTTCATTTTTTGTTGATACACCAAAACTAATCTGCTAATTATAAGAATATGATGATGTACATACCAAATTTCATAAAAAACGGATAAGTCGATCGAAAGTTATCGTGCTAACAAAAGAAAAGAAAACAGAAATTTGTCGTGTTAAAACTCGACATTAAGTGTTCAGTCAATTATTGTATTTCTTGATGTTTCGTTGAAAGTAATCAATTTCTGTGTTCGAGGCAAAAGTCTGGGTACCTATCAGTGTGAAGAATCAATCTTCCTATACAAGATAATTTCTCTTTATACTCTTAGTTTTCAGGAAGTTCCTTGACAGACGAAATTTGCATAGTAGTTTACCTTTTTGTGAACGAACAATTAGGGGGATTTTTTTTTTTATCTACATCTCCGCGCACATAAAAATGATGATTAGAATGCTTGTTCTAATACAATTTTGTAGTGAGTTTTTAGCAGGATCCTAAATATGAACTTCTGGAGTGATCTTCACAGAACACTTAAAATATACTTACACATGAACATATTTTCCATTACGTAGGTATCAGTTAAGTAGTTATATCTTTATTCCATGGGAATTCCTGTATGTCATAAATCTACGCACTTAAATGAATTGCGAGAAACATTGTCACTATAATAGAAATAAACGATTTTCAACCCAGAAAAATCCGTCTTTACTGTGAAATTTTACTGTCATTACAATTATCGGGATCTACTTAAAATAGAAATCTGGACAGGAATGTATTTTTTGGTGTATCTTTTCAGGGTCCCTCAATTTTTCAACAATTAGTTACGGGTAATTGTTGAAATTATTAATGACTGAGGCATGGCCGCTCCCGTATTGATAGTATTCTATGATTTCCCCCACATAAATCAGAAAATCAGCCGTAACTCAAAAACGGTAGGACAGTTTTTTGCAAACCATGTCCAAAATTAATTATTAAAAAGCCACCTAAAACTTTTTCGTTTTGAATTGATATGTAGTCGCGTCAAATTTTAAGATATTGTACAGTGACGGGCTGAATGTGGTGAAAAATCGGACGTACCTCGTCCTGGTTCCTTCTAGGGAGCAAATTCAATGAACATAATGAATGTCCATGTTTTTCTTTGAAATAGGATAAGGCGTTGAAGAGTTACCGTGGAACGAACAGACGTTCAAAAAAAATTGTGAAGTTAAAATTAGATCTCACTTTGTTTGATGATCTACAATGACTCTAATCTGCAGATTGTTTAAAATAGTGAATAAAATATTTTTATAATACCATGAAAATGCTGAAAAATGATAACTCAGACTCACAAAAATAAAAACATTCTGCAATTCTTTCAGTTTACATTTTAAAAATGTTCACTCGCAGAATTAGTAATATCAAACTTGAACTTTGCAAGACATACATAGATATTATATTCAAATAGAAATAGAAAAAAATGAAAACCGGTTTCCGGATAAAATATACGTTTTGCAAATTAAGAATACCTTCGCATATGTCTTTATCGTTGAACAAGTTTGTACAGCACTAGAAAACTCTGGAAACTAAAAACCGACGAGTTCAAAACTCATACTCGTATTTATTTAAAACCACAAGGTTATTCTAATTTGCTTTCCTGGTAATAGGAGTATGGGAAGTAAAAAATAAGTAGCAACTGAGGCCAAAAAGAAAGTTGTTTTTAATAAATTTTTATAACCTCCTTTTGTGATATTAGAACTTTTACGATCGAACATTGGAATTATTTATCTATTGGATGTTGGATGATTATAAAAATGAAATCGTGCAAACCTCGTTGATGTTTTGCTTACTAATTAGATACAGAAGGTGACCACACACGATTAACTTTGATTGACAATTCTAACTAATAAAGATTTGAATCAGTCGCGGATTTAGCAGACTGATAAAGAGCAAGTGTCGCGTCAGGGAATTTATTTATAATAAAATCTAAATTTTTTTTTTCTTAAATTAACAAAAATCTATTTTTCTTAAATTAACAAAAATATATAAATATATATACCTATATATATATATATATATATATATAACTAGTTATGTTGGGGGTACTAAAGTCAAAATATAACT
>CM022874.1:21705288-21715473 GCA_012654025.1 Pachypsylla venusta | reverse complement strand
AGGATCCCATAAACTAACAGACGTTTCTTTAGAGCTCTTGGCGATTTCCTCTAAAAAAAGAATGGATCCAAAAAAATGGATTTTTAGTCAAGTGAAGATATAGTACTTTTAACCTTTAATATGGTTTTACTTGACATAGTATCCCAATATAACGAATTTAAGAATGGATCCGTTCTGTTACCTCCTGGGTGATGTAGAAAAACAGAAGAAATCCAAACCTCTTAAAGAAGAGAAATACTGAAGGAGTTAAAAAAAAACTATATCTTGGGCGCGTTAGAGTACATTACCTAATAGGCAGAGGTGTTGGAACTGTGGGGCGAATCGCCCTAGATGCCGTCTTATAGGGCTTTGCTACGCGAAATGCGCTCGAGGGCGAGCGCATTTCGAAATCTATTCCGGGCGCCTATAACAGCTACCAGGCCAACAATACGTGGTGTTCCCGAGCGGTCACCCATCCAAGTACTGACCACGCCCGACGTTGTTTAACTTACATGATCTGACGGGAACTGATATATTCAACGTGGTATGATCGTTGGCTCTCACATTGTTTACATTATCTCTCTGTGAACTAGATGGGTTCAACGCCACGATGCTGTTATGGTATAGGTACCTTTTGCCCCCCCCCGAAAAAAAATCCCGTGTACGCCCCTGCTTCTTCTACATTGTTCTAATGATTCGCTAATGACAATGAACACTATTCAAGGGATGTTCTCATTAAATACATACCCCATTTATTTCCAACTATAACTGGACATGCTCCATGAAGGGTATCAAAATCTACTGATCGATCGGGTTTTAGGTTATACCAAAATAATGCGGCTCCTTTTTCTGGTAATACAGACAATCGAAGATCTAAAAATACTGTTGCCCCTCCTTGTTCTACGTCAGTCATCTGAAATAATAAAAGAACACCCTGGCAGGTCAAAGCATCCACAGATTTTTTCAATGTTTTTGAAAAGTCAAATCAAGTCGTTGGGAGACTTGTATTTTAGAAAATATTGTCTATCTATATAACTATATATACTTGTAAAACAAAAAGCCCATTTTGCTATTCGTATACGTACTGATGGACTGACTCATAAACAGCTTAACTTGAAGAGCTTTTTACAATGCAGGTAGGAAATAATAATAATAAAAAAGTTCAGGCAGGAGCGAGTAATTAATAAAAACAACGCTACAAAAAAATGACCGGGCAAGAACCTCTCCAAAAATTTGGGAAATAAATAAAATTCGCTCTATTTATTTTGGTTGATATCATCTCCGGAAAAATCTGTAATGTAAAATGTATAATTGTTTGTATTAATATGAAAACTTTGTGGGCATCATCATAGCATTACAATGCGTTCTTTTTAACAATCACTACAATACACCAAACGGTACTTAAAAATTACCTTATAATGCTTACGATTGTCCTCAGAAGGGTGAGTTACTCACAAACACAACCAGACAAAGTAGAAAATTCGAAAAAACCTTTTTCAAATTTTCGACCAGACCAGGATTCGAACCCGGTACCTCCCTGGTGCAAGCCGAGTGTGTTGCGCACTCTGCGACGGAGACGTCTGTATAATAAATTCTCTTTAAGTCAATTTAATGAGGTTCCTTTATAAGATAAAATAAAAATAAAAGACTTACATAAAACATTATTGTGGCCTCACGGTTGTCCTCGTTGTTAGCTTTTAGAAACACCTGAAGACAAATTTAAAGAAAGTTAGTTAAGCTCTATAACGGTCAGAGGCAGAGTAAAGTGGCCAAGATAACCTATTGTGTAAGTTGTTGACCTTAATATCGGACAAATTATAAATTCTTAATTATTTTCTGTGTCACGTTCTACAAAATTTCTATTTGTACGATTTTGTGACTAGTTTTTGGAGGAATATCCGTGGAATAATCAATGGGCCCCACCTTGGTACCAAACGGACCGAAAATTTGATATAATCATTATGTTTCCTCAACCTAAAAAAAAAGAGGGTTTAAAGTAAAATACATACTGCGATGTGAGACGTAAATTTTACTCAAAGGCTGCTTTGCTGTTCCCCTAAAAAATTGATATCATCAACTGAACCATTTGTGTGAAAATCTCACCCGAACGTGACAGATTTCTCTTCTTAAACCTCCTGCCATTTACGTACGTACCTTGTTGTAATGCAGTGCATCAAAGTGAGGAGCAAAATATCCGCCCAAGCCATAATTATTCACTTGTAATGATTCACTTATTAGGATTTCTTTCGAAGTCATGTCATTCATTCTCAACATGAGTCGATTTAAGATTTCATCCAGCTTCTCATCTTCACCTTCTGCCAACCAAGCTGTTTCTGATATTCTAGAATCTGAAAGGTTTTGACCACTTTCCACATGTTTTTCTTCATCATATGTCACAACCACTGCTCGTTGCATCTGAAAAAGGAAGGATTAGTATATTAATAGTTGTTGTAGCGGCGGTGTCCCTCCCAACATTCACTGACCGGAAAAATATTTACACCATGGTCTTCAAACGTCAAACCTAAAAATAAATTTTACAATATAAAGTCAGTTTTCTTTAAATTTGAGAAATCATGTTTCACTTGACTTACGAAAGGTATAGCAGCATTTTTTATCGTTTGAATTTCCATGTCAGGCATGGCATCATGCACTAAGTGTACAATTGGGTCTAAATTTAGTTCCTCAAGTTTCAGAGGTGCAAGTTTCAAAAACGGTTCATCATTTTTGTATCGACAGAAAAGGTTTTTGTTCAAAAACGACTTTGATAAATTTGGATTTTGACAAAATGAACAAAAGAGATTGAAATCTTCGACAATATTCTGTTTCTCATCATGATCCTGAAAAATAAAGAAGGTTCGACAAACACATTACCGAGTGGTCTGATTTGAATTATACAACCAAATCATGTGGAGCTGTAATGTAAAGGCAATATAGTAGGAGATCTAAATTTAAATCGTTTTGTGTCAGACTCTGTGAATTAATGGTAAGAGCATTTACATTTAGTCCGCAAGTCGCGGTTTCAATTTTCATTAAGGGATATTTTTTTTCCAAAAGAAAGGGTTTGGGTAGTTTTCCTTTCCTATCATTGCTCATGTTTTATTTTTGGGGTCAACATCAGCTATATATTTTAGATAGGTATATAGCTGATGTTGAAAGTCACTCAATCAAATTAGATAAAATATGAAAAAACAAAATTTTTATCTGATGTTTCTTAACATGTGTAGCCCCTGAGGTCATAAAAATAAATTTATTATTACTCCAGACTCAATTGAAAAAGCAAGTCAGAATAATTTAGCTACGCCTGAAATATGATTGAGTTTATTTGTTCACTGGATTTTCGTAACTTCATGGTCATTGGTCAACTTACCTCCACAGCAATTTTTTTTCTGTTAAATCCGGGCGGTCTTACCATATCTGGAAGTTCCATTTTCTTTATAATAAAATCATTATGAAAAGTTTGATAAGTTTTCTCGGGTAATTTCATATTATGAAACTTTCGATACACTAACTTAGAAAGCCAGCTGCTTAATTGACTGTTTCCTGAAATTTAACACACCAGACCAGTTAGTGTATACATTTTTTGCTAATAATGTAAGTATTTAAAAAACAGCTACGAAGGAGGTATAATTTTTGTGGTAGAGACTCTTGTCTATACCATTAACAATCACAGAGTTACTGAGATTTTTTTCATCTTCAACAGGAATCGAGATGACCACTAAACCATAGAAATTTGTGTAAAAAGCGGTCCCAAAAAATAAATTAAAATAATATTTACCTGTCCTATTCAGCCTGTTGACAATATCAGCAAATAGTTCTACATGATTGTCCAAAATACTTTTGGTTGCGTCATCCCTATACAAAATCTCTGTGACCAAAATGTATGCATTCTGAATGTGTGAAAATGATAACGTCAAGTATGCCATCTCCAGTACATCATTTACTAAATATCCAAAATGAACAAAAATATTATTATTGATTTTTTAGGCGTCAGTCTCATTTATAAGGGATCTTGGGACCAAAATTCACATTTTTCTAAGAGCACAACTCTCAAGGTTTGACAGAAAAGTCATAAAAATGATTAATTTCCCAAGGACAGCTTTATTTTAATGACCAAGTCCTAGTGCCGTAAGTTTACGCAAATTAGATCTAATGGGTTAGAAATTTGTGCGTAAGCTTTGGCAAATAGGTATATAAAATGAGAATATTACGAAAGCCATATTGTTTACGTTATTTTCAATTTTCTGCAACTAAAAAAATATACATACATACTCGTAATGTATCTGAATCTCTCAAACAAATAAGTACTCACTTTCAAAAGTTATTTTCAATTTTCTTCAACTAAAAAAATATACATACATAATCATAATATATCTGAATCTTTCAAACAAATAGGTACTCACTCAAATGCCAATGGCTGTACCTGACAGAGAAACGTCATACTGTTTGTCAAGGATTTGACCTTTCATAAAATTTGAAAATGGTATATTGTAAACACTGCACAAAAAGCTGATCCCAAAAACAGCCCCTTTCAAATCATTTATTGTTGGTAAAAGTGGTTCTATTTCCTTTTCAATGTAGTCAGTTATACTTTGTGGCGCATGTTCGATAACAACTTCTCGCACATCCAACCAATATACTGTCAGTCGTTTGATGAGCTGATAACTGGTAATGGGGTTGCTCACATATTTTTCTGGATTCCTCATTGCTATTGAGTGTTCTCTTTTCCATAAGAGGAGATCATGAGCAAAGCTGCAATGTTCATAATATGAGAGAACTTATACTAATGTTATTTATTTAATTTATTCGGCTTTTAACTAAAATACTGATAACGTCTACTTATCGGGAAATAAAACGGAGGAGGAATAGAAAATGGCATAATATGTATACATACCATTATACCTACATTGCGTCTGTGTCATAACTTTGAACGGCTCAATCTCGAAAGCTGAAATTTTAGTCACTTCTTAGGGTCTATTTTTTTAAATACATGTTCAGCCCCTTTATATTAGGAGCTTTGAAATTATAACGGTAGGTGTGTGATAATGAGTTCTCCTTTTAAATTAATCTTTCGAATGATGTAAGTATGAATCGATATGATCAAAATAAAAACGCATATTCCGTCACCCCAACAATTTAAAATTCGATCTTGATTTTTAATAATTCAGGTAAGATTTTGTTGTCATTGCTATTCCTCCTAACTAATTAGCTTTAAAATTATATTGAAAAGAGTGTGTACCAGATATAACACAATAAACCTTTTCTATGTAAAAGGTACCCAGCATAAATGACAGAAAACCTTCTGTCTTGATGAAAATAAGAACATAACTTACTCATCGTTGATGGGTATTAGAACATCCTTATTATTTTCTAAGAAAAATAAAAGTTTGTTTTCCACATTGACCAGGTAAGATAATCCTTGTACAGAAGTAAAACAGTCCTCTCCAACTCGGGCCAGTCCTATGGCGGTATCTTCCAGACAGAGATGGGAAGGTGTTAGGTTCCATAGTAATAGAAACCAAATCTTGATGTGAAGCGATGGATGTATGAACATTTTATAATAATTAATTCACAGTAATATTTACTAAACAATCAAATTAAAATCGATAGACATAGATCCAATGGCCAATGACAATGTTTTATTTAATTAAAATGTATTGGATAAATGTCGACATATTTTCGTCCTTCGACCGGACTAGACTGATGATAGTTTCTTTAGATATAATTATAAATAATGTTTCTAGTAAGTGTGTTGTTTTAATTTAATTTATTTTAAAAGTAAATATTTTTTAACACTTATAATTATCATGTTATCCAAAAATTTACAATTAATAATTTCGCCTAATTTCAATGAAGATTGTGAAAGTCTCCAAGCACATGCTCGATAAAAAGTAGTCATCATCATCATAGGTTATCAGCCGTGGGGCTGGTTTGCAACAACTCACCTTGAATTCTTGATACTAAAGAATCCTTTCGGATAATGCAGTAACTTGCTTTCTGTATGGGTAATGGAAAAAAATATCGTCTTTTGCGACCGGCATGGTATTGAGTGCCTTGGAAGTATAATTTCTAAATTCCCCTATTCACAAAAAGCAGTACTAAGAGAGTATTATTTGAAACATGGAAAGAACGCATATAAATAATAAAAAATCCTCGTATACCTATCTAGAGATATCTACTTGAAGATGGAAGCTCTTATTCTTTGAGAACTGTATTATGAAATAGGTAGTTTTAGTTCTTCAAAAATTGCTGATGAATATAATCTGATGTTCAAAATAATCTTACTGCGGAGGAATAAATATCGAACATGAATGATTTAAAGATCATCGCCTAAATGCTATTGAAAGCTCATCAAATTTATTTTTAAAACCGAATCGATTTTGTTTAGCCCATGGATTTTTGATTCACTACCTAATTGATACCTACTAGATCAGGACATGAAAGAATACTGCAGTGAAACATTCTATGAATAAAAAGAAAATGTAATTTGGCTTGTGAATTGAAAGATGCCTTTCCATGCGATTCAAAACTAATGAATCTTGTGAGTAGGTACTATTCTCCTCATTCAATAAGGTAAAGAACGAACTAATAAAGAAGAGGAAAAAATAGAAAAAAATCTGTAATACCTAATAATAGTAAATAAATCATTTAAATGACACACTGTAATGAGAATATTCTGACATTAATAAACATGCATCTAGCAAAGTAGTTAAAACAGAACTGTTCAATCATGTGTTTTGTCAAAGTGTTTGTCTGTTATCAAATTACTGATAACAAGCTGAAAAACTCGAGAAAGCCAAAACAGAAAACACGAAAATGATTTTTAACCATCAAAAGTAATAATAAGTCTTGGAAGTGGTAGATATTAATTGATTTTTTTGTCAGTATACAAACTAATGAAGAAGAGACTAGTTACTATACCAACTATTCGTTTTGAGAAATAGATGCTCTGGGGAAAATGGATTTGACAAATGAGAGTAATCGACAGAGAAAAGGGAGTTATAAACGAGAAGTGGGAATCAAAAACGAATGAAGATTAAAATGACAGAAACAGAAGAGAACAGCAAACGACAATACCCCATGAATACATAAATCATTTATTTTATGTATTCATGAGGTATGCATGTGATTGAACTATTGAATAATTGTTCAATAAGTAAGTCATGTGATGAACATGAACATTTGCTCAAGCAAAACGCTAGTCTTGTAACATTAAGAAAAACAAAAAGGGCGTGCAATATTTATGCTAAACCTTATTTTGTAGACATCTATACTTTGAATTCTGACAATCTTAAACTGACATTTTTTTTTCTTTTTTTTCTTTTCATCTTTGCTGTTGACTCGTGCAATAGATGAAGTTTAACTTTTGTTTTACTCCTGTCAGTCAACGGATCCCTTTTACAAGCACGCCAAATATAGTTAAATATTCATACTTTTTTTTGCGCCTCGCGCTTACTTGGACAAGAATGTTGGAATCTAAGAAACGGGACTTCCAGCGTTAACAACTCGCGATTTTCATGGAAATAGTGTCCGTGTCCCCACTTATTACAAGAAATTTTGAATCGCTGTAACTCAAATTGAGTGCATTTCCTGAAATCCCGACACCTGTGTTGGAGAAAAAAATGTATTTTGACCTCATGAATTACTTCTTACAAATATGATCATTAACTTCCAGACATCCTGTTCATATCAGTATGTCCCAGCGGAGGCTGGGACATACTCTACATTTTTTTAAAAAAAATATCAGGGGCGGAGATAGAGGGGTCTGAAATTTAATTTTGTTACACCCCGTATAACGGCCCCAGTTTTGAGCTTCTATGTAAAAGTTCAATTACTGTATTCCAAAAAGTTTACTCATCTACTAAAATCATCAAAATTACACATATTTATACAAAATTACACATATTTATATTTATTTTGATCAGTGTCGTAGACCGACAAAGTCAAATCGCATTTTTCTTCAGGAGGTTATAATCAGGCCGTTTAGAAAACGGACGTTTTCGGGTAAAAAGTCTGAAGTAAGGTTATGATTTAGAACAAACAGTAGAAATTAACTTAAATATGGAAACATTATAGCATAAAAATATAAACGTTAACCTGTTCATTTCTTTTGCAGGGGTGCCAGAGGAATGAGAAATTTACAATACAAATACTGTAGGTTTAGAATACGAGTTGTTTTATTGTGTAATTGTATTGCAATTTTCACATCCTCGAGCCCTAATGTGAATGAAATGAGAAGGTTAATTTTTATTATTTTTGTCTAAAATGTGTTCATATTTAAGTTACTTTCTACTGTTTTACAAAACATAACCTTACTTCAGACTTTCTAATACCCGAAAACACCATCTTTATAATAACCAAAAAAGCAGTGTAACTAGATCGGATTATATCGCAAATTCGAACGTTTGTCCACCGAATACTTTTCCACACTATTACGTAAGAAGTTAATTAGTTGTTTTATCATTTCTAGGATAATCCGGTTGAGATTTACCGAAAACGAAACTTAATCCGATTTCTCTGTGTATTTCTAGAATAGCATCGACCACATCATTGGATGCATCCAGACTATCCAGAGAACCAAACTGTTTTGCATAGCTAATTGATATCCAATCGTATGGGAAATTTAATTTGTGGGCAGCGTTATATCTTAATCGACAAACAGGAAATGCGTGTTTTATGTCATTACACGTAATGGCTTACCTTAAAAAAAAATGATAGGTAGGATAGGTACCTTCAAAAATAAAGTTCTGAGGAAGTAACAAATAGATGATTGTTATGCAACGCGTTTAGAACAGCAAAATCAATTGACTTTTGTATAGTATATACATTGATTACATAAAATGGCTAATTTCGAGATCCGTACGAAGCGCGACAATAGTAATGCTATAGGCTATAGGAGTGTTCTTTCCTTTCCTCTTTTCATTCAACTTTAGGTACAGGGTACAGTTCGAATTACGAGCAGGATGTATTGCTATCATCATCTATAAAATTTTAATTATTTGGGCAACTGCGCTGTTCTCTAGTCGACTAGTAGAGTAGTACTGTGATGTATTTTGGCCGGCCATAAAAAAGCTCTGTCAAATTGACTTTTGGGACCAGTAATTTTTCCATTTAATTTTTCACTTAAAAATTTTTTGCAATTAATTCGAAATTATTTTATAATATTATATTATCGAAATCTTGATTTACCTTCAACCTTTTTGTATTTAATATTGGCGACGAGGATGTCTCTTGCTGTATACAAGTTAAATCTACATAAAAGAAGAGCAATATTTAATGATCTTGAGCGGTTTACTACCAACTGTGAGAGTTCGATTCCCGAGTTGGAGAGAATTCATCTAATTAAAAATTTAGTCATTGAAAAAGAGAAAAATTTCTTTGAATTGCAAGAAGAAATTGAATCTTATTTAATTGGAAAAGAAAATGCAGATTCTCTAACAGAACAACTCAGTGTCAGAAATGAGTTTTGCCTTTCATATGAAAACCTCCTGTGTAAACTAAATCAGTACTTAAATTCAAGTGAAATACAGGTAGTGGCGAAGGAGTCGGGACCTTCCGAGATATGCCATGTTAAACCTAAATTGGACAGTTACGATCCGGAAAGTGAATCTGTGAATAACTTTATCGTTCGCTTGGAAACTTATTTTAATATTATTTCTTGCAAAGAAGATAAGTCTAAGGTACTACTGCTTTTGAATTGTCTTAATCCGAAAATTCACCATAATTTATGTTCCACCCTTTTACCATTAGATCCCCGAAGTATGAATTTTCAAGATTTGGTGGTTGTTATACGTAATTTGTTAGAAGGTAAAAAAAATACTTTTGCCGAACAGCACAAGTTTATTTCAAGAGAACAGCATGGTAGCGAATCTATTAAAGAATATTGTGCTGTGCTAAAGGACTTAACGGTGGACTGTAAATTTAACTGCGATTGCGGAAAATCAATTGCCGACCTCTTTTTAAAACTTCAGCTAATAAGAGGTATACGGGATGCGGAAATTCGACAAAAATTAATGCAGTCCGATTATAAAAATTCATTTAATGAGTTGATAAATATAGCTGTCACAATAGAGCTGTCTAAATTAGAAAGTAAAAATATTGACTCACGTGAAAGTGCTGCTACTTACAGCTTAAGTAAAAACATTAGCAGTCACAAAGTAAATCAACCTGCAGCTGCATCTAGTAAAGGAAAGGATAACTATTACCCCC
>CM022874.1:21687711-21704938 GCA_012654025.1 Pachypsylla venusta | reverse complement strand
AATGCGGTATCCAGCTCTGAGGCTGTTCCAGTGATTCTAATAGGTAAATAATAGAAAGATTTCAGAGTAATGTTTTGAGACCCAAAGTCAATGCCCCTTGGTAGGTACATTCGATCTAAAAAATGCCTCTTTCCACCAAGAAGGTCTCCGAGATCACGTCAATATTGTCAATCCTGAGGCCGTCCATTACCTCGAGGTTGTCAACCTATATAGACGTTTCAAAAGAAGAAAACCTCACGGGCTGTCATAGAGCTCAATCTCTTTGTGCTTTTTCAAAAAAAACAAAAGGTACTCGTAAGTCGACTCTTTGAAGAGTCGACTCATTTCAAAAATATGAGTCGACCCATAAGTGAGTCGAGTCATGACTCGACTCGTGGATGACTAACCCATCCCTAGACTACTATGTTTAACTAGTGGGACAAGATGAGCGGGTGTTCACGTTAGTGTTGTAGTCATTTATAGAAAAAAAATATCTTAATCAAATTTTAAAAAATCATTTTCAAAAAACAAAATATTGTTCCCCCCGGGCCCCCCATTTCATCAAAAAGCCCCTAACACCACGTTTCCGCAACAAACCGCTAAAAAAAATAAAAATCATTATTATCTTTTTAGCGGTTAATTTAAATTAAGCACATATTAGAAATTTCTATCTCGTTTTATATAAAATGTAGGTATGTATAGTTATGTACATTAGGAGGTATTAGAGAGGCAAATTTCCATATTTTAGATGTAGGTACTATGTTGTTTAACTAGTGGGTCAAGATGAGCGGGTGTTCACGTTAGTGTTGTAGTCATTTATAGAAAAAAATATCTTTATCAAATTTTACAAAGGCTTCGATTTCTAAATCGAAAAGCCCTTAACACCAGCCATAACATATCAGAATTTAAAGGTACGTCCACATTATGTCGATCGACAATGTCGTTCGACACATTCGACATTTGCTCTGTCCACACATACCACTGCTGTGTGGATGTATTTTGTCAATGTCACTCAGTCGACTAGTAGGGTAGTACTGTGCTTGTGCTGTTTGATTTATTTATATTTTCGTGGGGTTGGGGTGGGTCCCTGTACATTTCAATNGGGAGTGTTGTGATGTATTTTGGCCGGCCATAATAAAGCTCTGTCAAATTGACTTTTGGGACCAGTAATTTTTCCATTCGATTTTTCACTTAAAAATTTTTTGCAATTAATTCGAAATTATTTTATAATATTATATTATCGAAATCTTGATTTACCTTCAACCTTTTTGTATTTAATAAGTACTGTGCTGTTCTTCAGTGAAACTCTTCAGTAAAGTTCATTTTGATGCTAATAAAATTACAATGATATTAATATATACTTAAAAAAGAAATAAAAAAAGAAAATTGACTTAGGTTATTATTGGGATGTCTCACTTCTACGGTTGCATAGAAGCAGGAGGGGAGAATATTAGTTAGGTTAGGTTAGGTTAGGTTAGAAGTGAGACTTCCGAATATTTACGCCTATTTTCAAGGGTTTTGATAAAAAAAAAAAAAATCAAGTTTACGGTTGTTTAAGTTGTCCATATCTAGGGATAAATATGAACATTTAAGTTTAATATGATTATGAACATTTAGAATTTATGTTAAAAAAATATTACTTTTATTTTTTAAATAAACGCACTTCTATTGTATCATTATTTCACAAAAAAACTAAGTGTTTTAAGCTTTTTTTGACACGTTCTACACGTCCACACTTCAATTTTATTCATTTGACTTGACATTTTGTCATAAAAAAATCCACTTCATTCGGATTCCATTCTATTCGACAAATGTCGATCACCGACACGTTAAAACTATGTCGACTCTGTCGATCGACACAGTCGACATAGTGTGGACGTGTTGATCGACTGTGTCGATCGACATTTGTCGAGTCGAATGTAACCCGAATGAAGTGGATTTTTTTATGACAAGATGTCGAGTCGAATGAATAAAGTTGTAAGTGTGGACGTGTAGAACGTGTCGAATGTGTCAATAAAACTTTAAACACTTAGTTTTTGTGAAATAATTATAATGATACAATAGGAGTGCGTTTATTTAAAAAATAAAAATAATATTTTTTTAACGTAAAATTTATTTGTTCATAATTATACTAAACATACCTATTTATCCTTATACCTATATGAACAACTTAAACAACGTAAACTTGAAACAAAAAATGTATCAACACACTTAAAAATAGGGGTAAATATTGGGAATCTCACTTCTAACCTAACCTAACCTAATTTCACAAAATCTGGCTAAATGACCAATTTTCTGACACTTAAAACATATTGGCCTACCGTCACCAGTTCTCCGTGTCGAGTGCTCTGTTGTTTTTCGAATTTTAGTTTGCCTTTTACAATTAATATAATTATTATTTTTACACGAATTATTTACATTTCCATCAAGTTTTACATTTTCTTTGGGGAAATCACAACTATTTATATTTTTCACATTATAACAAAAATTTAACCCTATATTTCGTAAATCTAAAATTCGTGCTATATTGTCTACTTTCTTTATGTTTCTAATTACTAACTCTAAAGTTTCATCCCCTAACAACAGAACATCTTTCAGCATTTCGGGGGGCAACCCATCTAATTGGTGATCTTGAATCATATGTTCAGGCATTCTTTCGTCTATTTTACGGCACAAATTTAATATATCCGTTGTGAAAGCTACGGCCGTCTCGTCTTTTTGCTGAAATATTCTGTTTGCTAACTTCCTTTTTAGCATATATTTTTCCAGTGATTCTTGGAAAGTGTTTAAAAATTTCGTTTTTAAATCATCCCATGAAAAATTACGCTCTAAAATGTTGTTGGTATACCAGGTAAGGGCCGTACCAGCCAGATAATATGGGAAGATTTGCAGTTTTATTGCCGTTATCCAATCGTTAACTAAACTTGCCAATTCGTAGCTTTCCAAGAAATCTGATGGACTTTCTCCGTCAAGACCAGAAAAATTTATTGGATTTTTCATTGGTCTTTTAAGTTTGAAATTTTGGACAGTTCTTTTAAGTTTGAAATTTTGGACAGTTAAATATCAAGTACCTCTCTCTGGGCTCAAAAATATGCTCTAAATTATTTTGGTGCACCCCACTGGGCTTAAAAAGGTGCTCTGTTGTTACGGACATCCTGTTTTGAAGGAGAAAAATATGGAGGGGGGGGGGGAAATTAAGTTTTTAAAATAAAGTTAGGTTACCTGGTAAAAAGGGGTACGGGGTTCTATCGTAGGACTTGTGGTTTGTTGTCCTTTGAGTCAAATCCAGCCTGTATGGAAGATGATGGAATGAGGAACGCTCCAGTGGGGTTGCAGAATAACTTAATAACCATTTATTTACTTTTTGTTCGTACAGCGTAGCGGTAAAAATAACTTATAGCACGCTCGTTTTGTTTTTCTTGGCGTTGCAAAACTAGCGTTTTGCTTGATCATGTACGACTTTTCTACAAAAAAACAAAACTGGCAGCACTGTTGTGATGTAAATGAAGTTATAAAAATGATAATTATTTACTGATAATGATGTTATTTTTGATAATGTTCAGAATGTTCTGTTGCAAGTTCATTAAGGTGTAAGGCTGATTGTTGTTTTAAGACTATGATGATTGCAATCTAGATTTTAATTCCAGGATCTGTATTCCAAGAAATTTCCATTAATTTAATATCTAGTAATTATATTTTGGAACACTTCTTCAAATATCTCCGAGAATTCTTATCAAAACTCATCCCTCTGTTGGGAAAGGTTTTCTATGTTTCCCACGGTTGCTACTGTTTATGGTTTAGGGTAAGTTCATCCTTTTAAATTTATATATTGGCAGCTCTGTGAAGTCCTAACTCAAACTCAATCAAAATAACCACCACGAGGTTCCTGTGGCCCAAGATGGACAAAAACTAATTAACATTCATATATTCATAATGATTAATTGTCCTTTCGATAGCTATTGTGGAATAAACAGACGTTTTGAGAAAATATAGTCAATTCGTTCAGTAAATAATACGTCGTTGATACCGGTCTTGTTTCCGATATTGTAATATCTGTATTCTTAAAACTAGAACTAAAAATAGGTTTTTCTATAGGTAACAACTGAGACACGCCGGCAAAAAAGTGTATTTGTGAAAATGATGAAATAAGTATTGTTTCAAGTGAAAGCTGAAAGTTAAAACCAAACATAATTAATATATACCTCAGGTACTCTAATTTTTCTCCGTATAATTTATAATCTCCATAACTGTCACGCTAGCTCCAGGCTTCATTGGTCTAAAAGAGATTCTGTCGGGTCATTCTAAGTGTGCTCGTCCTTTTTATATTCTGAGATGAAAAAATACACATGTTCTTATGGGAGTCTTCCATAAATGCAATACAATTTTGCGAGCACCTTAACAAAAATTAATTGAGAATGCCAAGGTAAAACTTCCGAATCGCGGCTTTATCGAAAAATTAACTTTTTTCTCGAAAATGGTCCAAAATGACCTATTTTCAAGAAACTTTAACAAATTTTTCGGGCGCGAGGCGTTTTGCGTTGTAGGAAAAAAAACCGATTGTAGTTCGTGGTAAATATTCGTAATTGGTGTCCATTCATTCAACAGTCTTTTATGGACCCATAAATCGAGGCATGGCCGATCAAAACGTTTCCTAATCCCTCTGGGGAAGCGTTCAGAGGAAAGTCCCCCTTTCATTTGCTTTGTGAAATGCCGGTTCCCCGTGAACCATCAGGGTGAATAATTATCAAATCCTTGTGTACCAAATTTGGATCAGGAAAATATGCTGTCTGGCGACTTCATGAATTCATGAAAAAACGAATCTTTTATGGACCCATAAATCGAGGCATGGCCGATCAATTCGATGGAGGGTCGTTCATCTTAACGCTTCCCCAGAGAGGTTAGGAAACGTTTTGATCGGCCACGCCTCGATTTATGGGACCGAGTATTCCCGAGTCAGTGTTGACTCGTTCTCGGGCAGTGGCTGTCATTTTTAGTAAGGCTAGTAAGGCAATATTTATTGTTAAAAAAAACAACGCAAAACACCTCGCGCCCGAAAAATTCGTATTTCTCGAAAATAGTCCATTTCAAGCCATTTTTTTTAAAAAAAAAAGTTTAAAAAGCCGCGATTCGGAAGTTTTACTAATGCCAAATATTAAAATATTTTTTCATGAGCAATTCCGTAATTCTATATTAGGGAATAGTTTCTATTTTAACACATAACTTTTTTGAATGTTGCAACAAGAAAGCTTCGTGGGGGTTTCATATCGACTTTTCATCTTTATGCTGGAGCCGGAGTCAGAGTTTTTATCGACGGCTCCGGATCCCTGTTTATTAGCGAGGATTGAATTCCGAAAGGAGTATATCTAAAAAAGGTATATAAAGGCTACCCATTTTTTCTAATTTTCGAGGTGAAAGTTTGATGGCAAATATTTTTGATGCAGTCATACCTATCCCTAAAATTGACAGTCTGGTCAAAACATGAAGTGGAGGAGGTTTTTGTGCGCCACTGTGAACCTCTCATGATTATAAATCGTAAGTTGGGTTTGTTGGTTTATGAGCAAGAACATTTACCTTGTGTTTTTCTTAGTATACTAATTCGCCGCGAATGTCTTTGTCTTGGTCAATGTGCTTAGACCCGAAATTTAAGTCGTTTGAAATTAATTTAAATTATTTATTTTGATTTTATATCCTTCATTTTCAGGTTGGATGAGAGTAATTCAGGGCTTGTGGCTACTTTAGCTCTCGATCAATCTGTAATAACTTCTTCTCAAAATTGTTCATCTCGTATGTCAGTATCTAGTCGATCATTCAACATAAAAGCTGAAAAGCCAATTCAAAATATGCTGTCCAACATTCAAACTTCAGATCCAGTGACAAAGGCTCTCATTGACAATGTTACTGGGAAATTAGACACTAAAAAGAAGGTAGGTGTTATATAGAAATTTAGTTTTTTTCATTTAGTACTTCAACTAGTAGTTTTATGAACTTTAAGGCCTTACTCAGCCTGGCCACTAGGAGGCCCTGTGTCAGCTAATTCTCATAGACCTAATGATTAACGCGTATAAAATTTCATCAAAATTGAATACCCCGTGCGATAGTTTTCGTGATAAAAAAAATACAACTGGTAAATTGTTACAAACTGGTGGGGTCGAATCATAGACCTCAAGCCTAAACCCACTTGTAAAATTAGGCATTCTTTTTTTTCCAATATTTCAAATTACGTTCAGTTACATTGCAGTGTTAAATATAAGATCTGTTATTTTGGTTTCAGCCTGTTATGTGCGAAGTATGTAACTTGGAACTCAGTGGACCTTTGGTATTAAGTGAACACAATCGTGGTGCAAAACATAAACGTATGGTTAGTATTGAAGTCAATTTATCTTAATGTCTAAGGACAGATAGATGCTTAAACATGTCGCGGTACAACTGTAAAATATAACATGGTCTTGCTAATATTTTTACCATTGCTGAGGGAAATACGAGTATTATAATTTAATAATTAATAATTCTCACTTCATTGAACAAATTGTTAATTGTTTTTTTAACAGTTTGAGGGTATAATTTATTTTGAAAAGTATAAGTCTGATCATCAAACTCGAAAGACAAGCAAGAGAGACTAGCCAGCGTCAATAGCATAACCTATTACTATTTGGTGGGTAAACACTCTAGGTTCGAACTCTCGCGATGCAGTCTATTCCTGGCGGAACCTAGGTGAAATCAGTGTGGGTAGCTGGTTTTTAAGTTTCAGCGAACGTCTTCAGTTGTTAAAGAGACGTTTAAAAAAACAAGAGATAACGAAATTTTATTACTTATTACAAGAATTACCCATGTCGTTCTTATTACTGCATGAAAAAAATGTAGGGTACATTGTCAAATCTCAATGCTACCATTTGTTCTTGAGTTATCCCTAGACCATCAGGGCGACAGGACTAAATAATGACTTTAATTATCATTTTTTTATCTTTAGATTGCATTGAAAGAAAAAAACATTGTATCGAGCTCTACAGACACGTCAGTGACAGTAGCAAATCCATCGAATCCAACCAAAGGTCTCGAGTTATTTCCCTGTGATGTATGCAATTTAAAATTAAATTCTCGAGACCAACTAGCCGTACATTTGACAGGTGTGTGTTAGGTAAATGTTAGTTTTTCGATACGCCCAAAAATTGGGTTTGATTTCTCTGATGCGGAATCACTGCGTGAGAGAAACCGGGTCTCAGAGAGTTTTAACAGACGTTTTAAAGCTGTTACTGTAATTAATTAATTTATCTATTAATAAATAATATAGTATATTTACGAGACAAGCCTTTTTTTTAAAGAAATAATAATACATAATTTTTTGTTTTGTAACGATTTTTTTAAAATATGCAGGGTGAGTCATTTTAAAGGACATAGTCAAATATCGATACCAGTGCTCTAAATAGGTTCCGCTTCAGCGAAGAAAATGCACGAAAGCCAGTTTCAACTGCTGTGACGCTGAAACCTTGCATGAACTCATAAATACTAAAATTCAATAAAACGGGCAAATATCAATCGTCAAACTTTTCAACTATCTATAATTTCAGGCTCTGTAGTGTATGCTTAATTTATTAATAATTTGGTGTTAGATCTCAGTTGGACATTTATTAGTGCTATAACTTAAGGCTTTGTAATGTATGTTAATTTATCAATAATTTGTTGTTAGATCTCAGTTGGCCATTTGGACTTGCCTAGCGAACAAAGTTCTCGATGTAGTGTAGTCGAAAAAAATCAGAAGAAGAAAAAAAAGCAGCTGAAGAGATAATGGCAGATAGTAATTACAAAAAACATTGATATCTCACAAAAAAAAATTATCATTGAAAAAAGGACAAGTTCCAACCACACTTCATAATAATTTCGCCCATGAAAGTAGTGATATCTTTTATTGGGAGCAAGTTTATTCTTGCTGTTGTTCATCCCACTCTTAAATTCATAATTTCACTTTCTTCTGCCTCTTAAAGTATTAAAGTAATACCCATTTTACACTTGGCCAGTTTTTAAGGTAGTGTTTTGCAATTCACCTCAGAAAAAACTGACCAAGTATAAAGTTGGTTTTATTTTAAGAGAATAGAGTTAGAAGAAAGTGAAATTATGAATTTAAGTGTGGGATGAACATCAGCAAGAATAATCTTGGCCCCAATAAAAGATATCACTACTTCCATGGGCGAAATACTTTTTCCAATGATAATTGTTTTGTGATTATGTTTAACACAACTATTTCAATCTTAGGAAGACATATTTAACCAAGAACTTTGAAGAACACCAAGTTCATTCTATACGAAAGGCTATTTGAAATAATAACAGTTTGGTAGGTATGCAAGTATCGTCTTTGAAATAATTATATTATTTTTAAGTAGATATTCTCCCATTTTTTGTAATTTCAGGAAAAGTTCATTCTAAAAAATTGGCTGCAGCTAATGGACAAACAGTGAATCGCAGTGCAAATCCTGCTGTAGGAACTACCACGAGTCCTCCTGCCCTCAAGAATGGAGCACAAAGCGAACCAACTACTAATGGTGGGTCCTCAAGAACACTTTACATTACAATAAAGTTTATGAAACTTGCCGCAACGATTCCAAATAGATAATGTTCTTTTTTAATTGAATGAAAATACACCAAACACACTGGCATTTTGAAAATTTCAGTGGTGTGGATAGCAACTTTTTCCAAAAAAGCTATCTGTACCCAAACTCGGGTTGAGTCACCTACGTATATCTAGCCATTTACAGGAAAACAGTAACCTAATATTTCCTTTAACGTTTTTGTTTTGCTAGAAATTACGAGGGCGTAATTTCGCCCAATCCACAGTCTCTCTAACTTCCATAATAAAAAATAAAGAAACATCTTGAGTGTGAGAAGTTACTTGAGGGTTAAATCCTCACGGGTCGAGTCCACTTGAGGTGATGATGTGAACAAACACAGAAAAACTCTCCAATCTTATTATGTCTGTGTTAGTGATGTAATTATATTGCAGTGACTGGCATGGTTTTGGTGGTCTATGTCAATTATTAGCCTCCAGGATTAGATGTATTAAAAAATAAAAACCTAAACAGCGATCGGCAATTTATTTAGAGCTTCAGTGCCATACATCTGGCTTCCATGGGAAACAATTGATTGCTTTTTTACTATTGATTTACTTTTTTACTATTTACAATTGATTGCTTTTTTACTATTGATTGCTTTTTTACTATTGATTGCTTTTTTAATTTCAGAGAGTACTCCTTCAAGCACAACACTACCAGATCCAACCCCTCTTCCAGAGGGTGTAACAAAATCTGTAACTGCGGATAATATAACAGTTTACACTTGTACTATTTGCAACAAATGGGTCAACTCAATTGGGTCACTTAATGACGTAAGACTTGTTTTTTAAACTCATTAGTTGTGAAATTTGGCACCTTTTCAAATATTTTACATGTGGTGGAGGGCAGGTTAAACCCTAGCGCTAATGTAAAACGGGAGGTAGGGAATGGGGGAAATTTTGTTTTCATTTGATTGATTCATCAATGGCGACTGGCGTATTCGTTCCTATTATGAATGTGTAAATATTATTTTATGTCTCCCGTTTTGGTGTGGGGCACTCTAGAGAATGTCCATATTTAATTGCACGAGTTTCCACACTCGTTCTATCGTTTTATTCTCAAGTAACAGCAAATTCCACTTTTTGAATTTGCTTTTACTTGGGTCATCATCAATTTTTTTTAAACACAAACTTAACTTTTCCATTATCGTTAACTAGACTTTGGTTATGGCTAACCATACGTTGATGTTGAAACACTGCATATCTTCCTTCTAATTATACTGTTAATTCATACTGTGAAATTTACTTCACAATATAAATTAACAGGCCACATTAAATTAAAATTGTCACAATTTTTCTTGCAGCATCTCCGATCTAGGAAACATTTGAACAAGGCAAACCCTCAGTCTGCTGTCAATTCCAGATGGAAGCCCTACAGCAAAACAAAAATAGCAAGTCAATTTAAGACCTTCAAAGCAGGAGGAATTCTGGGGGATGATAATCCAGCAAACTATTCCACAAGCTATCCAAAGTTTGACCCTAAATATTATGGAATTCAAAAATTCAACTCAGATTCGTCTACAAATCAGTTAAACAAAAAAGTGTACTCAGGTCAGCTTCTCACCTAACTGTTCACATAAAATCATTTTATCATTCCACTTCAGTACCTTTTGATCATATTCAATTTGTATACTTATTTTACAATGGTTTCAAGCAGGCCACGTAGATCCAAAACCCCTAAGATCAACGCATCCCAGCTATGTCTATCTTGGGTTAGCTCCATCCTTTGGTCAGCTTGGTTCTGCACTTTCCCTTCGTCGTACCACTGTATAATCAAGTTGCTGATCCTTGAGGTCTATTATTAAGTAATCCATTGTTCCAAAGCTAAGTTTTTGGTTTCGTAACATATGTTTTTATAGCTTAACCCCCAACCTGGAAGACCAGGTGTTGTGCATATATTGTGAGGCCTAGAAACTATTTCAGTCCTAGATCTGGAACAGGCTTCAACAAAGGTCTGCGCAACACCTAGTTTTCCAATTTGCAAATTCACAGTATAGTTTTCACTCATGTCCTCTACACTACAATTGGCCTCTCTCTCTATATTCCAGAGAACACCCCATTGATACCTCCAGACAGATAATGGTCCTTTACAGAGAAGGTGTCTCTGATCGGTATCTCGCTGATATCAGTGAGAGGCTGACTGCATCTATACTTGGGGTCGCCACGTCCCTTCGACTGGTATACTTACTCTAGGGGAAAAATCTAACGGCGAGTGTTTTCTAACAAATAACCTGTGTGAAGCCCTGAGGAAACTAACTTGTGATTTCAATCGTGTGTTTACAGAAACAAGAAAATCTTCATATGCTTCAAGTCAGACTAAACAAAATATGGGAACTACCACTGGGGCTTGGCGATTCCAACCCAAAGGCCCGGGTTCAAACGATTGGAGTGCTACGTACCAGTATAATGCGCCCCAAAATTCGAGGAGCAATTCTAATACAAAGTTTTCGAGAAATTATAGTGCGCTTCAAAGTTCTGTAAATAGTTACAGTGCGCCTCAAAGGTCTACAAACAATTATAATACACCTCAGAGTTCTGCAAATAATTATTATAATACATCTCAAAATGCCGCAAGTAACTATTATAATACGCCTCTAAGGTCTACAAATAGTTATGACTCGTCTCAAAATTTTATGAATAGCTATGATGCGTCTCAAAGGTCTATGGATTATGGTGTGTCACAAAATTTTATAAATAGTTATACTGCGTCCGAAAATCTAACACCTACTTTTAACACTCCAAATAATAATAAGAGTTACAGTGCAGCCAATAGTTACTATGGCGCTACCCCTACCACCACTGCGAGTAGTTGGTATAGCCAGTCGAATTCTTCTAATCCATTGTACAGTAGGAACAGGGATTCGACTTCGCAATATTAGAGAGTTTTTACAAGCCTACCAAAACGAAAAAATCGATTGCACTACAGCTAAATATCGTCTGTGTGTTCATATTAATCATCATCGCTAGAAAACATTATGTCCAATTTTAACGACTATGCCTAGGAGGTTGAAATTTTGAGAAAATTCCTGGAAATAGGTTTAGAAGATCATAATTTTGTGATCACTTTGAGTGACGTGAAAGCCTATGTTAAGATAACATCAAAAACACACGAATCTACAACTTACTTTTCCAGAGAGATATACAAATTTTTAATTCTCAATTTAACTGGTCCCCATTTTGTTTACATTAATGTTAATGAAGTACCTACTTTTTTTTTGCAAAATGTTTCTTATATTAGAGTTATCAATTGAGCAATTCAAAAGTTGTCTCATTTGAAAAATTGACCTTTGAAACGGTCCCTCAATTTTTTCATAGCTGAAAAACCCTTATTTTAGGACTATGATCAAAATTTCAACCTCCTAGGTCTAACCATTCAATCGTGAACGTACGAAAAATAATGGAAGAGGAAATCACAGCACTGGCCGACGAATTGGAAAAATACTTGGGTGTTGTCGAGGAGAGATGGAAAATTTCACAAAAATTTAGAACTGGAAATAATAATATTTTTTAGCGATGATGAGTTTATGCGAATAAAACAGAAAATGTTGAACTAAAAAGTGATTAATATAGTTTTCACCAACAATTTATAAAAGAACATTGCTTCAATAAATTGTTGATCCTGAAAGGAAAGTTAAAAATCACATAAAAGTGTAAGTCGCCGAAACAATGGGTGGGAGGCGGTTGTATTTATTTATGTATTTCTGATAAATAATCAATCAATTTCTCTATGTATTCATAGAGTACATTTACACAATGTACTCTATGAATACATTTTGTAAATTCTATTATCGAGCCCATCTGATAACCATCGTATCAAAAATCTTTTTGGTTTTTACTGGGTCTGCTGTACATTTCTAGTGCAAATATTTTTTGTTATTCGTTTGGAGAGGTGCGAAAACATTTCATGATATTTATGCTCGAGTTAAAACTCAATGTGATGGTCAATTCATAGCTCAGTGTTGATCATCACATTAATTTATTATTCAGGTCACCAATGTTAAGTTAATATTAAGATAATTTAATCATTTTTACTTAATTCTGACATTTTGATTGTTCCAATCAAATTCAGAAAATAACAATTGAAATGTCTAAAATTTTGATTCCGTCAGAAAAGGATGTAGAAACGATCTAGTTTGTGTGATGAACACAAACCAGATCGTTGTGAAATTAGTTGTATTCATTTTTGTTTACTTCCTTCTATTTGTTTTTTATGAAAGTCTTTATTGACTTACAATTATTTTAGAGAAGCTTTATTGTTATCATTATTGTTAGATTGCCTGGGGTCGACCTATGATTTGTTATCTTTGGCTTAAAAAGCCCGTTCGATTTTATCTGATGAATATCCTTGGGCGAGACGTTTTTTTTCTTTCTCTTCTATAGAAGATAAAGTATTGTAATCTTTTACAAAAATTGGCCTTTTTTTATTATGTATTATTTTACTTTTCTTCATTCGATTTTATCAGGTAATGCAAAGTCTTACCTGAAAGCACAGTTAAATAGATTTTCCAAATTAATGAAATTATTATTTTTTCTTTCTTCTATATTTTAATATATTTGTTTGTGTTTTTGGGTCACACTTTCTATTGGACACCACAAATTCTATAGTAATTATTATGAGGGCTGTCAAGTTGAAACTTTCATCCTGTATAGTGGAATTTTTTTCAATTATTCGGTTGACACTTTTTTATTTTTATTATTATATTTAGTAGAATATATTAAATTTTTATACTATTTATAAGTGGTATGAAAGAACAAATTTCAAATTATTAAAGGCATGCTTGCCGGATCCTCCAGATGTATGCTTCCGATTATTTTTGGGTCCCTCAACTCCCTCGTAAACCTAGGAACATTGAGCGTATAATTGCAATTTGCTCTGAGTTTGCACCCAAACTATAATCATCCCATACGATTTCTTAAATTTCTGACTCAGTATATTTTCTCTTTTTTTAGATAATTTTTATGCTTATAGTGCATCACTCCATCAACTGAACATATCAGTGGCGTAAAACAGACTCTTAAATCTAAAGCAGCTTTGCCGTGTTTTTCATGGACTGTCCAGTTTGGGACCAAATTTCAGAAACATAGGAAGGTGCGTCGGCATTTACAATACGATTATCAAAAAATGCAACTCTTCCAGCTTCCCAAACACCAACTGCCTTGAAATCAGCGTAAAATCCTGGAACATATCTAGAACGATTGGGTTATTGTATTTCTGGTTCAATTCCTACGCCTTTCCAGCACAAGTTTGCCATTCCGGCATAATGATCTCTATGTTGGTCGTGGCCATGTTTGACTAGTCCACCCTTTTTACAATTTTAACAAGATTCAATGTCATTGGTTCACCATTACATGAGTTAGGTAATCCTCGTATCTGAGGGCTAAAGCATCTCTGAACTGCGCTGGAGATAAATCAAAGGTATCAACGGTTGTAGGAACAACATTTAACCATTGACTAGCTTTCTTGAGTGATGCGTGTTAGAGGCTGATTTGGCAACAATGATATGAGTTTTTCACATTCCTCCTTATTTATTTGCTCTTTTCTCAAGAGCATGCATTTCCACTGGGGCTTGCCCCACCTCTCATTGATCGAGCCACTTTTTCAATGTGATTTGCGCTTATTTCAACATCTATTACAACGGGTAGATTTTCACATTCCATAAAATCGTCTTGATTCGGAATTTTTCGATCGGGATGTTTCCTTCCAAGAATTTGTAAAACCGTTTTGCCGTCAGACATTTGGATATCTCCTCCCCCTGCACGATCAGTGATCCATCTATTTGCATCGCGGGTCTTGCCTTGCAGCACGAGTTGTAGAGAGAGAAAAGTAAACTATTTTAGGTCGTGGTTTGGCGTTTTTTTTTATATGTTCCAGAGTGTCTAAAATGAAGGGAATTTTCAAATTTTGTTTAGGAAAAGTCCAAGTCGGAGACCTTTATCTTGTTTGTAATGTTTTTGTTGAATCAACATCCACCTTCCTCAAAATGGGTAAAGATATTGAAAATATGGAAATGTTCATAGGAAGGTGAAATTTTCAGGTTTTGAAATTATTATTATTAAAAAACATTCTTAGCACGCCATTCCGAATATGCTGGTACGACTAAAAATTAGTAGAGGAAAGATTTGTAACGTTGAAAAAAAATATTTTATTTATTTTTCAAAACATTAACAGTAATACCCAACAAGTAATTTGTGTAATTTAAATTATCAAGAGGACAAATTGAAATGATCAATTTGATTCTGAAATTTGATAACGTGCTCCATTTTTTCTCCTCCTCCAAATTGTATGGTAACAATCTTTGATAACGGAAAATAAGAAAGATAGGATTAAGCTGTGGAGCAATCTACATATTTTCTGTATCCAAGCAGCTATAAAAACTATTAATAGCTTCCAAACTTGAAGGAGAAGCAATGTCCAAAAAAGCTGAAAGTTTGAGTATTTGTTCAGTTATTCCTCAATATCCCGGGTTACTTCGTTCGGTAAAAAAAAAAAAAAAAATCTTCATGAAGTTGGGTTGATTGTTTAATTGTAAGACATTTTAATTGGTAATCAATGGGGCGTGGGTTTAGAGCTGACCTATGATATATTTTTTCATGAATTTGAAATATTAACCGCACAATGTGGGTCGGTCTTTTCTCTTTCTTTTTCCTTTCCTTATTTTTATTTGTGTTAGTAGTGTGTGGAACAACTTTCAAACATCGTCAACTATAAGACAGGTTGTAAGCCTGTACAACAAGCAAAGGCGGATAATCAGTTCACCATCAGTAGTGTTAACGAGCCTTTTTCTTATGCACAATGCTGTGTTAAAATTCTATTCAAAAAACTTAATCTTGCAATTGAAAATAGATTCTTCTTCTTATTAAATTAAACTATATTCCAAATCAGTCCACTCCTTTCCCTTTTTCAATCTGAGCATCTGAGCTATCCATAGTTTGACCGACCACAACGAAATCAGCCAAAAAACTTATTCGGGCAATAAACATAAATTTCGGAACTCGTTTGGGTGATTTATTTCGAATATCGTTACATCCTGAATATGTTGCCAGTGGCTATCATTCATTTGAACTTCTCCCGTTATATTCCTGTCTTTTCCCCCTCGAGCATTTCCATTAATATAATTTCTAAATAATTTTGCGGACTACAAGTAAAGTCACGCTGAGTCACGAGCGCCTTTGTCGGACACGACATCTTCTAGTGGCCTATTTTTTTTTTTATAAAGAAGCTAATATTATTAATTTGATTTAACAATGAAGTGTTGCAATATTTAGCACAAAAAAAAACCGACACGGTTCAAACAACCTTTTTCTTGCAACCATTTAGAATTACATGAAAGCTTACAATACCTTGAGGGACTTTTCCCGACGCGACGGTTCAAATTTTTAGACACCTCAGTTTGAAATGCAAATGTTTATTTCTTTGCACTAAAATTCTGACTTTAGTCACAATTTTTATGGGCGTCATAGCTTTTCATTATAGCATGAAAAGCTATGATGCATTATAGTATGAAAATACCAGAAACCCTCGTTTGAATTGCCATGTATATTTCTTTGCATTAAAATTTTGACTTTAGTCACAATCTTTATGGACATCATAGCTTTTTTAGATACACCAGTTTGAAATGCAAATGCATATTTCTTTGCACAAAAATTCTGACTTTAGTCACAATTTTTATGGACATTATAGCTTTTTTAGAAACGCCAGTTTGAAATCCAAATGTACATTTCTTTGCATTAAAATTCTGACTTAGTCACAATTTTTATGTGCATGATAGCTTCAAGTATTTTTTTTTACCAATCACTCTACTATCTTTAGGCAATACATAATGCTACTACTTGTTGCTGTTTCCATGACTGCTCAATTATCCTCAGGAGACTGAGTTACCTCCAAACATAACCAGACCAAAAAACTTTTTCAATTTTTTTCAAATCAATCCCGCATGCGGGATTGATTTTGAATTCCTCATGCAGGATTTGAGCTTAATCCCGCGGGATCCGCATTATTTAATATTATAAGAAGTAAAGTTTTGAGTAGGTAGGTATATCCTCATACATGCACCATCTACGCTAACTGCTAAGTCATATACTTTTACATATATTTGACTGATCTTTTACTTTTACATACTGATCTTTTTTCCTCAAAGGAAAAAAAATAAAATAAATAAATGCATATTTTTAGATCAAAATACTACTGTTCAATAATGAAACCTAGGAATCGTCACGAAAAAAAAAAAAAAAAAAAAAAAAAAAAATACAAAAAAGAGAAAGAGAAAAAACACTATAAAATACAATTATTCAAGTACCAATTCAAGGATTTCCAAGTCCTGGTGCTTGGAAAAATGGTCTCAAAAAGCAAATGCCAGACAAGCTGTCATTTCCCAAACTTGTCCCCAGCTGACTACATATTAGGCCAGCTGCTGAGAACGCTCTTTCCGATTCAACACTTTTAGGTGGAATAGTTAATACATACTGTACTCCTTCTCAATACCTAAGATAATGTTTTAAAAAAAAATCTTTTTAATGCGGGATTAGAGTTTGCGGATCTCGCAGATTGCAAATCCCGCAAAAAACACGCGGATCCCGCAAATAGTGGGATACCCAAGGGCGTAGCCAGCATCTGGCCTAGGGGGGGGCAGCTGAGATCTTCATGTCGGG
>CM022874.1:21669948-21686078 GCA_012654025.1 Pachypsylla venusta | reverse complement strand
GGGGGGGCAGCTCCCCCCCCTGCCCCCCCCCCTTCTTACGCCCATGGGGATACCGCATTTGCGGGATTGGAAGCCCTAAACCTGAGCAAAGTGTGGCAGTTTGCCTCGGAGACGTTAAATCTTTTTACACCTAGCGGGAACCAAACGGTTATTATCTTTCAGAATATCTGTGTTTAGTCTCTCTCTCGTGAGTAGGTACGCGTTGTGTCTTCTTCTACACCTAAATTGGTTTAAACTTTTAATCTATTACGGGATTAAGTGTCGCAAGGTTAAAGTTCATTGACCTTATAAAATAATATGTTCATAACAGATATCTTCAAAATTATTGTTAAAGCAGTCATGAGCAGACGACGCGACACGGCGGCTGATGTTGATACTAATGCCTCATCAATACTGTTACACAGCAACCAGCAACTCTGATGCTTCTCTCTGCAACATCAACTGTGAACTGATAACATAGTTGTTCAGTATTCAGATCAGACTTTACTCGTCAATGTTTTACGCTAGGAACATCAACATAGTCAGTTTAATTCAAAGTTGACTTCATCGGTGGTTGGTACCGGTGAACTCATTTGTTCAATTTATGATCAACGTTTAGTTTGTTTATTTAATTTTATTGTACTTTTATTTACATTTGAAAACGTAAGTTTATTTTTTTACTAATAAAATAGAGGGGAAAGAAAATAATTTTACTTATCACGCGAACTTTTTCCGAGTCGTAAAATTTTTAATAATCGAAGTTTGTATGCTATTTTTCTGGAATTCAGAAAAACGGGCCCTTGGTTTGTGAGAACCTTTTCTTATTTGGTTTCCTTCGGCTCTGTTATTAATTTATCAGTCCTTATGAACAGTTTCGGGCAACTACTAAAATTAATACGGTTTGCAGGTATGCTTTTATTTATTCAGATCTTGCCGGTACTTGAACCCGGCTGTTGCGTGCTATTTCAGTGTGATGAGCACTAGACCATTACGAAGGCTGAAAATTCATCTTAATAATCAAGCGGATGGTGTAGCCTTAAATATTTTAGAGGCGTCTCTCCCAAAAATATTTAGTGAGGCCCCGGTTTTTAGTCCGTGCTGATAGTAAATAATAATGTATTTTTAAATACAAAAAAAATATTTTCAATATATTGCAACCGAACTGAATTTCAAACGAACCAAATTTCTCAATTCCAGTTAAGACACCTTTGAATATACATATGTGACACATGGGTTAATTATTTAACTAACAGAAAAAATACCCCTCCTCCAACCTTAAATTTGATGTTTTATATTTCAAGGTACGTAGAATCCAAAAAATTAATAAAATAATCCGTTTGTCCTCCCCAAACTGCAATTTCTGAACTTAGTGTTGACCGATTTCTATGAAATTGGCTACGTACCCAAACGGGACTACCTTGAAACGCGACATATCAAATATGAGGGGGGTCTAAATTCATTATTGAAAATAATTAACAAAAAAAAAAAAAAAAAAAAAAAAAAAAAAAAAAAAAAANCAAAAAAAAAAAAAAAAAAAAAAAAGATTTAATAAAAAAAGTCTACTTACAGTAATTCCAGATAAAACATTTTCTAATTGAAAAAAATTGCACGCAAACCAGAGGTCAGTCATTCAGTCAACTCATTTGCGGACAGTTTTACGAAATAATCATAAGAAGTGTACCTACTCCTATGATTATTACGTAGAATGGGTAGTCACCCCGGCCCGGGCTTTTGGAGGGGCCCTTAAGAATTTGTTCATTTTAGTGAAGAGTCCCGTAATTTTTTAGTTCTGGGCCCGGATTTCAGTTATTACGGGTAACTTATACTGCCTCGCACGTTATGTGTCTCAATTTTTAATATTTGCTTATCTCATTCGTCAAGCGAATGAGTTAATAAGATTTGTATTAAAATATTTGTTTTGCGTCTCGTGATAGTTCACTTTTAATTAATGGTAATAATAATTCATGTATATTTCTCTGTGTTATGTCAGCTATTTGTGGACATCATAGCAAAGTTATTTTCAACATTCACCTTAATATCACTAAGGCTAAGCTTAAGCTACACTTAACAATTTTTACCTTATAATGTTACCACTTGGCGCTATTACCATAGCTATTCAATTGTCCCCAGGAGCCTGAGTTACCTCCACAACCAGACCAAGTAGAAAATTTAAAAAAACCTAACCGTCCAGGAATCGTACCCGGAACCTCCTTGCTGCTGGCCGAGTGTGATGCACACTCTGCCACGGAGACGTTCACTCATAAATATTTAAAATATTGCTTCTTTTCATTGCACTTCAAAGTGTAGGTCAGTTTGTTTGTTGAGACCTCAATGTTCCCACGATTACACTAGATATATGGTCTGAATGAAGAGGTTGACATTGGCCGTGTCTTTGCCAAGTTCATGATCATTGTTCTAGTGCCTACTACATTGATACCTTGACTGCTAAACGTATATTTGCCGGGCCGGGACTATTATTTTAATGATTTATTGCAGTAGATGTCTGATGTGAGGATAATTATATTTGCCTGTCATGTAATATGTGTAAACATAATTCAAATAACAGATAAATGTACTTACGTGTAACTATTATTTGTTTGAGTTACCTAGTTTCCAATTTTTAATGGGCATCATGATATTACAAGATAATTTTCAATTCTATTTCAATATCAATCAGAAGATTAAAGTTATCCCATAAAGTAGAAAAATCGAAGAAAAAACCCGTTCTCAAATTTTCGACCCGACCAGGAAACAAGGATTCAAGCTGGACCAAAGTATGATGCTCACACTGCCTCATTGATTTCAAAATAGTTTTCACGGATTATATAGCTCAAGATAGTCTCTGGTCATCGATTTTCTCGTGGAACACATACGTCATTTTCGAGGGTTGAATAACATCAAAATTTGGTTTTGTTACTAGTTCATAAGTGATTATGTAGCATAGTGGTGAAACACTCGTCTGGTAAACAAGGGGCCGTGGGTTCCATCCTCAGGTGGGGGAGATTTTTTTCCTCAAAAATAGAGCTTAAACTTAGGTGGAAAAATGACTCAGGCATTAACCCCGCTTATTAATCATCTTCCACTAGACACTAGAGTCTATTCGAATGTTAATGCACATATGTTGGGTGTTGTTTAGACTTTCTTAGAAATAAGCGATATTATTGTGAAAAATATGATCATAACTCAAAAATGGTAAACCGTCTTTGATTATGGCTAATTTTCCCATTTTCGGCGAGATATCTCAAAATTTGTAATTTCAGCCCAATGTGAGAAAAATTTATTTAGGCCCTTAGTTTTCAATATTGAATACATACATACCTACTGAGTTTCCTAAATTCCGGAGTGGAAAAATTTAACTCTCATACACACACACACATCAGAACGGTCATTCCGGGGTAAGTAAAGCATATTAATTTGGAACAATGTTGGCATTGGCGTTAATTTTATACCGAATTAATTATTGACGGGCATTCCAACAAGAATAGCTGATGTTGAATGTATAACTTTATAAGGTAAAATTTCGCAACAATTTTTCAAATGTTTCCCCATTGGTTTTGTTGTCAAAAACTACCGCTAATTGTACGATGGGCATTTTTATTCATTTCGGTAGCATGCGACATTTTTACACGTTGTTCGGTACCAGACAGATACTATTAATTTTTTTGGAGCAAGTTACAAACGTAAAATGTGGTTTGATATAATTTAAAAAGTCTTCTTAAACGTTTTAGGGGTGGGAGATTAATTAATTCACTTTAATTTTAATTTATTTTGAAAAAAAAAACTTTTTTTTTTGTATTTATTGAAGAATTTGAATACATTGAATTGAAGTAGACATAGTTGTACCAACATGAAAAAGTCCAGTGCAAGTTTGTTTATTTTATCAATATAAGCGTTAAGATGAACGTCCCCCCCCCAGAGAGGTTACGAAACGTTTTGATCGGTCATGCCTCGATTAAACTTGTTCTTCTCATAAAGTCGCTCCCTAAAAACTCTTGCGCCATTCGGAATAAAATAAAATAAATTAAATCATAGTGATTTTTTTTTTCATGTTACCTAACCTCTTAAATACACAAAAACAAAAAAAAATTCTCTGGATATTTAATAAAAATCCGAATGAACATTTGATTTCTCCAAAGTTTCGTCAATTTTCAAGCAATAAAATTGTAAATTACACATTTAAAAGTTAGTTTTCTCGTATTTCCCTCCATTTAATCGTGAAAATTAACCTTCTACTTTCAATTAATCATTTTTTAAGTTAGGTTAGCTGCTCAGAAAAAAAATTGTAGTATCTGTCTGGTCCCCGTTGTTCATGTGTTAATATTTCCGTGAACAAGATTGACAAATGTTTAATTAAGTCACTGAATCCGAAAACAAAAGGCAAAAAGAATGAGCCCTTCGAAAAGAATGACATTTTTTTGCCCTACTTGTGTTTTAAGAAAAGTGGCCACGTGTCCAACGATGATAGGTATAAAGCAGGCCCGTATCCAGGATTTTATTTTTGGGGGAGGGGAGGGGTCATGTAAAGGTAGATTTACCATATAGGGATTATAGGAAAAATCAAACCTTTTCAAAAATTTCAGAGGGGGGGGGGGTTGAACCCTTAGAACCCTGGATACGGACCTGGGTATAGATATTCGATTACATGCCTTCGAACTGCTGACCCCCCGAAAAACAATCTTGACATTTCATACTTTTGATAATTTTCCAATAAATCATAATCTGGTTATTAATTTTCCTGAACACGACAGCTCAAACGAAAAAAACCCCGTGATTTGCAGTAGTCAGAATTCACATTTTACCTGATATACGAGAAGGTACTATTACAGGGTGTTCAGGCCTAACATCCTCTATTTTTTTTATCAAATACAGTTCAAGTTAGAAGCTTGCGACAAAAAAATAAAGAACCACGTCTACATGAAGGGGGGGGGGTGCATGACAAAAATTGCGGGCATTATTACAGAGGATGTCGGTACCTTTTTTTAAAAAAATAATCAAATACACATTTTATAAAAATATTTTTAGTCAGGTCTTTCTAAAAATCTTGTGCAAAAACAAAAAAAAAAATTGGGATTCATTCAATACATCCAACCAGGTTAAAAAAAATCCAATCGGATTTAAGCTCCAAAATCGAAGCCCGAACAAAACAAAAAAAAATATTTTATTTTGCAATTGTGAATAATAAATGTACACTAAAAATTTTGCGTTGCATTTGAATCTGTCATGCACCCTGTATTGTTATTATTGACATTAAAATAATATATGACTTAGGTGCCTATATGATTATAAAGTGGTTAGTAATCCGAGTTCAGGGCTATAAGAACTCAATTGAGAACTTCTCTCATAGTTTTTTTTAAAAACAACATCTCTTAAGTATAGTTAAAGCTTTAGCTTCCTTGAGAACTTCTCTCATAGTTTTTTTTTAAAAACAACATACCTATCTTAAGTATAGTTAAAGCTTTAGCTTCCTTGAGAACTTCTCTCATAGTTTTTTTTNCTCGATCATAAGACTGGTCTGTCGACAGTAGAGCATGATGTGCGTTTAAAATTATAGGAGTAATTACTCGATCATAAGACTGGTCTGTCGACAGTAGAGCATGATGTGCGTTTAAAATTATAGGAGTAATTACTCGATCATAAGACTGGTCTGTCGACAGTAGAGCATGATGTGCGTTTAAAATTATAGGAGTAATTACTCGATCATAAGACTGGTCTGTCGACAGTAGAGCATGATGTGCGTTTAAAATTATAGGAGTAATTACTCGATCATAAGACTGGTCTGTCGACAGTAGAGTATGATGTGCGTTTAAAATTATAGGAGTAATTACTCGATCATAAGACTGGTCTGTCGACAGTAGAGCATGATGTGCGTTTAAAATTATAGAAGTAATTACTCGATACCGAGTAATTACTCCTATAATTTCCAATCCATATATGACTTGCTAACTTTCCATGAGGAAATGTAAATCATGCTTGTGATGGTAAGAAGTTACTTGAGGGTGACATTCTCATGGGCCAAGTCCACCTGAGCTGATGGTTTAAAATAATGCAGAAAGCAACTGTGTAATGTTATGTTTATAATTCTTATGTTACTGACGTAATTATATTGCAGTGATTGTCATGGTTCTGGGGGCCCCATGTCAATTATCAGCCTCCAAGAACGGATGTATGATGACAATTAAAAACACAAGCATTATACTACAACTTATCTAGAGCTGCTGTCTTATACATCTAGCTACCATCGGATACAATGATGCCACATTGAATGAATGAATTACTCGATCATAAGACTGGTCTGATTTAGCCATACTCGTACAATCTGTGAAATTTTAAATAAAATCTGATAGACGGTTCTAGGGGTTTTGCTAAACAAATAGCTATATTGACTACGCACAGTGGGAGCCCTAGGGGGGTAAATACAACTTAACGCATTTTCTGCAATTATTTATTTATGTTTTTTTATACCACAACGTCATTGGTATTTTTTTAACACAATGCGTATTTTATATCTTCTGAATATTCTTTACTATATTTATGTATAATAAAGATAATACTTTCAGGTGTAACTTGGCAATTGTAAAATGGAGTCAATTTTTAGAGGAATGTTTCTTTTCGTGATTTTCGAGTAGCGATCATTGTAATCATATCGTGGAAACTAATAATTTTGCTACCTTACATCTCTTTCGAAGCTGAGGATAATGAGATGAACAAGTCTATCCCCTTTCATGTTAGTGCGAGTGTTGGTCATTAGAGACGGGGGTTTTACCCTCCATTCGCTGGAAACTTGCAAACCAGCTACCCACATTTACCTCACCCAGCCTGGGTTGGGCCAGAAAAATAGCCAGCATCACGAGGGCGCGAACCCACGTGGACACCCACATGGTACAACCTCACTGGACGTTGCTTAACTTCAGTGATCTAACGGGAACTGGTGTATTGAACGTGCCATACACGCTAGCTAAAGAAAATTCTGAATAATGTATATTGCATATAGAATTTAAATAGTTAGTAAACTACTAAATTCTCCAATGAAGTCTAATCTCCAAGCAATATGTCAAAATTGTAAGTTTCAAAATTTCGAATTTTTGATTTTCATTCTTATAAAATGCGAAGGAACTGAAATACTAAAATTGCTATAATCAGTTTGTTATACTCGTACAACTCTATCACTTTTTTATCGGTTGACCCCTAACGTCAACCGATTATTTATGTTTAACAGGTAGCGCCCCCCGCTATATTGATAAGGACCTCTCTACTTTACATCCAGACAATACTCAATGAGTATCTCCTTACATTCATTCATCCAGTGATCAGTGATGTGACATACTCGTAGATGACCATCCACATTCTTTCACATTACCCATCCACTTGGGAAAAGTAGAAGAAGTTATTCAAATGTCTTCCACATTCTTCTATGCCTTCCTCTGTCTATTACATCTTCCTACCATTTCGCCACTTGATTCCCTTTGTTTCATCATGGGTTTACATTTTTTTCCTTTACTCATTTTAGAACTTTAATATTTATGATTTTACTCTTTATTTTTCGACCTGAATTGAGGAATTCGTTGAAGCAGCATATATTTCAAATGAATTTATTCTATTTTTCTCATTTCTATCCATTATTGTCAACCATATTTTGTTCTTTTGTCTTTTTTTACCATGATTACCTCGCCTAGTGGTTGGTTACCTTCCACTCAAGAGTCTATTTTTTTTTTTTTTATTGTCAACCATATGCATTGTACGTTCCACATTAGGTTAAACAAAATTTCAAATTTCAACCTCCTTGTAAAAGTGTAGAAATTATTGGGAAACACAATTTAGATTATTTTTTTCAATCATAACTCTATTGGACATGGTGTGAATAAATTTATGACACCTAACTATACAAAAACAATACGCAGTGTGATGTGTTGTTTATCACGTTCATTGTTCATATACTTAACTATTTATATTATGCGAGATTATATTGTGTTCATGGAATTCACGAAGTGAGGTCTCGTTTTATCAGCACGATTTTTCTTTTGTCTTTTTTTACCATGATTACTCTCGAACGCCTTGTCCGATTTTATCGAAACATGGTATGGACATTTATAATTTTTAATTTGTATTGGGTCACTTGAACCTTATGGTGCCGTACCATTTTAAACATGTGAGATCTACAGTTTACAAAGCGTATGGATGGGCAGACATTGTATGTTAATATCACGGCGTTTTGTTTTTATCCTACTGATATAGAATCCTTTGCCTTCTTCATGCCACGTATGCCATTTATACCAGAAAGGACAATTTTATTGTTTGAATGGAAAACATTATTCCACACTGAGAGCCATGACACAATTTAAGTTGCAAGGATAATAGCATCCAGTCTCACCTGGCAATGACAGCTATCAGAGAAGGGGAAGCCTTGAATTTTGGTTTACACTATTTATGATAGCTAAAATTAATTTCAAATATTTTAATTGAATCGAATTTCTTGATACCAAATTTTAAAACCTCATTAGATTAATTACTAAAATATGTATTAAAAAAATCTTGCGTTTGTCTACAAAAGTCTGCTTCAGGTTTCTCACGTTGTTGGGAGATATTATATATAAATATATTGAATGTAATAATATATTGAACACGGGCGGTTTCTCAAGTTGGACATAGGAGATTCTAGCCGAAATTCTGGGGGAAGGGGGCTTGATTTTTTTCTGTGCCTTAAAAACATAGTACCTGTATAATCATAATATACGAGTTTAACCCATCTTTTTTCCATTTTATCAAGTATAAGACCCGAAAAATTCTTATTCTAAAATTTTTTTTATTAGAAAACGCAATAACCAACGAACTACCAAAATGAAGTTAGAAACATTACAGACATTATCCAGTTGGTAAGGCGAATGTCTAGGCATACCTAGTGAAAGTAAATTGCCTTATCGATAATTCGCCACCGCGATATTGTGTCAAAATACACAGACTAGCACAGGAATGGCTCGGAACTGGAGATGCAGTTCGCTGTAACGAAGTTCGCCCCTTGAGGACCAAGATATGAACAATAAGTTTAACTTCCTTTAATGGTCGCTTGAATAAAGATAAAGATCTCGGTAATTTTATGAAGGTGACCAGAATTCACTAGGCAGTGATCTTAATCAAAATAATTAAACTTTGATTATTTTCGGTATAAAATGAGATAAGCGGGTCAAGATCATTCCTCTCTCACACAAACCATAAAAAAATAGCGGAGGATTCCCCGAATGAAAGGTTAAGTAAGTGATGGCTAATTATTTTTGAAGGCCATTCGCTCACTTATATCAAAGTTTCAATTAAAGATTGCGGACACAAAATGTTCTTTTTATTGTTCAATTAGAAAGAGTCAAAACTGAGTTCTTCTGGAGGCAAGTCTTGTGTCTAAGGGTGCTCTTAGACAGCCGCTTACTCATTTATCCGAGCACATTACCTTGATGAAAGGCCTGAGTTTAATCCACCACCCAGGGTCGGCTCAAGAGAATTTGCCGTCCTAGGCAAAATGAATTTTGCCGCCCCCTGAATGTAATATTTAATTTGTTCGTTAAATAATGTAAATAGTAGAACTACTCATATTCATATTTTTAATGATAATAGTGAATAGTTATCCCTCTTAGTAGTGAAATTCATGATTTTTGCACAAATTTCAATCAAAATCTGGACATGAATTTTCCTCTGGTTAATATTGAACAATATATATTTACAACGGACACTAAACCTTTTTGTTAAATCCACACTTTTTTATGATTGATAATTCTTGTTATGAATTATCAATCATATGCACAAAAATGCACGTCTATATATGTATACATTTTTTTCATATCCCGATGAAAATAAAATCCCATTTTGATTTTGTCACCCTAGGCGGTTGCCTAGTTCGACTATATGGTACAGCCGGCCCTGCTACCACCTTCTCTCACAACGAATATTCCGTTTTTCATACTGTATTGTTTTTCCGTTAAAATGTAGGTATCAAGCGTTCTGAGAGGCGATATTCGATTAAACTGAGGCTTTTATGAAAAATAATATAAATTTTGTATCTAATAATTATTATTGAATAATTCAAATAACTCACATCAATTATTATTAAAATCCTTATTTCGGATATCAGATATCAGCAAAACACTGAAGATTGCTAGTAAGAGTGATCCAAGAAACAAAATAATTTGTTTTTAAAATGTGCTTTATTATATTATGACAAGACATTTATGTTTGTTTTTTCGTTGCTTTTTAATATAAGAAAAGATGTGTGCTATGCTATGCTGAGATTATGGGGCTGCGGCTGCCTGAGATTACCCTAACGTTGACCATCAGATGTTTCACGTCTGTAGATTCTGCGTTTGTGTGTGTTATCTCCCTTAAGTATACGTATACAGTGTGTATAAAAATAAATATTACCTATATCATCAGTTCTTCCAATTTGAGTAGCAAGTAAGTGCAATGCGTGTTTCAACGGAACCGTTAATTGAATTACATTGGAATGTTGCAATGTGATCCAGATGGAATAACTATCTTGAACCTGATTTAATAACCGTGTCGGGTTGGTTGGGATGATTCACATTTAATTTGATTCCGGTATTTGTTTCATTACCACAATTTATTAATTTTTCCAAACAAGATAAAGCAGCAATTTTTATTGTAATAAAGTATCAGTAAATTAAAATATATATATATATATATATATATATACATATATATAGTTTTTAAAGAAGTATGTAGTTGTTTGATAATAAGATAGGTTTTTCATGATGAGAGACTATGTAGGTTCAAGCCCTCGTAATACTGGCTATTTCCAGCTCGGACAGGGAAGGTCGATGTGTGAAACCCCTTCGTCTAGGTATTTAAATCGAATGATTTAAATACCTAGACGTAAGCCAAAAAAAGAACACATATCAATTTGGATGAATTAGGTCCCATCTGAACTCTTATTGTGCTTGGAAACTTTCGGGGTCAATCAAATACACTTAGGCGGTTTTTGCCGCTTTTTAGCGGTTTTCAGTATTGCTGTCTAAAAAGAGAATGGTAAGAGCTAGAGATATGAATGTATGTCATATTTGGGGTCTCAGTAAGCTCCGAAACTTTTGGGTGCAATCAAATATACGCTGGCAATTTTTACCGCTTTTTGGCGGATGTTATTAATCCTGTCTAAAAAGAGATTGGTAAGAGGAAGGGACTAGAAATTTGGTATTTATGTCAAATCTAGGGGAGGGGGGTATTTTTTTTAGCCGGTAAAATAATGAACCCATGTGTTACGTTGGCAGAGTTTTTACTTCAATTCTCTGGATTGCACATAAGAACCAAAAGGGATTTTTTTTTTTTTTTAGAAACATCTTCTATCTTGGAGGGGGAGCGTTTTGCACCCTATAGAATATTTCCTTAAAATATGCTCGTAAAGGTTTTTCATTAGTTCGGACTCACCCTGTATAGATATATTTTTAATTTAGAAAAATTATACCTAATATACCAGATTTAATTTGAATAATTTTTCCAGCTATGTAAACCCGAACCACGATTTGTCTAATTTAATAATTATCGTAATCGTAATATATACCTACATAGATACCAACTAACAACAAGCTATATAAACTCAAACCCAAACCACGATTTGTCCAATTTAATAATTATTATAATCGTAATATATACCTACATAGATACCAACTAACAGCAAGCTATGTAAACTCAAACCCAAACCACGATTTGCCCAATTTAATAATTATCGTAATCGTAATATATACAATACATAGATACAGATACCAACTAACAATAATTATTAAGTAAGAAAAAAAAAAATTCATGACTTTGAAAATTAGGTATTTACCTGTGTATGAAAATATGAACGTAGGTAATAATGATTGAGCAATTAAATTGTTATAACTCATCACAATAAATTACCATCGAAAAAACATATGTTTTGTGGCAATCCGAATAATTTACAAGTAACACGTGTGGAACACAATAATTGACTTTGTGAAGCATCTTACTCGAATCTATACCTAGCGCACCAGTTCTAATACTATTCAATGTTATTTGAGAAGCTCATACATCTGTGAACATTGAACAACTTTGAAATTAAATGAACTTGTCAATTGCTCAAAAGCGATAAGCAGCTAACGAAAGAAGAACCCCCTCCCGAATAAAACTTTAAACGTCAGTACGTTATTCGTTATCATAGAATGTTTTTTCTTGTACCTACCCTTTTCTTCAAAGTATGTACCTACTCTTGGAACTTATGCCTATGGGTGCGGCAATTAGTATTTCCACATTTGAAAGAGCTGGCAAATAAAAACGAAATGAGATATTTGAAAAATTATTTTGTATTCTGAAAGCTTGTGTATTCTAGTTTTTTTTTCATCTATGTTTTGTAAATAATGTCGTCCAAATGACGGCCATGGCGAGAGATACACATGTGGAGTCTTTCGCGGAAGTTTTCCATGACTCTCGTCAGCATACCGGCATCAATTTGGATGATTTCTTCCAAAATTGGTTCCTTTAACTCTTCAAATGTCCCAGGGCGATGTTTGAAGACCTCAGCCTTGAGGTAATTCCACAGGAAGAAGTCAGAGGGAAGAGGGACTCAAATCCGGCGAGCGAGGGGCCCACGAAATGTCATGCCGTAAGGAGATCACGTGATCGGAGAACATAGGCCGTAGCCCCATACAGCCTAAAGCTTATGATGTGGTCCTAAAGTTGTAAAACCAACTCAAAATTGTTTTTCGATCAAGAACTGGATCTGTGAGTGCAAACCATACCTTGAACAGAATGCCATCTGAGTGGCCATAATGGATTCACTTTTTTAAAAAACACCTTGACAACGAACGCACGATGTTCGTGCAACCAAATCATTGCAACACCTAAAAACTAGATGTCATTTAGTGTTGAATACCACAAACCCCTCGCTCCTCCCGCTATCACTTCCCCTCCCACGATTTTTTGAAATGTGGGAAAACAGTTTGAAATGTGGGAAAACAGCCGCACCCTGTATTTCAGAAAAATCACCTTTGCATTTCTCGGGGAAATGGATTTTTTTGCCTTTGAGATTGATGATAAGAGATACACTGTATACTCAAAACCTATTACTTTGTTACAGAATGATCAAGTTAGCATTCCACGTGGGTATTTCATGTTACAAGGTGTATATTTTGTACTGTGTATCTCAAATCAATAATATTAAAACTGATGATCATTTCATCAAGAATATTCAAGATCTTGGTGCAAGATTTCTCACAAATTGGAACTTCGTAAGTAAATGGAGACATCTTTTAATATGGAATGAACCTCTCAAAATTTGATACGAGTATTGTTTTCTGTTTCGGAATTTTTTGGAAACGGGTGAGGAATAGGATATTTCACCGAAGGTAGTGAGGTCTATGTTTTAATTCAATCTCGATTTTGTTCTAAATTGTCTCAACGTTAACTCTTCAACACGTGGTCTGATTTTGATTAAACTTCTTAAACAGTATTCATTAATAAATCCTTACCTGTTTTCAAGAGGCACATTTGTCAATCATTTACTTATTAGTCAATTCATACGTATGCAAAAATTGTTTTCGTATCAACAGGCGTTTACAAGCAAGAATTTCATTAGAAATGAGTGAGGTCTACAGTTCATAGAACTATTTTCTATTATGTCGTATCAATCTCGCACCCGTCCCAATTAGCTCAATTGATTAAGCATGAGGATTTCATGTCGAGGGTCGGCGGTTCGAGCCCACAGTGAAAAGTTTTCATTGAAAACCTCACACCTATTCGAGTAAGTACCCTTCCCGCACCCAAAGGCGCGAGGGACAGATTATCAATGCTGACGTTTGCCTGCAAGTACAAACCCTTGCCCTCGGACACAAGCTTGCGGTACAAACCCTGGCCCACGGCACTTAATAGGTTTTCCCTTTTGATTTCAGTTCGGACAGATAGTATTTTTCTTTGTAAGTTCCCTAACTGATGTTTTCCGACTGACAAAAATTGTACCTCGTATTGAAGAAAAACTACAAAGACTGCTTTCCTATTTCCTGTTTTCAATAGTCGCTCCTTTAAGTTGCGTAAGTATAACACAAGGTTTCTTAAAGGCAACACTTTTCTGTATGAAGAAGCTTTTTTATCATATATCACATTCTCTCTGGTCCATTATTTCCATAAAAAAAAAATCACGTTGACATGTTTCTGCGTGAAAGTAGGACAAACGAACTTTAATTTATAATATAGCTGTGCTTCGCAACGATTCTTATATTGGCTATTTTTGTTTTTCAAGGACATTGGAATTTGGGGGGGAGTATGGGTTTGCGTACACCCTGTATATTGCATAAAACAAAATTCAAAGGCACGGCCATTCCGATTTTTAGTATTTTCTAAATTTTATTTTGGGCGTTCCCGGACACAGTCCGGTCTGTCTGATTTTGGAGAATAAATTAGAAATTTGACCGTAACTTGAAAACGGCTTGACATATTTAAGTTCAGATATTTTTCCTAAAGTCGGGTCGTAGACCCTGATTTTGGGAAGTGGGTTTATTCCCATAAATTTTTAGCTACTGTTCGGGCTGTGGTATTGGAACAGAGACCCCCCTATCACATAGATACACACAAATTTCTGATTTATATAAATCAGAATTTAGATTAAATAAATGGTACGGAAAACCGTACTAGACTTTCTCTTCCTTAATCATTCCATCAGACTACCACCGAATGCAAATGGTGTTCTTCCAAAGTCTTAAGTCTTTTAGTGACATTCTTGTTATATTTCTATTTTTTGTTGATGATGACCATTATTTTAAAAAGATTTTGCAGCCTTCGGACTTTGCTCTTTAGTGACAGTAATATTTTGAAAGATTTTGCAGCCTTCGGCTGCGAACTTTGCTCTTAAGTGACAGTATTACTTTGAAAGATTTTGCAGCCTTCGGCTGCGGACTTTGCTCTTTAGTGACAGTATTATTTTGAAAGATTTAGCAGCTTTCGGCTGTGGACTTTGCTCTTTTGTGACAGTATTATTTTGAAAGATTTTGCAGCCTCCGGCTACGGACTTTGCTCTTTTGTGACAGTATTATTTTGAAAGATTTTGCAGCCTCCGGCTACGGACTCTGCTCTTTTTAGTGACAGTATTATTTTGAACGATTTTGTATCCTTCGCCTTCGGACTTTGCTCTTTAGTGACAGTATTATTTTAAAAAGATTTTGCAGCCTTCGGCTGCGAACTTTGCTCTTTTGTGACATTATTATTTTGAAAGATTTAGCAGCTTTCGGCTGTGGACTTTGCTCTTTTGTGACAGTATGATTTTGAAAGATTTAGCAGCTTTCGGCTGTGGACTTTGCTCTTTTGTGACAGTATTATTTTGAAAGATTTAGCAGCTTTCGGCTGTGGACTTTGCTCTTTTGTGACAGTATTATTTTGAAAGATTTTGCAGCCTCCGGCTACGGACTTTGCTCTTTTTAGTGCCAGTATTATTTTGAACGATTTTGTATCCTTCGCCTGCGGACTTTGCTCTTTAGTGACAGTATTATTTTGAAAGATTTTGGCCATGATCTTTGCTCTTTAGTGATAGTATTATTTTAAAAAGATTTTGCAGCCTTCGTCTGCGGACTTTGCTCTTTAGTGACAGTATTATTTTGAAAGATTTTGCTCTTTAGTGACAGTATTATTTTGAAAGATACTGCTGCCTTCGGCTGTGGACTTTGCTCTTTAGTGATAATATTATATTAAAAAGATTTTGCAGCCTTCGGCTGCGGACTTTGCTCTTTAGTGATGGTTTATTTTTAAAAAAATTTGCAGCCTCCGGCAGCGAACTTTGCTCTTAAGTGACAGTATTATTTTGAAAGTTTTTGCAGCCTTCGGCTGCGGACTTTGCTCTTTAGTGACAGTATGATTTTGAAAGATTTTGCCGCCTTCGGCTGTGGAGTTTGCTCTTTTGTGACAGTATTATTTTGAAAGATTTAGCAGCTTTCGGCTGTGGACTTTGCTCTTTTGTGACAGTATTATTTTGAAATATTTAGCAGCCTTCGGCTACGGACTTTGCTCTTTTGTGACAGTATTATTTTGAAAGATTTTGCAGCCTCCGGCTACGGACTTTGCTCTTTTTAGTGCCAGTATTATTTTGAACGATTTTGTATCCTTCGCCTGCGGACTTTGCTCTTTAGTGACAGTATTATTTTGAAAGATTTTGC
>CM022874.1:21637058-21660418 GCA_012654025.1 Pachypsylla venusta | reverse complement strand
GTGGCCACTCTCAGAGCCGTATTTTGACATGTTTGTATGTTGGTCCTATGTGTTTTGGATAAATGTGGAGTCCATATTGGTCATGCATAATTTATAATAGGTCTGCATATCGCTTTATAGGCTATTATTATCGTTTCTTTTTCCTTCCCCCAATTGCTTCCAGCTAGGGTTTTTAAGGCGTTATTTCTGTTTCTAGTTCTGTCGATGATGTTTTTGGCATGTGCATTAAATGTTAAAAGAGAGTCGAAAGTAACTCCCAAAATTACTTGGGTCATTATTTCTTAATTTGCCTCTAACATCAGCTAGTTGGGCAGCATCTGTTGGAAAATTGGGTCTTATCTGAGGTATACGCCCACTTGGTATAAATTGTTTACGAGCTTTCATGAAGATGTTACGGAGAACTTTTTCTCCATGACTAACATTGGTAGGTTCAGAGAGTTTGCTCACTTTATCTTCCACAAAATTATAAAATTCGATCCATTTGGCTTTTACAAAATTAACATATGTCTTCTTTTCACTTTCTATCTTGGTGATAACTTGTCCCAGCATTAACGTGATGGGTAGGTGGTCTGAATTAAGTGTTCTTTCTGTTTTCCATTCAATTGAAGGTAGTAGGGATGGACTTGCCATCGTACTATCAGGAGATGATTCTGTGTTGGCTGTGACTCTAGTTGGTATATTACAGAGTTATGGATTATAAATGCTAGGCCTCCGCCTTCATCACGTATTCGATCTTTGCGTATGATACTATATCCATCTTTGGATGTTAATGTTGATCTGTTTGTTAATTTTGTTTCCTGTAAAGCTGCCAGGAGAATTTCATTTTTATACATATAATTTAGGATTTCGTCTATTTTCTTTGTAAGCACATTGCAGTTAAATTGTAATATTTTGAAGGTTTTGTGCTGATGTACATTATTTGCTGCTGATACGTTATTGGCTGGTGTGCAACATGGACCAGTATAATTTGTATTCCAGTCTTTCCATGAGGAGAGGTTTGAACATTTATTCAGGTGACACCAATTATTGCACCTGTTACATTTAACAGAAGTCATATTTCTGTTGATGGGTTTTTGACATACACAGCACAGCCATGTTGGTCCAGGATTGGATTCAATTCCGGCTATCAGTAGTAGAATCTGGAGCAGTATGGCCGGTATATACAACTCCACAGTAGGAAAAACAGAAGGATTGAGGTGATTGAGTGTTGCTTTGCTGAATTGATTGCCTTTGACTGGAGTTGGATACTCCAGGTCATCCCGGGACGTAGACCCAGCCATTCTTGAGGACGTATGTGTTTGGTATTATGTATTAGTTAAAAAGGGTGAGAATTGAATAGTAAAGATACCTACAAACTAGGTTTAGCGTACTTATACCACTCCCGTTTTGTTTTTCTTGGCGTTTCAAAACTAGCGTTTTGCTTGATATTGCATGAAACATTTTAAAAATCCGTTTCTTTCATGAGCAAACTTTGGTTACGATCGTTTTCTAATCAACTCATTGGTTTGACGAAAAAAGTTGGAGTTATTTTTGCTTAATTTGAATGTTGCCTGCCTTTTTATTTAGCATGTTTTTTAAAATCGTAGTTTCCTTTTAATAATTAACTTTTTTGACCGAAGTCGTGTACAATTAATTCAAGCCACCAGGTCACTATCATTTTCTCAAGAAACTCATAACAAATGTACAAACAAGATTTTACAATTTGATGGTTTCAAAAAAATAAATTTATATCTTCGTATACAAAGTAACACATAACAGATGCCATATGGACATATGTAAAAAGTTGCTTATTCACTGGACACCAATATAAGTATTCGTCATTGTGATTTTGTGTTCAATGACATGGCTATCACCGCATTTTTTTGATTTGAGATCTCTTCAGATATTTTGTGGAACTGAGCATGAAAATTAAAGCATTGAAAAAAAGACATAACTGACTCAAAATTTAATTTAATCTTTCAGGAACACAGCTCAAACAGAAATCAAAAAAGAAGAAGAAATAAAGATTCTGATATCTTTCAAGAAAATCACTGAACTCTATAGATGTTGGCTTGGTGGCCATTGGCATGTTATATATTGAACGATTACTCGAACTCCATAGGACAAGGTCGATATTGAACTGAGTGGGTGTGTCCATAGTACGTCAACTCAATGAGTGTGTCTACTGGACATCATTCATCACCTGATAGATTCTACCTGAGTGTGGCCATAATATATCAACTTCTACTCAATGAGTGTGTCTACTGGACATCATTCATCACCTGATAGATTCTACCTGAGTGTGGCCATAGTATATCAACTTCTACTCAATGAGTGTGTCTACTGGACATCATTCATCACATGATAGATTCTACCTGAGTGTGGCCATAGTATATCAACTTCTACTAAATGAGTGAATCTACTGGACATCATCACCAGATAGATGTTATGGTGGTCAGAATAGTATTGCAATTTTTTTCTAGCTCAATAATTCTATAGAGATGCGTAAAGGTTGAATTTGTATGTTTATTTAAATTTTACTATGCAGAAAGTGAGTGTACGCGCGAAAAATTGATAAGAATTAGGAAATAAAATGAACAATTCTACTATTAACAATCTGTGTCGATATGTATGTTTTTCTCACAATCTGATCGGACGAGTCTGCGAGATAAATTAGGCGAGTATAGCATAACACGAGACAAATTACCTGAGTGTAGCATAGCGCGAGACAAATTACTTGAATGTAGCATAACACGAGACAATTTACCTGAAAGTAGCATAACACGAGATAACTTACCTGAATGTAGCATAACACGAGACAACTTACCTGATGGTAGCATAACACGAGACAAATACCTGAGTGTAGCATAACGCGAGACAAATTACATGAGTGCAGCATAACGCGAGATAAATTACCTGAGGGTAGCATAACACGAGACAATTTACCTGAGTGCAGCATAAGAATGGTGTGTATATATTAAGCCCAATCCCAGAAATTACTCAATGTGCGAAAAAAGCCACCACATTCCAAAACCAGTTTTAACATTACGTCCACATTATTTCAAACCCAAATCTAGAAATGGTTGAACAGTTAATTCTGATAGGAACACTTCGGCTACAATAAATAATTAGACATTACAATTTAGAAGAATAATAAACATTTAGACTTTTTAGTTATAAAGGAATAACCAGATCCTCAATTGTTTTATGAACTATGGTAAAAAAATAAACAATATAGTCAAATAGAACACAATATAAGCCAAAAAATGAAATTGAACTTGTGTTATATAAAACGGTTATGTAAAACAATACCTCTAGAAATCAAAAAATTTTTTTTTTAAAAAAAAAGTTATTAAAAAATAATTAAAATGGGTAAAAATATTAATTAAACGTATGCCTGATCAATTTAATTTTTAATATAATGAATAATCGAAGAAAAAATATTTTTTATAGATAATTCATGTTTCTGACAGTGTAATAATTGGGAGACTAGGTCCATCACGCTAGACACAGTAATAGGTTTTTATGTCTTCGGAAAAAAGGGAAAGCTTCGTAAACACTCAAAAGAATATACTTAGAATACTTTTAGACAAACTGATCGGTTCAATTTGTACAGGGTTTGTTCTTCCGAAATATGGGGAATGCAGAGTTAGATTTTTTTTAATTACTTATAATTGAACGCTTGCATTTTTTATTAAATACAAGTAGTTGTAAACAGGGATTGAAGAAGTAAATATGACTTCGAAGAAGATATGAGCTCAGGGACAAAACGCTATCAAACAGTTAAAGAAAATAGAAAAGCCAAAAAAAAAAAAAATCTTTTTAAAACAANCCCCCCCCCCCCCCCCCAAATGAAGAACAAAGGTGAGTCGGTGTGACTTAAACGTGGACAAGAGTTTTTAAACGTTCAACAGAGTAACAAATAATATTTTTGAAAGAGAATACAGGGTGATTCTTATTACATATTCGGATCCCACACAGAACAGAATACAGGGTTATTCTTATTACATATTCTGATTCCACACAAAATAGAATACAGGGTGATTCTTATTACATATTCTGATTCCACACAAAATAGAATACAGGGTGATTCTTATTACATATTCCGATTCCACACAAAATAGAATACAGGGTGGATCTTCTTACATATTCCGATTCCACATAGAATAGAATACAGAGTGATTCTTATTACATATTCCGATTCCACATAGAATAGAATACAGAGTGATTCTTATTACATATTCTGATTCCACACAAAATAGAATACAGGGTGATTCTTATTACATATTCCGATTCCACATAGAATAGAATACAGGGTGATTCTTATTACATATTCTGATTCCACACAAAAAGGAATACAGGGTGATTCTTATTACATATTCTGATTCCATACAAAATAGAATAGAGGGTGATTCTTATTACATATTCTGATTCCACACAAAATAGAATATAGGGTGATTCTTATTACATATTCTGATTCCACACAAAATAGAATACAGGGTGATTCTTATTACATATTCTGATTCCACACAAAATAGAATACAGGGTGATTCTTATTACATATTCTGATTCCACATAAAATAGAATACAGGGTGATTCTTATTACATATTCCGATTCCACATAGAATAGAATACAGGGTGATTCTTATTACGTATTCCGATTCCACATAGAATAGAATACAGGGTGATTCTTCTTACATATTCCGATTCCACATAGAATAGAATACAGGGTGATTCTTATTACATATTCTGATTCCACACAAAATTTCATGAATATTAGACACATCGGTCGATTTTTACAGCACTTCCGAAATTGGCCCAAATTGGGGTTCCCATTTGAAATAACGAAGTTAGTACCAATTTTAAATTGACTATATGCTAGATCGATATAGAATTATCGATGTAGGTAGGGGGGGGGGGTTACTTCATTTTTAGAGTGCAAAATGTAGTGAACCACCCTGTATAACAGTGCCAGACATTAAAAACACAAGCATGGCTTTCAGATTTCCTCAAAAAGATACAAGAAATAAATGAGCTATCAATTTCATTAAAGTAAGGAGTCGTAAATATAGAATTCAATTGACAAATATAATCTTTTTTAATTAGTTTGGTGAATGGTCGAAAACACTCGCGACTCTTAAAAATTAAATTGCTTTCCGTACATTTTTTTCTTCATTTTCCAGTAATTAATTGAAAACGACAAATTGTTTTTAACTAAACATACAATTTTTAACCTCACTCACGAACAGATTTTCTTACTCGGAAATTTGATTCACAACCAAATTGGAAATTTAGTTTAAAAAAGGGTCAACCTCACCCACTTTCATTTGGAACTGACGCATTACTAATCCGATGATTCATCTCCACTGCTGCACAAAAGTTTTAATCTTGAATATTGCTTTTCATATTCCTCGTTAACGACAGGAGATTTTACTAATTTGGCATCTTGATTTCTTGTTGATCTAGTTCGTGTTCGTTTGCCTAAAAAATATAAATTTGTTATTGTAGTAGTGCTCCCACCACAATCTTTCTTCATATTTCTCTCATGTTTTAAAAAAGGTAGAAACAGATTCATATGAGTTAACCGAAATGTGTTAAGCGTAATTTTCAGTACGACAGTCAAATATCACGAAACCCAATGAAACAAAAAAAAAAAAAAAAAATCTGACCAAAGTTTTTAGGTTAGTCAATATACGATTTGGGGTGGCGTTTTTGGCTATATAATAAAAAAAAAACAGCGGCCATTTTTAGCGACAATTTCGAGTTTTTACTCTGGCATGAGTTCTATAAATTTGATTGAGATAAGTGAAGTGTCCATTTAATTAAGAATTAAACAACCGTTTTCCAAGTAAATTTCAGCCTGGCCAATTTTCAAAAATCGGCCGGACTTATGAAATTATGAAATAATTCATCATAGAAAATAAACTTTTAGTATTTTTTAATTTGAAATAACATAGACTTCCAAAAGGCTTGATATACTGAACGACGCGTCGTGCTAACTCATAATCAACAAACCTAACTCAACGATGGCTAGTTGATATACTGAACGACGTACTGACTCATAATCTACGTACCTAACTCAATGACGGCTACCTGATATACTGAACGACGTGCTGACTCATAATCAACGTGCCTAACTCAACGATGGCTACTTGATATACTGAACGACGTGCTGACTCATAATCAACGTACCTAACTCAATGACGGCTACTTGATATACTCAACGACGTGCTGACTCATAATCAACGTACCTAACTCAACGATGGCTACTTGATATACTGAACGACGTGCTGACTCATAATCAACGTACCTAACTCAACGATGGCTAGACTCACATTACTCCAAAGAACCAAAACGGTACAAATAGAAAATCCTCTGTATCTTGGTTCGTATCTCAGCAATGTTCCATTAACGATAAATCTGAAATTTTTTAGTCAAAATGAATTCTACAGTCACGGGAAAAGGTGCACAAAATTGACAAGTGTCCCCAGAACCATAACCAGGACAAGAGATTATCAAAAGTTGGTAAGTATCCAGAATCACTGGTTCGAGTTCAGATTAGGCTTTCAATTTATATAGAAAAAAATATCATTTTCTCCAAATCTGTTAATAATATTTAATATTCACCAAGGGACAAAGAAGATCAGACTATCACCAATACATACTTACCATTATTTTTTTTATTTGGGGTGTCCAAAATGTTTCCTTTGTCAAGTGCCTCGATCTCTTTTTTTCTTTCCAATCTCTCTCTCAGCTTTGAACATTTCTCTTTGGACGGGTTTCCTAAACATAAAAAATATTAAGTATTCATTTTTGAATACAACATTTAAACAGCCAACTGCTTCGCGGTACGTTAAAAACGTATACTTATTTGAAACTAAAATATATTAATATTGTAGGATGGTAAAAATTGAATTTGAATCACACCACAGAGGGAAAATAATATTTTCAAATTTTTAGCAGATATAAGAATAAAAGTTTGTTATGGTGAATAGGAGCCCAAGGAAAACTTCTTTCTTTCTTTCTTTTTAACGAAACCGAATCTTTATAAGAGTAAACACTATGTAAAGATACCGAGATGTTTGAATTAATTACCTACTCACAGATTTGTTTTAAGATAGAAAATATAGCATTTGTTAGAAAATACAGCATTACTACTTGATATACATCGAAACATTGAAATAGCGTAAACATAGGAACATTCACGACACACTTGATTAAGAGTCAACTAGAAACTTAACCTAAAATCAGACAACTCTTCAATATATAGATAGATTGTAGACGTAGTGGAAACTCCCCTTTATTTTTTAGTAGGTAATCTAAAGTTAATCAATTTTAAACAAAATAATAACATGTGGTAAATGATAAATTATCAACCATGAGACCTTAAAGAGTACATGTATACATTGAATAACTCCCAAAGATTGCTATTTGTTACCTCGGAGTCCCATATTTTGCATGTGCAGGACTATTTTCTTTGCTTTCGCTTTGTTGGATTTACAACCTTCCCAAAATACATCATAACGTTGGATTCGAATGCCTGCCAGTTTCAAATAATTCTTCAAACGTATAATTCTAGGATCTTTGTGCGGGTTCATATCCTAAAAAAAGATACAACATAATTATTAGAATTATGGTTGGATGGTTTCAAATGCAAGAATGTAGTAAATATTAGGGATTTCATACACTGCTAACACAGGGTGTCCACAGATTTTCCCGACTTTTCACTGACCTCAGGACTATTTTTTGAAGTTATACTTCTTTAGGCGCGTTATGAAAAAATGATGAGAGTGAAATTTAATTTTTAAGATGTAACACCGTAACGCTTTTTTTTTTCACCCACGACTGTATGCATTCCGAAACTACTTATCCGATTGCAATTAAATTTGACACAGTTGATGGGTGCATTCCTGGGAAGATTTTCCTGTCTCGTAATCTTTGTGATTCACTCTATCTTTAAAGACACCACGCATTTTTCAAACGGTTATTCGATAAAAAGTTTAATTTGAATAAATTTTTCAATCAATTGGAAAGTTACCGCTTTTCTCGTGCAATAAAACTGCATGAGATTTTTGTCAAATGAAAATCACCCATCAATCAATGACAGAAAGTTCATAATGCTCTGATGAACTTATTTCTGATTTAAACTTTTTAAGGTAAATCAGGCATTTACGTCATGCTCCATTGTACATAGACTTATCAAGGTATTTATTTTTATTTATGAAATTAATTAAAACTTACCAGAAATACTATTTATAGTTATTAAAATTGAAACTAGTTTCGAATCATTCGATTCATCTAAACTGTCTATTTTATAATCTTTGGGTAGCACCCTAACTAACGTTTCGCCGCAATCAACAACAGCTACTAAGTTATTCTTAGAAGGCTGAATACATCGCGAAAAGGCAACAACAAGTTGTGTCCAAAAAAATTAAACACGCCCGACCTTGCTCTGCTTGAATCATTTGACAAAAACAGATCATCGTCTTCACGATGGCCGATTCTACGCACTAGGACGACCTGGAACGCCTACCATCATAGTTCCAGCCAAGGGCCATCAAAACCTTTTCGGTACCCTCATATCAACCTATTTCTGCTATTTTTTAAAACATGAATCCGGAAATGGGAATAACAGTTGATTTTAAGAGGAACACCGCTACTACAACAACAACAACAAGAATAGGTGTGTTCAACGTGGGGTTAAGTCGTTGGTTAAACTCTTTCATATGAATAAATTCTTAGGATATTTTTTTCAGTTTTTGTAAGGAGATATTCAAAAAACCATCTTAATCTTCAAGATTTCTCCATAACACTACGGCTGTCAAATTTATTAAAAAAAATAATTTCTTACCTTACTGCCTTGCTTTGTACTCGAATTTTTCATTGGATTTTGTGATCTTTTGTTTGATTTTTCTTCAGAACTGGAGATATCATGATTCTCATTATTCTCTTCTGTGTTGGAAACGTCTTCTGAAGAGTCGCCCTTGTCAATTAAGATGTTAGCTTTTTTCTTCCGAGACCCTTGTTTCTTTTTAGATTTTTTTATCGAACTTAGGGACCTTTTGTTTGCTTCATCGTCGGAACTGGAAGGGTCGGTATTAGAAACCTCTTTTGATGATTTAATCTCGTCTTCTGAAGAATCGCCTTTGTCAATTGAGATGTTGGCTTTTTCCTTCCGAGACTCTTGTTTCTTTTTAGATTTTTTTATCGAACTTGGGGGCCTTTTGCTTGCTTCATCGTCGGAACTGGAAGTGTCGGCATTAGAAGCCTCTTTTGATGATTCATTTTCGTCTTCTGAAGTGTCGCCCCTGTCATTTAGGATGTTAGCATTCTTCCGAGAGTCTTGCTTATTTTTAGATTTTTTTATCGAACTCGGTGGGCTTTTGTTTGGTTCATCGACATCTCTTGATGAGTCATCAAGAGATGTATCTTTTGATGGCTCATTCTTGTCTCTAAACTTTATTCCTTTATCAGACGATTTTGACTTGGATTTTTGAGTCTTATATATCTGTTTAACATGTTTTGCCACCACTTCATCAGACTCGGTTTCAAAATCTATTTTGTTCTTTTCACGTTGATTTTGTGATTTACGTGAAATAACGATATTATCCTCAGTGTCTTCATCGCTTGTCACTTCCAGATTCTTCTCAACCCCGACCATCTTCTTTGATCCTCCCTTTTTGCTGGTTTTATTCTTCATACTGGTTATCATTTTTTTGTTTTCTTTTTCATCACTATTCATTTCTCCTTCATTCTCGTTTTTCTTAGGTTTCATTTTTCTGCTTGTTATGGACAAACTATCAGAATCTTTTGTCTTACCATTTTCTAAAGAAATTTTAGTATTAATCCCAGCAGAACCGACATTTTTTTTATTCAGTGATTTACCTATTTTTTTAGTTTTAGAGACTTTCTGTATTGCAGTTTTATTGTCAGAGTCACTATCAGAGCTTATTTTTTTAAACTCATTTTCACTATCTATGATGTCATCAAGTTTTGTCTTCTTGACTTTCCTTATGTCTTCATCGTGTGAATACTTTTCTAGATCTTTAAAAGATCTTTTACCGTTCGACTTTCTACCTAGCATAACAACGGGATCTATTTTAAATTTTTTTGTTTCACTTAATGTGTAAATAGTCGAGGCATTCTTCAAACGTGTTTTTTTATTTTTAGCAGCTCCAATTTCATCCTCGTCACTGGAATATTCAATTCTTTTAAAGTGTTCTTTTGAATTAAAAATATCTTTTTTCGATTTTTTATCTTCACTAAGTGTAGATTTAAACAATTTTCGTTTGCATGATGATTTTGGTTCCTCTTTTTCGTCAGTGCTCATAATATGTTCAATTGCTCTGCTAGGAGTTTTATTTTCTAGATCTCTACTTTCAAAGTCTATTTCTGAGTTAATTTCAAGATCACTCTCTGACACATCGGTGGCTGAGTTTAATAAAATGTCTTCGATTTCCATGACGTTAATAATTATTTCATTTCTACTATTATTGCCAACACTGTGTGTTGTGGTAACACTTTCTGTGGTATCTTCGTTGTCTAAAGATTGAGCATTTAGGGGTACTTCATCTTTTGTGGCTTCACTATCAATAGATTGAGAAATATACGACAAAACATCGGAATCTTTTGTGGTAACACCAACAGGGATGGTATCTTCGTTGTCTAAAGATTGAGCAATTAGGGATACTCCATCTTTAGTGGCTTCACTAACGGTAGTTTGAGAAATAGACGAGGTACCTACTTGTTTGTTTTCCATAATTTAAGATTTTTTTTTCTTTTCTTTTAGTACGATTTCGTCCTGAAACAAACAAGTTAGCCAAGTTTACTTAGTGCCTACTTTTATTCATTATGGTTATAATTATATCATATTATTCATTAATTATAAGAAACGAATTAATTGATGATAGGCGTGGGAAATTTTCTTTTCGATTGCCAATTATTGTATTTTTCGTAAGCCGTGTTCAATATCAAATTCAAATGGGTAGTCAGTTGCTGATTTAGTGGAGAGCACTCCACCATAATTCGATTTTCAAAGGCATTTAATTTTGTTGTATGAAATTTTCGCAGTGCATCGTACATACGAACTAGCTTCTCTTCTAAAGTTACAGTTGTTGGCGGAAAACATGCCCAAAAATGACGCAGTAGTTCACAAATGGTCAAATACAGATTTCTGAATTCTTTTTCAATTTCAGGAGGAACCAATTGTGCTAAAGATTGCGAGTCTTCTAATAAACCATTCATTAAAAGTCCCCCGGGTGTTAGTTCTCCCAAAGCAGAGACAGCTGCGGATGGTGAAAGATATGTTGTTCCTGGAACTTTTCTATAGTTCATAATATCATAGCAGACTTTTTCGCGGATTGAATTGGCCTTGTGTAAAATAGCATGCACATTTTTTACTTTGTTTTTTTGATTTTTTACGCCATTGATCATTTGCTCTACTTTGGATAAATTTATGTTTGATTTCTCAATATTTTTGGTTTGTTCGGTTTTTAATTCGTCTGCAACATCTTCATCAAGCAACCTGATTTTTTTTCTTTTGTTTGTATCGTCTTGATCAGGTGATTCGATATTGTTTTTTGTTGCTTTAAGCACCATAATAGAGTGATGATTAAATCGTTTGATTAGATTTTCACTAACTATGTTATTGCTAATGGATGAAGGTTCGATACTATCCATTCCATATCCCTCGCTTTTGACAATATTGTCAAAGGCATTCAAGTTAACTTCATTTTGTTCAACAGTTGAAATTTCTTTCTTCAACTCTTGGTCGTCGTGTTTTGCACATTCGGAAAATAAATCTTTATTTCCCGCGTGAAGTCGGTCTTTATGAAAATAATGTGACTGAAAGAATTTCACCCAAAACTCTGATTCAGACAGTTTGTGGGGCACATATTCAAGATGTTTTTGCCTCACTGCGGGATAAGTTCGGAATATACATTCTATTGTGTCCGCTGTCAAGTTGTACTTAATAGCATTGCAGCCGTCTGTCTGTGGCTTAACATTCACCAAAAAGTTTCCCGGAACACCAATTTGTTGTTGACCCAGATTGCTTTTGTTTATGTAAGCAGGGGCATGTTGAGACCAGAACTCTTCCGCATTTACAATTTTTGTAATGACTAAATCTCGGTATAGTTGAAAAAGAGCGGTGTTTGATGAAAGCATTCGGTTTTTTTCTTCAAGTTCCTTGTTAACTTTTCGTTGAAACTTCGGCAGTAATTTTGTAAGAATACCTTTAACAGCATCTCTATTTTTCACAGAATCAGCTCTGTTCGGCCAAACAAACTGGAAAATTACAGATTCGCCACTATGAAAAACGAGTTGAAGTTGAACTTTCTGTTTTTGCTCCGAGGATATTTTCTGTAATTTGATATCAGTGTATGCATAACATACGCTCACGGTATCGCTGTTGTTCATCATGAATGCAATTCTCTCGGACATAACATAAAGAGTTCCATCGCCTTTTTTATGACGAACGTTTCCAACTTGAAGCAAAACGTCCTCAGAAGATGTTGTCATCTTCTTATCTAAAAAAAGAAAAATAGAACGCCTAAATACTTTAAGAATTTTTAACTTAAATTACTGCAGTTTTTTATTGTTTCACACAAAATTTTTACCGAACAGTAGCAAACTCTTTAACAAATGAATTGTAATTTTAAACATTTATGGGGTTTCAATTGATTCCGAGTATTTAAATAAGAACGCAGGATTTGAATTTTCAACATGATTTTCTTTTTCTGTACCGGGGTATTAAAATACACTTACTCGTACGAGCATTAAATTCGGGGCAGATGAAATTTTCAACTTTTAGAATTGGTCTGAATTCTTTTTAGGGGGTGTCTGGATTATTGGAAGGGACATTTCGTTTCCTCTCAGATTTTTTACCTGAAATCAAGTTTGGCCAACTTTTAAAGAATCGGTGCGGCAAAATGTAAAAGAATGACACATTCTATAATTGAACATCTTTTTTTTTTATTTATTTACTTCGATTTTTTTTTTTTTTTTTTTTTTTTTTTTTTTACAATTTTCAGTTACTTGTTTTGACTCCCCTGGCTTTATCACACATTGCAGTCTATTTTTAATCGTCCGGATAACTTTGTTTGCATAATAGGGAGATATTGCTCCCCCTACTCTTTGAGCACCACTTTTAGTCCTTTGGTTGTTGTAGGAGGAGGATCCATACACTTGATCTTTTATTTTAGTTATCTGATAGGTGTTCAGGGTAATTCAGGTTTTTGTCTGTATGCAAACCAGTCAAAAGGCATCACATGAACATCAGCTGCTGGGGGACCACAGAGTTTATCTGGTATGACGTATGACACTGCATTGTCAGGTTGAAATTTTTGCGGATAAATCCTGCAAAAACAATTTCATGACCTTCCAGTATGTCGACAATGTTACTCTGCCCTTGAACATCCACCTTTTTCAAAGAAGTTGAAAAAAACCGATCGATGCTTACTCCCAATAAATTCTATTTCAGTACATGTAAAAATTTCCCTAGAAGCAACAACTTAGAGTATGCAACCCACTACCAACTACATAAAAACCACTTCAGCTCGCGCTCAAGAGCAGGCACAACTCTATTACGCTTCTGCCAAATTTAAATGTTGTTGTTTGAATTTTTTTAGTGGCGTGGGAACAATTCTGGACTTGAAGCTGTTATTTTAAGTGTCAGGTTTTCTTTTCTGAACTTCCTTTGTACCGATCAATCGCAGAAATCTACTCCCCCTACTCTCTGAAGTCACTATTGTTGGTACTGATTGCTGATATGCAGTCATAATATTAACAATCAAACAAATGCAGTCCAGGGGTTCTAGAAAGAAACGAGGTGCCCCGAATTGAATGCTCGTACGTCTAGTTGTGTCTTTTTATCATTTCAATTTTGATTCGTAAATAGGTACAGAACATCTGACAAATGACCGCCACATTTTTTCTGGCACATGCGATTCCCCACCAGCAAACAAAGAACGAGTACTTGTGTGTCTTTTTTGGTATGGCGGGGATTACCAAGGGGGCACTGTGGTGGTCTGACCGGACCATCACTGATGCTAACAAGAAAAATGATATCTTTTTATACTATTTTGCTGATGATGAAACTGATGGATACTTGGATACTAGCCATCAGCTGCACCAGCAGTTAGTTTATAATAAGAAATATTATTGAGGATGTTTGTAGTCATTTTGAAATAAAAGAATTTCTGATTAATTTTGTATCGACTACAAATAAATTGATGAGTCACGAGCGCTTTCGTCTGTTACGACATCTTCGTCGTAACAGACGAAAGCGCTCGTGACTCATCAATTTATTTGTAGTCGATACAAAATTAATCAGAAATTCTTTTAGTTTATAATAATTTTCAATTATATTGGTTTGTAAAATCTGTACTAAATTTTTTAAATAAAATTCACAATATACTCAAGTGAAACTTTTCAAAGCCAGTTATAAAAAAGAATGTCCCAATGCTTGGGAAGTAGCAGTAGGCAAAAACAGGGAATTCATAAATTAAAATTCACAGAAAAGAATCTAGAGGTTTTAAAATACATATACGGCAACAAATTCTCCTCAAAAAGGTGAAATCACACGACCTGGTGCAAGAGCGCCAATGTCTTAGAGGCGGTGTGACAATTGTAAAGAGATTTAGTCTGTTAGATCATGTCAGCCTTAATGACGCCCATTTCCAATCTTGCGTACGAATTGAAACACCCTACAACTCCATAAAACTAAGGAGACCAGGTAAAATACTCCGCTATCCCATCAATTCTAATTACGTGTTTCCAGATATTCTATACACTACCAGGTAAAATATTCCGCTATCACATCAATTCCAATTACGTATTTCCAGATATTCTATACACTATACATCATCTTTGAATCCTACACTTCACTTGTTTTATGTTTTACTTTCTAGTGTTGGTACAGATGCCGGTTAATACACTTTCTTACATACTTCCTATTGCACCACTCTATGTTGTGTCGTTTTGCTAAGTGGTTTTCTTAAAAATTTCGAAGCAAGGGCGTATAAAATGTAACATAACCATACAATACCAGAATTATGAGTTTGTTTAACCGACATAGTTGTTATACAAAATGTATGTGTTCATCCTAAACATAGTGTATATTTAAGATATTATACAAAATAGACTGTTTATGGTCATAAAACATTCAGTAGACAATTGTTTTTAGAGCCATGAACATTAATTCAATTATGTTTGTTAATTACGTTTATACGGCCAAGCCTCGATATTATAACAGATGAACGTCAATCTCTAAATACAGAGTGATCTCAGTGATGCCACCAGTGTGAAAATTATTTATAATCATAAATAGATTATGAGTGTTTCAAACTCTACTTTTATCTTACCAGTTTTAGCTAAAGATGGTAAATTGAGTTTAAAGGATACCTACATTTTCCTCGTTATATACAAGCATAATATATTGGCTGTGTTATGAATATAAAGAGGGAATGTCTCACCTGTTTCAATATACGTAGAGTAATATCACAAAGGATAGTCTATGATCTTTACTTTAAGATAAAAAGCTCACTTTCTATTTGAAAATTTAAATATTTTAAATAATAAATTTACAATTTCAAAGTTTAATTGGTTTTTATTTTTTTATTCTATTTTTTATTTTAATCTCATTCTGAAGAAAATTCAAACCTGGAGGATTCGGCACAAGGCCCGAATGAAGCAATAGTTTTTCCGAATGGTGCAAGAGTTTTTAAAGATAGCGACTTCATGAGAAAAACAAGTTTGTTTATTTTATCAATGTCAGCGTTAAGATGAACGTCCCCCAAACCATAGAGGTTGGGAAACGTTTTTATCGTCCATGCCTCGATGATAAACTTGTCATGGGCGTAGGAAGGGGGGCAGGGGGGGCAGCTGCCCCCCTAGAAATTCTCGAGAGTATGCAGCACGGAAGGGGCAACTTAAATTTACACTAGATAAAATGATTTTTGGAAGCAAAAAAGTCATCAAGTACCGAAATACGATAAATGCCACATTTTGTCCCTAATCCAACAGCACCACTGTGAACAATCAAATGTAACTGTAACAAACTTGTCGCATCGTTGAATCGCATTTGGTAAATTTGGTGGGAAAATTCAAAAAAATCTGTTTTTTTCGGTTTTCCGTATATTTCTCCATTGTAAAACTCCTCTTGCTAGTTGAATTTCTCCGGTTTGGCACTTTCCTTTATCGATATTTATCACAGGCCCTGGGGTCGCCTCTCCTCAATTTCTGAATTATCAGTTACCCCTGGGGGTTTATTATTAAACAAGTCACGATTTACTTTATCGACACCCCCTCCTCCCGACATGAAAATCTCAGCTGCCCCCCCTAGGCCAGATGCTGGCTACGCCCTTGAAAGTTATTTTGGTAAACTGTTTATCCCTTTGCACCATTCGGAATAACTGTTGCTCCATTCGGGCTTTGTGTCGCGCCCCATGGTTTTTGGGGGGGTCCGACCCCGGAGAGAACCGTAGGTTCCCTGAACAAGACAAAAATCCCACGTTCAAAATATTTTTCCCGTTTGGGGAAAAAAAAGTATGCTCCAGCAATATTGCTCATCAAGGCATGGCCGTAAAAACATTTCCTAACCTGTCGAGAGGGGTTAAAATATGTCAATGAAGCTAACAAGTAAACATAAAAAGTCAAAAACAAAACAAAAGAGAAGAGGAAAAAATAAAAATATGCTTGGTGGGATTTTTACCGCGATGAATCCCACAACTGTGGGACCCTACGGTTCTCCCCGGAGTCATAACCTGTTTTTTTTTTTTTTTTTTTTAGTGCGGTATATCACAGAGAATCCTGGACAAGAAAAATCCCTTTTTTCAAAATCCCACCACTTTTAATAAATTAATATTTTTCCTCTTTTTAATCTTCAGGGGGTTTCATGAAGGTTATGCAAAAAAAGAAACCACGCATAGTAGAGCTCAAATAAAGGCCACTTTGCTTAATAAACCCCTATACGAAAATGGGCCCCAAGGTAGCTAGGGCCACCCAAAGTTGGCACTTAAAAATCGAATTATTTTGCGATTGACTTTATTTTTTGCATGACGTCTCCGATTGTTATCATGCTTCTTTGGTGAGTATTTGGCATTTTTCCCCCGATCAGGGGCGGAGTATGGGGGGGTCATGAAATGAAAATGCCTAAAACTTAGTGATGCGTATTTTAAGGTATGAAATGTCTTCTAAAACTAGTTTTGCTACAAAGAAGACCGGAATAGCTCTTGTCTAAAACCAACCGTTGACCTTTTAAAATCACAAAAATTGAGCGTTCCTACGCTGAGCGTAGGACGATTCTAACTATTCAAACTTTTCCCCGGGGGCGGTGGCCTTGACCCCCCTGTGTCTGGGTGGTATTCCATACCCTCCGGAGGTATCCCCTCCCTAAGTGCTGCACCGGCCCCCTAAGATATAGCCTTAAATCCGCCCCTGGCTCTAGCTACCTTGGGGTCCATTTCCGTATATGGGTTTACGCAAAGTTGTCTTTATTTGAGCTCTACTATACGTGGTTTCATTTTTTGCATAACCTTTTGAAACACTCTGCATAAATTGTTGCCCAATAAGAGCGATATACTTTGAAATAGAAAAAAAACCCACTGAATATTTATGTGGAATTGATGGAAATCTTTTTTATTATAATGGATATTCTATGTCATTTATGATTTGAATAGTATATATCGGTCAAATGGTCACCGCGATTCTCCTTGCACACTTGAATCCGTTCAAGCCAATTTTCGATGACTTTGTGTAGCATTTCTGGTGGTATGGCTGCAATAGTGGCTCGGATATTAATTTGTTTTAAGCTCTCCAATTGTCTTTGGATTATTGGCATAAACCTTACATTTAACGTAATCCCAAAAGAAATAGTCCAGAGGCGGCCAATTGAAAGGTCCATTTTTTGAGGTAATCGATTCTCCAAACTTTCCTCGTAATAAATTCATTGTTTTGCCGGTAGTATGGCAAGTTGGGCCGTCTTGTTGTTGAAAGAAAAGTTTCTCTGCATCAATATCATCATATTCTGGAAAGAAAGAAAAAAAAAAAATTGGTCAACATGGCGCGATATTGCTCCCCATTCAAGTTACAGTGCGGTTCTCGGCGTTTTTGAAAACAAAACAAAACAAAAAACAATGTTCCGATGATGCCACTTGCCAGGAAGCACAAAAAGCCCACCGGAGGCTTAGGTGCAGGGGCTTACATAGCCCTAAAGAGGAGTTTAGCTCACGAATATACGAAAAAATGCCACTTGCAACCATACCATAAACCGCACCAAACGGTTAATTTCTCGGGATGTAATGGTGACGAATGAATTACCTGAGGGTTTTCCTTACACCAATAACGCTTGTTTACAAAGCCGTTGAGCCAAAAATGTGCCTCATCAGAAAATTTGGATAATTTTCAACTGATAATACTTGTCCAGGATTCTCTGTGATATGGCGCATTCTTATTTTTTAACTTTTTCCCCCCTAACCTTCACCACCCAGGAGTTATTCAGTGGGGGGGAGGGGGAGGGGGAGAACCGTAGGGTCCCATAGTTGTGGGATTTTTATCGCGTGAGGCGTGACACATCGCGGGAAAAATCCCACCAACCATATTTTTATTTTTTCCACTTCTCTTTTTTTTTGTTTTTAACTTTTTATGTATACTTGTTAGCTTTATTGACATATTTTAACCCCCCTCGACAGGTTAGGAAACGTTTTTACGGCCATGCCTTTATTGCTTGAGCAAAATTTTTTTCCCCAAACGGGAAAAATATTTTGAACGTGGGAGTTTTCCCTTATTCGAGAACCCTACGGTTCTCCCCTAAGTTTGCCCAGAGTTGAAAACAAACATTTTACCTTAAAGCGCGAAAATTAAAATTTTTGAATTTGTATAATATAATCAGTATTTACCACTGACCCAGAGTTGAAAACAAACATTTTACCTTAAAGCGCGAAAATTAAAATTTTTGAATTTGTATAATATAATCAGTATTTACCACTGACACAGACAGTTCTCGCCAATTTCCTAGCTTGCCTGATTTTTTATCAGGAAAATTCATCATGATAATTACCACAACGGATAATACTAAAAAAACATGAGAATTGCTGATTTAAAGTGCACACTTGGTTGAACACAATCTTTCATAATGTCATCCTTACAAGTTTCATCAGTCACTGGTAAGTTTTGTCTACTTGATAATAGACGATTTATTTCACAGGAACAAAACTTTTTTTCAATTATTTAGATCTTTGCCTAAATATGCAGCGATCGGGCGATTACTACGCAAAACATAAGTATTGTAATAATATTAGTACATAAATGTTAACTTTGCGTAGCTTCTCTGATTTTTTCAAAGGTTCATTTTATTCTTAATAAAATAAATTACTCGTAGCAAGTTGCATATTTAAACTTGGCGTCCTTTTTTGTCAAAATTGGTACAAATTGAAAAATCAGTCATGGATGATGGACGCCATGGTTTTGGAAATATGGATGGGTCGATTACTCGATTCAGATTCAGACAAACCCTATCAGATACACACATATTTCTTATTTATATATTTAGAAGATGCGTTTTGATGCTGACTTTTGATTTTGACAAAGATGCTGTGTGCGAGAGGCAGGGCTGAGGAGTCGTGGAAATATTTCACGACTCCTATGATCAGAAAATCCCCGACTCCAACTCCGGAGTTTTAACATAATAATTAAGGACTCCTTGACTCCGACTCCAACCCATTATCATAGGCTTTGACACCAGAATTTTAATTTTTAAAGGTATCTTTGACATTACTTAAGTCAGATGGATTTTTATCCCAGTTTAATTGATGTGTAATGCTGCCACTGGTTGCTGCCCTTCAGATGGATCGACACACTCAAGTAATTTGCACAAACCAGTTTGTGCAAATTATTTGAGCGTGTGGACCACCCACCATTACAAAGAGTTAGGTACTCATATTCTACTTATTTCCCCTTGCGCTTTACTTTTAATCCTTGCGCGTTACTCTTGTACCTACAGTAAATTAATATCGTTTTCAAAAGGTACCTATGTAGTTCTAGTTCACGATTCACTTTTTAATTTCGGAGTCGGAGTTAGTCGCTTTTGGACTCCAACTCCGACTCCTGTGTCTAAAATCATGCGACTCCGACCCCTATGAATGAAAAAATGCTAAACTCCGACTCCGCAGCCGTGGCGATAGGTTGTGCGTAGGGAAGAGACCGACGATTCTATTTTTATACTGCTATAAGAAAATCAGGATGATTTATCTCTTGATCCGAAGACCCTTAATTATAAAATATAAATTTATGAAACTCTCGTTTTATTTTTCATTTCAGGAAACCCTAGAAACAAAACAGCTTTAAAACCTGGCCATTCCCTCATGGATTGGATTCGATTGGGAAATTCTGGTACTGATTTAACAGGTGTGGGAGGACGAAGGTTAGCAGTCAACCCATCACAACTTGGTGAGCACAACAAGGAATCTGATGTTTGGCTTTGTATTAGAGGAGTAGTATACAATGTTACAGCTTATATGGACTTTCATCCTGGAGGAAGGGATGAACTCATGAAAGGGGCAGGGATGGATGCGACGGCATTGTTTAATAAAGTAAGGAATTCCCTTTTTTTTTACGTTAATTGAAAAACATCCATTGCTCCGATTTGATGGGTTTTCACAATTTAAATTCAAGTTGACAGAGCTTTAAGTAAATATTCTTTGTTTACTTCTTATGTGTCTGTTTACTGAAAATTTTAATATTATGATTCTGTTAATTCCTTTCAAAATCACTCCACAACTTTGTTCTTAGACTCTAAATTTGCCAGTATTTCATGCAAATATAGAATGGTTTACATTTAGAGTGCTTTCGTTTGAGGCGAATTTCTGATGCAACTTCCGTTGTAACAAATGTTGTATTTTAATATACGTGGATCCGCTGAGCCTTTTATTTTACGAATATTTCATTGTATTTGGTCGCGTGGTCTGGAGGACTCCTACAATAATAATACTTACTTATCCGTGGCTGAGGCCTTAACGACCATATGCCTGTGTCACAGCAGCTGTTCACCTTTCTGTATCATGCGCTATTTCAGTGCAATCTTCTGGGTTTATTTCCATTCGTAGCACATAATTTTGGATCTTATCTTTCCGCCTTGATCTTGGCCTTCCTCCTTTCCTATATCCATCTACATTTCCATCATACGCAATCTTCGTAATTTTGTTGTTCTTCATCCTTGCTACATGTTCCGCCCAGTTTAGCCGGCGTTTTTTCATATTCTGGACAATGCGGTGTGGATATTTTTCTTTATTATTTCTGTTTTTTAAGATTCTCCATGCGTGGTACTCACTGTCAAATGATGGACCAAATATTCTTCTTAAAATTCTTAACTCAAATCTTTCTAACTTGTCTTCATCCGTTTTACGGAAGGTTGGAGCTTCACATCCGTGGGTGAGTACTGGTATGATGTAGCATTGATACAATCTGATTTTGAAGTTATAGACAGGTATCTCCGTTTCAAAATATTTTGTATACTGAAATAAGCTTTATTTGCTTCAATAATACGATCTTGATGTTCTTGCTAAATTTTGTTTTCTGAATTGAAGCGGCTTCCCAAATATTGAAACTCCTTCACTTTCTCAAAGTTTAGTTCATGGATTCTGAGTAGCTCCATGGATCTATTTCTCTTGTCAACACACATGTATTTTGTTTTGTCTTCATTTATTATCAAACTCACCTTCTTTGCAATGCTGTAGTAATTCCAGGTCATATCTGCCACTTCTTCTTTAGTGTCCGGCATAAGGTTAACATCATCGGCATTTACCATTCGAGTTTTCATTGCCCACATTTATGCCTTTATGGCATAAATTGAAAAATACAACTTAGGATGAAGTGTAATATATAATTGTATTTCCACTCTGGGGGACTTCAAAACTCGACATCGAAAATTTCAGGCCATTACAATACTTTTTTCTTTTTTTTTATAGATAAGGAAAGTCGTGTGATGTCCACACCAGATTTTTTTTAAAAAATATATATTTTGTTTGAACATTAAATTATTTAAAAAAAGACAATAACAATTCGTTTTTAAAATTTAAATTAAAAGAATTAAACTGGTGAGCTTTCAATAGCACTGAGGCTATCATCGTCAAATCATAGGAGTTGACTTTAAATTGAGGACAAGTCAACACCTATGGTCTGACGATGATAGCCTGATTGCTATTGAAAGTTCACCAAATTTTAATCTTGTTAGTTTAAATTTTAAAAGCGAATTGTTGTTGCAGTTTTTAAAATAAGTTAAATGTTTAATTTTTTTCAAAAAAATATTTATATAATAGTATAACAGGTAATAGGTAATACGTGACAATCTTTTTTGGACGGGGGTATCCGAATTTACAAAAATATCAACTTGTCCGTGAGGGAGGGAAATTTGAGGGAATTTTAAATTCGGCTAAAAAATGATCTGTTGGAATCAGCCCCGTACTGTATACAAGACGTATATTTTACGGTCTTTTTTTATTTTTATTATTATCATTATTTATTTTATTATTCTTACAAGCATTCTAATTTATAGTTTGGGTATGCGAAACTCAAAGTTTCTTACCATTTTGTTTACAGGTTCATCCATGGGTTAATTTTGAGTCAATACTTCAAAAATGCATCGTTGGAAAATTGGAAGCCTTAGGTGAGGCAAATACTTTCAAAACTCCTACGAAAATTCAAGTAGAACCAAAAGCAGTACAAAGAACTAAGCTATTTCCCGTTAATAAAGGTTGGGCATAGTTTTATTTTTTTCAATTTTTTTTTTATTGAAATTATTTTAGGTTTATTATTTTTTACGTTCGGAACCCTTTGTTTATGACTGACAGAAACTTCCAGCTACGAGGACAAACTAAACGCCAAATGGGACCTACATATCAATTTTTATTAAAATCGGTGGACTTGAAAATGTAACTTGAGGCGAACGAACGATTTTTTTTCTTCCTTGAGAGGGTAGTGTGGTGTATGGACTTGAAAATGTAACTTGAGGCAGACGAACGATTTTTACTTTCTCTTCCATAGAAGATAAAGTATTGTATTCGTGTAGAAATTTTAGACATATTTTGGCTCAAAAAATTGTTTGACGGGAAGCCAAAGGCCAAAATAAAGATCAAATATATTGGACCATATTGCTTTTGGGCCATATTTGTTTTGCAAATTTTTTGCAATTGGGGGCCCGGATGGCACCCAAATATGAAAAAAACATAAATTTTGTCTGATCCTGATAAAATTTGGTATGCACCGTTGCCCAAGTACTATAATTGACATCTTTTGGTATTTTGTAGTAATTTTGGTTATGGGGCCCCTGTAGGGGCCCACAAATGAAAAAAAACATAAAATTCGTCCGATTTTGATAAAATTTGGTA
>CM022874.1:21612221-21635398 GCA_012654025.1 Pachypsylla venusta | reverse complement strand
TAAAGAGCAAAGTCCACAGCCGAAGGCTGCAATATCTTTCAAAATAATACTTTCACTAAAGAGCAATATCCGCAGCCGAAGGCTACAAAATCTTCCAAAATATTACTCTTACTAAAGAGCAAAGTCCGCAGCCGAAGGCTGCAAAATCTTTTTAAACTAATACTATCACGAAAGAGCAAAGTCCAAATTTTGCAGCCGAAGGCTGCAAAATCTTTTTAATATAATGGTCAACATCAACAGAAAATAGAAATATAACAATAACTAAAAGACTTAAAACTTTAGAAGAACAACATCTGCATTTACCACCGAATCTGATGGAATGATTAAGGAAGAGAAAGTCTAGTACGGTTTTCCGTACCATTTATTTTTTCTGGGGAGGGTATAGTGGAGTATTTTTTTTAGGTCGTTTCTAAATTTTTACTAAAAATAATAAAGCAATAAATACCAATGGGTGTTAATGAATCCAGGTTGTTCTTTTCTTTCAGCTGAATTCGGCGAACCAACAATAACAAAATCATTTTACTCTATGGATTGGTTTCAACAGTTAAATTTTATTTGCTTTGTATTCTATTCGAAATCTTCTTTTTCTAAAGTAAGTTCAAGTTGATGATCAAATTCCATGGATTTGTATTTTTGATTTGATTTAGGTGTTAGTCTCCCCTGCCGTTTCACCGTAATCAACAACTGTTACTCAGTTGTCTTCACGAGATAGAATGCAACCAGATAAAGCCAACGGTACGTGGAGTCCCCGGACGGGCTACTATCCTGGAACGCACCACGCCCAAGGTTTCTCAATTTCAGTTATCTGATCAGAACTGTTATATCCAATATTCGTATTTTTTATTCTTGATACACTCACAACAGAGATTGAAAAACTTGATATTTTGTATCTCAAAAGCATTCATTTAATTACTAGAGTAGCTCTGTGTATTGTAGACCTCACTTAATTCGCCATGAGTAATTCTATGAACGTAATAAATGTCCACACAGAATTCCATAAGTATTGGTCAAGCTAGGCGTTCGAGAGTTATCATGGAAGTAACAGCCATGAAAACGTTTAAAATCTTGGAGTTAATACTAGACCGCACTCCGTTCGTTCCGTGAATTAATTTATTGGTTCACTTGTTTCCTTTCAGGTCTGTATCATTCTGAACGAAAATAATGACTCAGTTGTTTTATGTATAAATAATAGTTCTCTAGTTTTAAATTTAGAAAATCCTGTAAAATGGCCTTGCCAAGTTAGAATATATAAAAATATAGGAAAATTGCAGGTGAGATCATCTATTTTCACTTATCAATAGAGTTCCACGGTATCTACACCAAAACCAGTGATTTTTGGTCCATAGATTCCTTTTACAATGTAGATACGAAAAAAGGGAAAGGAAAAATTCTCAACTTTTATGGGAGGACAATTCGACCATTTTTTGTATTTCCATAACAAATACACAGGGCTGAAAGGAAATAGAAAATATTATCCAGGAAGGCCATGTGGCCATGTTTCAGATTCTGCTTACTCTGATAGGAACTAAAATCACTGCTTTAATCACATAGGCTTTGATTTTTATGATCTTCAACAGGGTTCAAGTAATCTTAATATCAAATTTTATTCACATCTGGTCAGCGCTTTAGGCGTGAATACGTATTACACTAGTAAACTTCGTGTTCGTGGTTTTATCTTTAAAGCTCGTTCGTGGTTTTATCTTCGTGGTTTTCGTGGGTTCGTGGTTTTATCTTCAATAAAGCTCGAAATTACTATTCGAGCAAATTAATGTTCGAAATATTTATGAAGTTCATTATTACAAAATCTACAAATTAAAGATTCTAAAGGGGGAAAAAAAGATTCTTGACTCTTGTGTTTTTTAAAAAAATAAATCCAAAAACTTTAAAATATTAAAAATGGTCGATGAAAAGACAAATGATGTGCTTTACAACTAAAGAGGGAGTTTTAATATGTGGTGCCCTATATTAATAGGAGATCTATTGACTATTTTTTTCTTCGGGTCCTCCGCGGGTGCCCGACAGAGTGTCGATAGGATGTAAATAAAGGAAAAATAAATAACTCTGGATTTACAAAGATCACCTCCTGAAGCCAATCAGATTTTCATTTATTAGGTCCAATTTTACAAAGAAGAGTCAAAACTATGGAAATCTCATAGCTCGAATCAAACATTCAGTTTAAGTGAGAGCATAGAAAGAGATATGAAAAAAATAAATCGTATGAAGATTGTCTGTGTGAGTGAAGTTTCCTACAATGTAATGCACATCAGTATGCAGTGTTGTGGACAAGTATTCCATCATGTACCCATTGGATATCATGTCTTCATCAAATCAGATGATCTTGGTGAGTAATAGACTGGGGTTATGACTAAGGTAGCCGATAGTCTCCTATACGAATGATACGTACCTATTATCATTATTATCTTTTCAATCAAAATCATGCGGGGATAGCATGTGGAAATAACAGATCCTGTCTGATCTGTGAATTAAAGTAGCGTTGCGTATGACAAGTGCTTGTCTTGTCCGATGCTGACCTTCGGTGCCTGGTAAGGTCATCGTTTTTTTAGGTTGAAAATGACCGACCTTCAGCCAACTACCTATTTGGATATTCGAGCAAAGTGAAAAAGATTAATACAGGGTGTGGCAGGGCCGGCTGATGTTTTTTGAACAGCTAGTATAAGAGAACTAGGTGATGTAAAGGGGTAGGAGATGTCATAGGATGCGTTAAGTATTGCCATTTTATTAGAGGGAGAGGGAGAAAGAGAGGAAGATTTTATAAGTCTACTTAAAATTAATCATTTATTAATTAGTCGTCATCATGTCTTCGTGAAAGTGGAAACGTAAGTGCTTCAGCACAAGGACTAATTCATAAATGAATTAAATGATAATTTAAGAAGACTAACAAAATTTTCCTCTCTTTCTCTCTCTCTCTCTCTCTCTCTCTCTCTCTAATAAAATGGCAATAGCTAACACATCGTACGACACCTCCCCTACCTCTCTTCTTCCCGTAATTCTCTTGTGCTAGCTATTCAAAAAACATCAACCGGTCGTGCTACACCATGTATAACCTATGATCATGCCCGTTAATAGCATGCGAGTCCTAACTGAGAATTCTTCTTTACATTAATTCACTTCATATTACTTTATGTATAACCTATGACCATGCTCGTTAATAGCATGGGAGTCCTAACTGAGAATTCTTCTTTACATTAATTCACTTCATATTACTTTATGTATAACCTATGACCATGCTCGTTAATAGCATGCGAGTCCTAACTGAGAATTCTTCTTAACATTAATTCACTTCATATTACTTTATGTATAACCTATGACCATGCTCGTTAATAGCATGCGAGTCCTAACTGAGAATTCTTCTTTACATTAATTCACTTCATATTACTTTTTTCTAATAATTGAAAATTGTACCAAGAATATTACATTTAAGTTAACTAAATATTGAAGTTAATTTGATTATTGGTCAACAATTTTTTTATCTTTCCGTCAGTTGCCTATTTTATGTGTAATATTATTTATTTTGTCTTAATAGATTCTAATATATCCAAGCCCTATACACCAATAGAAGAATTACAAAAGACTGTTCCAACATACAATGATGTTTTGTATTTCTTAATCAAACGTTACGATGATGGAGTTCTCAGTCCTTATCTGTGTTCATTGACTGCAGGAAAAGAGATTCTTGTGAGCGCACCGCTAGGAAGCTTTGACATATCATTAATCGGTAACAAACAGAATCTTATCTTACTGGCGGCAGGGACCGGAATAACACCCATGACGTCACTCATTAATTGGGCAACACAAAGTGTGAAGTAAGGATAAAAAAAAATTGTTTTCAAAATGACAATATTCTGATTTTGTGAAAAAACGCTTCCCAACAGAAAGACACGCATCACGTTTACGATTTTCGTTTATTGATTTACTTCGGTTTTTTTTTGTAAGATAAAAAGTATTTTTTAACCCTTTTGTATTTTTTTTAATTTTTAAGAGCATCCGTAAAGTTCTGATAACTTCAACACATGAAACCTCTCACAAGATATTGCATTTAATAGTAAGGTTTATCCATTTTGTTTAGATCTAAATTACTGGTTAGAAATTATTACAAAAAACGAAAGCCGATAGAACTCAGTTGATTAAACATGGAGGTTCCGTGCAGATAATCGGCAGTTCGACCCCTTAGTAATGACAGATTTTTTTCAATAGAAAATTTACTATTTCCATCATTGAGACAACGTTACGTTAACACCAATATAATTCGTTTTAATTTTTTAAATTCACGAAAAATATCGTAAACGTTAGAAAGCTTGTACCTATTTGATATTTTTTAGAATATATCCAACTTATTCGACCTTTAGAACTTGCGGTGTACTGTAACGCACTTTTACTAACTTAATTATATGTTGCCTAATGAATAGCCAATATAGGGTCACAAGTTGTGATTATACTTTCAGTGCTGTCATGAAATTTCCTCTGATAATTTGGTTGAATTGAAATGCTATGTCAAGAAAAAACATAAAAAGGCAGATATCTTGACTTGTCTTGTTGTTTCCTTCCCTTCTAAATATTGAGAAATAATACAGCAAGTGAATTGTGTTATTTTTTAGAAGTGAAATTGTGATGTTAGCTCAAAGCTTTGTGTTCAGTTAGCTCAAAATTCCTGAAATGTTGATATTTGAACGAAAACATGTGCAGTCGATATTTACTTTTCATATTAATCTATTTACAGATATTCTATCAAGTTGATTTTTTTCAACAGAACAGAGCAAGATATATTTTGGAAGGAAAAATTTGACCAATTTGCTGAGAACTATTCAAGGTAAGGTGAACTTATTATGTATAGCAAGAAAAATCGGTCAATTTTAAGGAGGGCGCTATACTTACTAAATTCTTAATAAAGAATTCTTCATTGTGCGTTCCCAGTTTAGAAAATCAATTTTTAAAAGAAGAAAATGTACAAAAAGCAAAATATTGGCAATATACCTATATTTTGAGACACGAGCAATCTTAAAAATATTATTCAAACTCTTAACGATAACTTTGAAATTTAAATTTGAAAATGGGCTACAACGTTAAATTATTATACTGATAGTTCCGTGGGCTATAGACCTCACACAAATAATGGGCCGCCATGGGACACCTTGTAATCCAATAGGCCGAAAAACTCATCATAAATTCCATACCTGCCAAGTTTTATCAAAATCGAACAAGGTGTTCGAGATTTATCAAGGAACATACCGTCATACAATCAGAGGTTTAAAGAAAAAATTGTGGTTTTAAAAGTAGATCTCACTTTGATTAATAAATACATTTGGCCACAGTTGATGTTTCTATATAATTATGATAATTATTCTAGTTTCAGCATAGACCATGTTTTGTCAGAAGCCAGCACAAGCTGGACCGGCATGAGAGGAAGAATTAGTCTCGATTTATTGCAGAAATATTTACCTATCAGAAGCAGTGATGTACCGTCCGATACATTTATCTGTGTTTGTGGACCTATTAAATTTAACCAAATTACAGAACAGTAAGTAGTGACTTTCCAATTTTTTCGTTAATTCTCTTTGACTTATAATACTTTTATTGAGAACTTGTCTATCCAGCAAAGAGCTGTTTGGATGAACTTGTCATATTTGACAAGTTTGCTTAGTAAAAGGATTCTCTAGAAGAAGGCAGATAAGTAATTGTACTAAATCCTGCTGCGTCCCACATTCACGCAGGGCATCTGAGTCGGGAGGTAGAAGACTCCATTTCCCCATCTGGGCACTCCTAGACGCCTAAGGATTCTCCGCAGTTAGGGTAGATTATTTCCAGTAGCAAGATCCTCTTTGAGTTCTATATTGTGGGCAAGAATTTGTTTCCATTTTATGAGGAGAGTTTTCTTCAGCGGCTCTTGTAAGCCGTTGGATCTGCCCTGAAACCTCTTTCTCGATTTGAGTCGTCATGTTTGGGGAGTATGATTTTAGACCAGATTTCGAGGATCTTTGATTTGTTTTTTCTTTCTAAGTCTGGAGCGACCTCTCTTCTGATATCAGGAGGGAGGATACCTCCAAGAGGACACATCTTATTGCTAGGTGTGTGTCCTAAACATCCACTGATGATTCTTGACTATTAGTTGAGAGCTACATTTACTTGCCTGGCATGGGCAGAAGAAGTACGTGTTAGTAGGGCGCCCCATTTCTGATTGATAAGTTTGCTGAGAATATTATTAGTAGTTGTTTGTTTTACAGAGACGGTTTGTCTCGGGCAAAATATTACATCTACCAGTACATTCATGATAAATGGTCTTCTTCACTTTGTCGTTTCAGATATTTGCTGGAGTTGAAGTATTCAGCAGATGATTATTTCTGCTTTTCTTAATGAAGTAGGTATATGATATGATGTGTACAAATACTCGTTAGCACTCAAAGGTATGTTACTCCTTCGAACATATGTATACAGTGTGGAAAAAAATATTGAAAGTGTTGAATAACAGGTTCAACATTTTTGCCCACTTTTGGTGGGCATCCCCCCCTTAACTTGTAATTTTCAATAACATTCCCTACCGTATGATAACAAGTATTAGACTAGGCACTTTACTTGTAGACTCTGAAAACTTTGTCTCAAGAAAATCAAACTTTGTCATGACTCTGAAAATTTTGTCTCAAGAAAATCATATATACCTCCAGATTGCACTAGTGTACGTATTTTTCATGCCCTTTTCAACAATGTGTTAGAAGATACGTAGACATTTGAAAATATTTGTTGAATAAGGTTGAGCCACGGGGCTGAACCTCGAGGATGTAAGCTAGAAGCACCCTAAAATTTTCATCATTCCATTTCACAGCCATTTTAAAATTATCCACTGGTCTTCAAATTTTTCCCCCAAAATTGTCCAAGAGCTATTATGAGTAGTGTTAAGGAGTATTCACACTAATCAGTGACAATGCCGTGACGGACAAGTGATCCGTCCTGAAAACTAAAAATATTATTCAAGGCAGTTGGAGGAACATGTTCATAATAGACCGGCACGTGGCAGTGATCAGCGGGAATTACTTGCCGGCACTGTCACTGCTTAGTGTGAATGCTCTTTTGAAGTACCTTATTGTTATTTGTGACACTGAGTGACTTTAAAAAAAGGATGATTTCAGAAGAAATATCTAACCTAACCATAAGGTTGATTTAAAATGTGGCTATAAGTTATTAATGGTGTGCGAGTATATGCAATTATGCAATCTTTAGGAATCCTTACAGACAGAGGTGTGACATGTTGATTTTCCCACGCTATATAGCTGAACCCTTGCTCTAGAAGAGATATCTGTCCAACTATCAACTGGACATCATAGTACCAGATGAAGCGTAAAGCACAGTAAATGTATATGGCAGTTTAAACAAGGCTCTGCTTTTAGTGTGATAATGATTATTTTTACTCCCAGTGAAAAAAAACATGAGATTTGCAAGCGATATTTGAACGCGTCTTATTTCTCACGTCATAAACATACCCTTTCTTTAAATGTGAGGTAAAATAACTTAAAAATATTAAAATTTCTATAAAAACAATAAAAAAATATATTTTTAATATTCTTAATATGTATAAACATTTACAATAAATAATAATTAATTAGTTGGAATAATGTTTGAATGTGAATAACTGAAGTTCACCAAACTTGGGATGAGAAGAATTAAAATTAAGATATTTTATAGTTTGAGCAAAAATATTTTAAGTTCTATGAGATGGTCGTTGAGCAGAAGAGCTCATTATTATAAGAAAAGTCTAAAACCTAGAAAAAACGGATGGGGTTTGATATAGTGCGTTATAATCGACAGCTAATGAAACAATTAGATTGGTGAAAATAAATCAAAGAGTTATATAATACGTATGTATGAAATGGAAACATGTTTTAAATTTGGCTAATCTCTTAAAACTGAAACAGCGAAAAAAAGATAATAATATAAAACTAAATATAAATAAATAAATTTGTTGTATTACACCAGAAATGTAATCAGACGTTTAAAGTTTTGAACTGTTCTCGAGTTATATTATCTCCATTAAAAATATACATATAGAAAATCTGTTATTGTATAAAATATTTTCATATTCAGACATTCGTTTTAGAATAAAAGAGAAAAGATCACTCCACAAAAACTTCATGCCTTAATGGCACCCATTGAAGCATATATAAATATAATACATTTATTTTTAAATTAAGTTACAACAAAACACTTACCAGAAACACTATTTATAATTATTTATAACGAAACTAGTTTCGAATTATTCGATTCATCAACAGTCTAGTCGAGTCGAAGGATGGAGTTTGACAAATCCAACCTCAACTCGATTAGACTACTGATGATGAGATTCTAGACTGATGATGAATCGAAACTATTTTCGTTATAAATATTCTGATAAGAGTTTTGTTTGAATTTAATTTGATTCTTTTTAACACTTACGAGTATAATCAACATGTTATTTAAAGATTTAAAAATAATACAGTCTTAATGCATTTTTTGGTGCGTTTTTTTTTCCTTATAAGGGGAAGCTGTTATTTTTTTAATGGTACTTCCTTACCTTTTATTATGAAAATATAGATCGAAAATAAGTTATTATTTGCAAGAGAATAATTTATTGATTTAGTGCCATTTCAGCTTGTCAGGTATACTTTGATTGATGATGACCGCACCAAAACTATACTGATGGATCCCTAAGCAGGGAAAGCTTTAGAGTTATACTCGTATTTTAAAAATGCCCGTACATCAGATGTTACTTAGAATCATTAGATAAAAAATATTTTCATGCGCCAATAAAATTAGTAAACGGGTTGCCTTTTACTTCGTCTTACAAATGACAGATATCCAAAAATATGTGCTAAACAATAAATAGCTACCAAGCCTACAATATCGATCGTAAAGTGGCTCTCCGAGTACCCATATTTATTGAGGGCAATGTCACCTATATGAGCACACGGATAATCCGGAACTGTTGTGTTTAAAGAACATGCAATTTTATCAATTTCACTCCATTGAACAATTGAAACTGCTTCAACACCAAAATAGAACATGGAGAGGTATTTGATCCAGGCAGTGTAAAATGGAAGTGTGTAAATATTCAAGAAAATGCCGCAATAGGAGAGTGAAACAAATTCGATTGGAACAGAAGCGAGCGATGCAGTGGCGATTGAATCAAACACGGCCGAGATGAAGCAACCTAGAATTTTAAAAGGGAAATTTGTAATTAGTTACCTTTAGTGACATAAATGCTGGAGGGCCAAAGAAATTAAAATGGACTGTTTGTGTATTTCTTGATTTTATTACCCTGCACAAAAAATGTCTTCACGACGTACCTACAATTAATATTGTTATTAAGTAGCTTAATAATTACGCAAGTGTCTAGTACACCCGCATTGATCATGGACAGGGCGTAATACTTTAATCTATTGAAAGTATTACCTCTTCCTTTGCCACGAGCTGAAGGACATACACTATTCAGAAAACTGACGCAGATCCCATTGAACCAATGCAAAGACAAGACCACAGGCTACAGAAACCACTATTTAGCACGACGATTTCTATTCATATGGTTTTGGTGTGCATTAGTTTAGTTGCAATATGGTATCGAATTAGCGCCGGGTTGCATAATTGCTTCAGTTGTATCGCATCGCTCGAGTGTTCATTGCGCATAAAAATATATGAATCTTTCATATTTTATGATCCTTGATTTTATAGTTTTTGCGGGAGCCATGATTTTTTGCCGCTTAAAATATTTAATCCTGCTTGTCGTCTTGTCAAACATGAAGTATGTTAGTCTTGTGAAAAAGGGACCGCCCTTTTAAAATTTTAGGAAATATTCCGCTTCAGAGGATTTTGGAATATTAAATTTTTTCTCCCTCAAAAAAAAAAAAAAAAAAAAAAAAAAAAAAAAAANCTCAAAAAAAAAAAAAAAAAGATTGTTTATTTATGTTTGTGTCACGACGCCATATTGGCACTCCGGAACAGAAAAAAACGTCGCGTCAGCACCAGAATTTAGTTATTTTTAAGTTTCATATGACTTACCGTAGGCGGTGGCAGTTGTTGCAGATAAAATTATGGGTATAGAAAATAAAATAAAGCCTGTCATACCACCAAACAAGCCAACGATCCAAAATATGAGAGCAGAATAAAGTAAAGGTTCTATGATAGATCTTGGAAGCTAAATAACAAAAGAAATCAAAGAGAAATATAAGTTGTCTGTCATGGCACCTGTATCTTGCTACAGTGCTACACAATATTTTGTTCACCGTATTGCATTTCACAATACTGAAAGATATTTTTATCATTATTAGATGGAGACATGAATTAATTGACGAACCCGCCCCCCACCCTCCCAGAACCATGTCAATCACTAAAATATATTTACATCTGCAATAAAAGAAAATGAGAAATAAAGCCTAGGTATTTATTTTTGAATGACATCGTCCTTGCGATGGCCGGTTCTCGATACCGGGACGACCTGGAACGCATACCATCATGGTTCCAGCCAAGGGCCATCAAAAACTTTTTGGCAACCCATATCAACTTATTTCTACAAACCTGAATCTAGAAATGGGGAGAATGGTTGATTTTAAGAGAAATACTGTTACTACAGCAACATTTTAAATGATATAATCTCTTATTTTATACTATTTTGGTCCGTCAGGATGTCGCCCTTAAGTAATTGTTCACAATCTGATAAGTGACTTATGAATTTAGTATTTTCCTAACGAAATGTTCGTAAGTCATAAAGATAAGATATTCAGGGTTTAAAGCTTGATCGCCCCCTCAACTGAAGATCTGACATAGATTTCAAGAATTTGAGCTGTAAGGGAAACTAATTTACATTACTTGAATTCATTAAATATTAATGACTCGACACTGGGGGCAACCGGCGAAAATTATTTAAAAAATCCATGCAGATTTCCACATGCTTGTAAGGAGCCGTTACCGCTACATACCAAACAAATTATTTTTGACGCATAGTAAGGTGCCGGAGAATAGAGTCCATTATTGATTTCTCGTAACAAGATAGGCATCTCATGAGGAAATGTATTGTACACACTGTAACTGTATGTGAATATTGTTTCAACAATGACCAAATACAGAAGACCTTGTATGTTCTGTATACTGTATTGGTCAATCTGGATGCCAATGTAAGGAGTAGAGATTAAGAGAGCGATGAACTGAAAATATAAAATGTTAGTGATGTCAGGCACTAGTAGCTTTGGTTATAGCCTTATTTTTTTTACAAAAAAATCGCGGTTAAAGTTTTCTAATAATACGAATATGAGCTAAGTTGTATTGTAACTAAAAGTTCATGCTCATGTAAACCTGAATTGCGTACTGAAACGCTTGAAAATCCAGAGCGCCAATAGCACGTTGAATACACCAGTTCCCGTTGGATCACTCAAGTTAAGCAACGTCCAGCGAGGTTGTACCATGTCACGTGGGTTCGCGCCCTCGTGATGCAGGCTATTTTTCCGGCCAACCCAAGCTAATGAGGTCAATGTGGGTAGCTGGTTTGCAAGTTTCCAACGAATGGAGGGTAAAACCCCCGTCTCGAATGACCAATACATGTTAAAGAGACATTAAGCAAAAAAAAAAAGCTTGAAAAAATAGTACCCCTGTGGCGTGTACTTCCGCTGGAAAGTGTTTTTGGACATTTTTTCAGAGAATATCCAGTCTGGCGCATAGGGCATATAGTTTAGGGACGTACTATTTTTTTTTTTTTTTACAATAAAATCAAATGTTCTGAGATATATCTTACTTATCACTCTAACGTGTTATGCGCTTCACGTTCAATGAATGGCAGAAGACATTGTGTTCTTGTAGAGCAGCAGAATCATTGCCACCATTTATGATCTTATAAAGAAAAAGAAATAGCGTATGTACTGCTTTTGAACGTGTTAGTTTTTTCTGTGAGGTAATATATCTTTCGTGTTTTTCGATGATACAAAATAGACATCGAAGAGGTAGTTTCCTCATGATCGTCCTCACGATGGCCGGTTCTACGTACCAGAACGACCTGGAACGCATAGCCAAGGTTCCAGCCGAGGGACATCAAAACTTTTTGGGTAACCTCATATTCATTCATTCATCGTGTTTGATGGTAGCCAGATGTATGAGACGGTAGCTCCAGATAGATCTACTGCTAAAATTTTAATTGTCATCATACATCTTGTCTTGAAGGCTGATAATTGCCATAAGAACTTAAGGCGAAATTTCTTCCAGTCCATTTATGACTTGCTAACTTTCCACGAGGAAAAGTAAATCATACTTGAGATTGTAAGAAGTTACTTGAGGATGTAAAATAACACAGAAAGCAACTCAGTAATATCATAATGTTTGTCCTTGTGTTACTGACGTTATTATATTACAATGATTGTCATGGTTCTGGGGGCCCATGGCAATTACACCTGTTTCTACCATTTATAAAAACATGAACGAAATGGAGGAACAGTCTATTTTTCAATGTAATGGTTTCAAACTCACCATATAAAATCCAAATCGAAGCAGGGTTTCTTGTGGCTTTCTAATGCTATCTAATTGTGTTCGCCACAAAAGCCATCTAAATTGTGTCCACTGAGACGGTGGTTTGAGACGAGTGTACTTGACAAATTCATCGTGTGTGTCTGTTATGATTGTATCAATGCTGCTAGCTGTAGACCACGTCTGTGCAGATGATGCGGGAGCAGAATTATAAATCAAATTATCCAATTTGTTATTAAGATCTCTGCCAGCTTTTGATTTATGAAAACTCGCTAGCACTCTCTTGACTCGTTCTATTCGTTTTTCTTTATCGCCATTAGGTGTGATGGCTAATTGATTAACAAGATATTCTGCTACATTGTAAGATGGTGGACATACGATATCTAACCTAAAACATGATGGATAAAAAAATATAAAATAATTCATGCGCAATACGCAAGATCTATCTATTGCCAAAAACCAAAGATTTTTTTAATGGACCTTTATCTGAATTTATGCGACACAAAATTTAACCCGTCCTGACTGCCCTCTTCTTCTTAGGGTGATGTTTATTTTCTTATCATTAATACCTAGCAGTATCTGCCCCGGCAAACTTGATTTCTTTCTCGCTTTAACAGATCGTTCTCATTAGCACGTCACGATTTTTTGTCGTCGCGTTTTTTTTACTTGTGGCACACACACACACAATAAAATTTGAGTGTTTTTCTCTGTCCACGATAAAAAAATGCCATGTTGAATTTTGACATAGCTAGGAAATTTTCACGACAAAAAGTTAAAACGTTACAGTGTCCATTTGTTTTTTCCTTCAGTACGCTTTGAAATATAAACGCTTTATTTTCAAGTGGGAACACAACGTGCGTCACGTGTTTTGTTGTCCATGACAAAAAAAAAAAAAAAAAAAAAAAAAAAAAAAAAAAAAAAAAAAAANAAAAAAAAAAAAAAAAAAAAAGAACGTCACGACAGAGTGGTTAACCAGTTGTAAGATTTCTGTCTGCGGGAAAAGGGAGGAGGGTCCACTATAATGCATTTTAAAATCTTTTAGGTAAGTTTATTTTAAAATGGTCATAGACCGGTAACCCCATACTTAAACATTTTTGACAGAACCTCGGTATTCTTTTGTTGTCGATTTTTTTAAAATATGAACCTCGTAGGCTCTTCAAACAGACTCAAGCGATTACTGTCGACCATTCACATTTTACTAGACATTCATTTTTTGCCATAATCTCCGTCCCCGATAATTTTGAAAAGTTAAATGATCCCAAAAGCGAGATACTCGTATATAATATCCATTGTACCTCCAAAAATTTCATTGACATTATGGAAGCTTATAATAAATAACTTACTGATTGAAATATTCTGTAACCTCAGAAACTGGTCCATGATAAGCCAATTCGCCTCCACTAACAAGTAAACTAATGTTGTCAAACAAATCAAACAAACCGGACGCGGGTTGATGAATTGAACACACTATTGTTTTGCCATAAGATGCTAAAGTTCGTAACATTTCTATGACAGAGATTGCACTGAAACTATCCAAACCTGTAGTAGGCTCATCACAGAATAGTAGAGAAGGATCGGTTAGAAGCTGAAACAAATGAGTGCGTTGAATCAGAAATGTATTATCAATAGGTACATAGTTGCATAGATAGACAGCGACAAAATTGTCCGTAAATTAGTTTTTAGACTAAAAAGGAAAAGAACAGAATAAATTGTGTGTAAAGCTATGGAGGTCACAAAAACAGTATGAAACCTATTTTTGAAAACAATGTCACATCTATCTTCCCAATCATCTCCACGAAGACAACTATTCTGTTTGGTATTTTTATTTTTTATCTTAAGTTTATTGTGCCTTTAGATATTCATGAGAATATTTTATACACATTACAAATATGTTTCCTAATTATATAACATAACTAATATAAACATTTGTCCCTATTATATGCCTGAATATTCTTATTAATATACATATAGGTATATAAAAAGAAAAATACCAAAAACTAATGTTATATATTAAAAAATTAATGTTATACCCAAAAATGAATATTATATTCATAATTGTAAATTAATAAAGATCCCATCTTTATTAATTTATAATGATTGCTTATAGTGATTGCTCATAGTTTAACAATGATTGTTCATAGTGAGTGAAGGATTGGGTGGGTGATGAATAATATAATATGAAGATAAGTGGTGAGTGATGAAGTATATGTTGAGTGTGAAAGATAGGAATGAGTAAAAGAAAAATGAGTAGAAAATTGGGATTAAATGTGAATATGTGACGAGGATGAGTAATATAAGTATTAGGGTAAGTGAAAGTGAATTTGGTATGAGCAGTGGTAGTATTATGGGTATGAGGTGAGTGGGAGTGATTTTGGAATATTATGATGTTTGCATGAAGTCTGAAAGGGAGTATGCTGTCATTTCGACCAATTTCTTTTTCAATTCCGATTTGAATTTGGATAGAGGTAGATTTTTAATATTTCTATATGGTGTCATTTCGACCAATTCCTTTTTCAATTCCGATTTGAATTTGGATAGAGGTAGATTTTTAATATTTCTATCAATGTGTGTGTACAATCTAACTCCTGTGTCTAAAAATGAGTTTTTAAACATACCTAGCAACTCTTGATGGTATTAATTGATTTGAGTTTATAGTGTTATATTGATGTGCCGCTGTTGGAAATAGGTTTACATGTTTATGCACAATGCAGCATATGTCTAAAATTAATTGGGCGTATAGAGTTAAAATATTGTGTTCTTTAAAAATTGGTTTTCATGGTTGTACGAGTATTTTGTTGGTGTTGAATAATTCACGGACTGCTTTCTTTTGCAATAAAAAAACTTTATTAGATTTTGGAGATAATCCCCAGAAAATCAGCCCATAACTCATTCTGGAGTGAAAATATGAAAAATATGTTATTCTGGCTGCATTTTCCCCTACATGGGCCCTGATAGATTTTATTGCATATATAGCTCAAGATAAACGGCTTTTAATTTCTTCTATGTTAATTTCTTTCTAATTTAATTTTTTCTATGGTATTAAACTATCGTCAGTTACGTTGATTATCAGTCCATGAGTCAACCAACAGGATATCTGTTATTGTTGTATCGATGATGCCAGCAGTACACAACGTCTGAGCAGATGATCCCCGAGGGGGGGAAGTGTACCTATACCAACGTTATATATTTCTTTGCAATGTTGAAAACGGTGTTCCTCTCAAAATGAACTATTCTCCAAATTTGTAAATTCGGGGTTGGAAAAATGAAGAAATGTGTTGATATGAGGTTACCAAAACCGTTTCGATGACCCTTGGCTGGTACTGTAATTGTATGCTTTCCTGGTCTACCTAGTGCGTAGAGCCTGCCACCGTAAGCACGACGTTCATGGTAATTACCCCATGTTAATTCTAACACCGCTAATTAGTTTTTCAAATCCATTCAGATTTAATATGTTTATATTATAATCTTAAATTACCGTACCGCTGTTATGAAATTAATAATGTTTTGTGATTCCGGAATAGATCTGGATTTGGAAACTTGATACTTTTTGAACTAATCCAGAATGATACCCAACAGTTCGTGGCTCGATATCCGATACTAGGTAACATGACAATCTAGTGAATGAAGATAATTTGGATCTCAAATCTAATTCTGCGTAGGTACTACTATTTAGTGCCTCAAAGAAAAAATAAGCCAAAGACACTTCCCAAATTTGAAGGCGATCAAATGCAGTAAAACAAAACTAATAGTAGTGGTTGTTATAGGAAATGTTTTGGAGCCGAGTTGATTTGCAAATTTTGACTTTTTTAATGTCATTGGCTGACTATTTTAAGGTCTGCAGAACTTGTTTTGGTAAGATATATTGAAATAGATTTGGTTATCCTGAGAGGTTAAGCTCGCGTGGAAGATCTTATACTGAATTTGGTAGAAAGAGGAATAATTAAATAGGAAGACATTTCTAGATTGACAATTAGTCAAATACTATTTTAATATGTAAATCAGAAATTTGTATTTTTCTACCTATGTATGAGGGGTTGTCTGTTACAATACCACAGCCCAAACGGTAGCAGATAGCAAAAAATTGATGGACCCCCCAAAATCATTGTCTACGACCACAGGAAAATTATTAGAACTAAAATATGTCAAGCCGTTTTCAAGTTACGGCCAAATTTTGTCATTAACCAACTCAAGAAAGTTTTAGGTGGCTGTTTAGTCCTTATTTTAGGAGAGTTTCTGCAAAGGTATGGCCAGCCATTCCAGAGTTAAGAGTTCGAAACCGGAAATGGGTAAAATAAAATTTAGAAAATACTAAAAAGTAAGAATGGCTGTGCCTCTAAGGCGTGTGGTGAAACGTTTAAATCTTGATTTTTAAAGGTTGGACACAAACCAATACCCCCCTCCAATTTCCATTGTCCATGAAAAGCAAAAATAGCAATATAAGAATCGTAGCGAAGCACGGGCGAAACAGCTAATCATTTATAAGATTAGATATCGTAATGATGATGAACAGAGAAGTCAAAATAGTTGCCCTCTGGATCAAAGTTCAAGTGCAGTTCATTGACATTGTTTAACGTGAAATTGCAATACCATGGAAACACCTTTTATTTATTAGGATAAATTAAGCGGACAATAATGAAGTAGACTGCCGGTTTAAAAAGTGCAAAATGTAATTCAAGAAGTGTAATGAGCTTGTGCAGATATTTGACACGGATCTGGTTCAATGGTTGAGTTGAATGATACCTAACATTCGTGAAATGCAATGGTATTGACACCACCTGGGGATATTGATACTCTCGATCTCGACCACAATACCAGTTTGTCATTAAGCTGAAACATTGCAGTTTCAGTTGATTGAAGTCACTTTAGTCAGAATAATTAAGATTTAAATGAGTACACAAGGTGTGATGAAAGTTCAGATACTTAATAATAAAGATTTAAATGATTGCATAGGGTGTGATGAAAGTTCAGATACTTTAGTCAGAATAATTAAGATTTAAATGAGTACACAAGGTGTGATGAAAGTTCAGATACTTTAGTCAGAATAATAAAGATTTAAATGATTGCATAGGGTGTGATAAAAGTTCAGACACTTTAGTCAGAATAATAAAGATTTAAATGATTGCATAGGGTGTGATAAAAGTTCAGATACTTTAGTCAGATGGTAAAGATTTAAATGAGTGCACAGGGTGTGATAAAAGTTCAGATACTTAATAATAAAGATTTAAATGATTGCACAGGGTGTGATAAAAGTTCAGATACTTTAGTCAGAATAATAAAGATTTAAATGAGTGCACAGGGTGTGATAAAAGTTCAGATACTTAATAATAAAGATTTAAATGATTGCACAGGGTGTGATAAAAGTTCAAATAATTGGACACTTTTTAGGATTTCATACTCTGAATGGCTAAAAACCCTCTATTAGCATCTAACCATCACAGTCTTACAAGATAAAAACAAATTATTTAATTTTTTTTTTTTTTGAAAAAAACAATGACAGGGCTTTAACTGAGGAACGGAAATAGGTTCGCTCATGAAAATTTCTCACAGTGTATATTGCTGTGGTTTTGATCTTGGCAAATAATGAAGATTTGAAAAAAAAAAAAAAAAAAAACGAAGGCATAACACTATTACAAGGATAAAATAAAGCAAGTGCGGCACGGAATCCTTCAGTTATTATAAAAGTACAACTTGCAGCTTGCAGGTTTATATTGTTTGTTTAATGTGGCCTAGTTTCGTGTGCCTATACTAACCTGCTAATATACTAATCTGGCTACCATCGGATACGATGATGCCACATTGAATGAATACTAACCTGCACCGCCAAAGCGACTCGTTTTCTTTCTCCACCAGATAGAACATTCAATATTGATTTTTTACATTTTAACAATCCTAGTTCTTTTAATAAAGCTTCGACAGTTCTGGCTCTTTCACTGAAAGGAATATTTCGATCCATTTTAAGTCTTGCCATTAAAGTCATGTGTTCTAATACGGTGAGCGTGTCTACCGTCAGGTCATGTTGGGGTACAAATCCGGAGACTTTGATCATGAGATTCTTTTCCACTTCTAAACCGTTCAGTAACATAGTACCATCTATGTCTCCTGGAACACAAAATCAAACAAAATAAATAAATTTAAGGGAAAGAGAAAAGTATTGGGGACCATAGTACCTAAATAATATTTACTCGTGTACCTACCTACATTTTATCTTAAAACATGAATATGGTAGGCCTCCAATCGAAAGATCTTCAACAACCCTTACACCTCAAAAAATGCCTGAAGGCCCAAGGAAAGTGTAATAGTTTTCGAAATGTTAGAACCGAATAAGTTTCAAACAACTTTGTGGGTTTATGTTCCAAAAAGGTCATGTCTTTAATTTCCCCGGCAAAGTGCCGGGTCTATTTGACCGGGCCAAATGAGGCCTGGTTTTAACACGAGGTTCTTTCTTTTGTTTGTCCTTTTGTCCCACGAGAACTCTCGAGCGTCTTATCCAATTTTTATGAAATTTGTTATGGACATTCATATTATTAATAAAATTAGCTGATTTTGGGCCATCCGGGGTCTCGTGGTGCACATTATAAGTGTGTGGAGTCTTCAGTGGTTCTGTGCTACTAGTCTAATAAAGAGGATACATTTTTCATTCGTCTTTCCTCAATAGTGCCTTTTGTAGTACAGTTCCTTGATTTTCCCCAGATCTCAGGACCTTTCAGATTATGTCATTATTTTAATCAAGGGCGTAGCCAGCATCTGGCCTAGAGGGGGGCAGGTGAGATCTCCATGTCAGGAGGGAGTGGGTGGGGGTCGATAAAGTAAATCGTTACTTATTTAATAATAAACCCCCAGGGGTAACTGATGATTAAGTTATTGGGGGGAGGGCGACTCCAGGGCCCGAGCAAGTGGTTGATGATCCCTGGATAGTTANCAGCTGCCCCCAGCTGCCCCCCCCTTCCTACGCCCATGATTTTAATGCTAAAAAAACATAATTTTATTCAAGATTTAAGAAGTAAGAATTTTGGGGGAAAAAATAATGTCTTTTACCTGAGGCTAATTTTGGAAGACGCAAGGTCATAGAAAATAAACAGGATTAATAAAAAACCCTAAAATAGGGTAACCAAGTATTATGTAGGGGTAGTCAAAATTTTAAACTCTGCCTTGTTGATTGGGTGCGAGTTCATCGATTGAGTTGCAAGTTTTATCTAAAAAAAAATTGACGTCTCCGTGGCATAGTGTGCATCGCCCTCGTCTTGCACCAAAGAGGTAGGTACTGGGTTCGATTCCTGGTCGGGTTGATATTTTGGAAAAGGTTTTTTCGAATTGTCTACCTGGTCTGGTTGTGTTTGGGGATAACAACCTCCTAAGCAACTGAGCATAGAGGGTAGAGGGTTCTAGCCTAAAATTCTGGGGTTGTTGGTTTTTTCCTGTGCCTGAACAACATACTGGCAGGGCCGGATTAACAATAGTAGTACTTGTAGCACGTGCTACGGGCCCCGCGCTTTGACAAATTACACTAGATAGGTATTTCGATATTCCAGGGTTGACAATTGAAAAAAAACATATCATTTTGAGGGGGGCCCAACTCTTCATAGTATGTAGTAAAATCTAATTTAAGAAAGTACAAGTAGGAAGGTACTACCTAGGAGAACTTAATAAAGAAACTATTATTGCAACATAAGCAAATTGTTTTTTTTTAGCATGAGCGGTAACTATGTTTTATCGATATTGGTATACTCGAAATTTAATTTTACTTTTCTCTAACAGCTGTAGATACTAAACCAAAAGGCCAAAAGATAATCAATTTTTCTACTGGTTCCAAAAAGTAGACTACTTAGACGGCGCTGGCAGGGGGTGGAGGAAGCCCCGCTCTGTGAAAGTGCTACGGGCCCCGCGGAAGGTTAATCCGGCCATGCATACTGCGTATATTTTTCCCATTTTATCTAGTGTAGGACCCGAAAAATTCTAAGGGGTTCTTAGCCCTCTCATAATACCGCCTATGCTCCTGAGGACAATTGGGTAGCTATGGTAAGAGCGACAAGTGGTAGGCATTATAAAGTAACTGTTATGTGTAGCTTCAGCTAAGTGATATTAGAGAAATTGATAAAAGCTTTGTACTGCTATGATGTACAAAAAATTGTGACAATAACACGAACAAATATACATTTACAATTAAAAGTAATTTTGACTTTTTATACCAAATTTTAAGATTGTAAGACAATAGTTCCTGCCGCGATCAGTTTATTTGATGAAGCCGTAATTTCTGATAAGCATTGTATAGTGACTATGTTCAGTTGATAATATTTTTAATCAAACATGTATATTAGATTCGCAGTCATTAAGGCTGGATAACCCAGAAAAGTAATATCAAAATTGTGATGGTAAAAAAATTTGTTACTTTTAACTGGACGCTAAATTGGTTTTAAGTCCGTTAGCTTGATTTTTTTTATATATTATCAACACTTTTCAATACATACTGTCCTCCTGTCTAGTGGGTATCACACTGGCATTGCACTTGGGGGACCCGGGTTCAATCCCCGGCGGGGTCGGAAAATTTTCGACTTTGTGCTTGTGATTTCGGGGTGCACTCAGCCTCGTGAGGACAATTGAGTAGCTACTTTAATGTGAGTAGCGACCAGTGGTGGCATTACCAGAGTAAAAAGATTAGAAGAATGAATTATGAAGAGATTATTAGTGCAGGAGGCTCTTAGTAATGCTGTGATACCCACAAAAGTTGTGAAAAGGTCATTGGGCCTTACCACAAAGAAATTCTACATTTTACGCTTTTCAATACATACTTTTAAAAATGATATAGAAATTGAATGGATTACTGATTAAAGAATTCTTTTCCATTTGGGAAACACTGGTTTTATCCTTAGACATAATCAAACCATCCGCATTTCAATACAACCCCTCTAGATTCAAACAGGTACCTACACATAGACTTAAACCCCTGCGAGCCTACATCTGACAGACAGAAGGAGAAGGTGTCAATCTTGACTACTTGAATTCAATAAAACTGTCAAGGGTCAATAATTACTAGTTCTGTGAATTATATAATTCACTCACTTAAAATGGCTACCATTCGACCACGGACAGTTCAATAGGGCCCAAATCAGCTTGTTGTATGAATATAATGAATGTCCATAGCAAATTTCATCAAAATCAGGGGAAAAAGAAAAATCGTTATGTTAGAACTAGACCTCAATCCGTTCGGATCTCTGAGAGTAAGTACTCCGTTCGGTCAAACGGAACTACCAAATTTTAATTAATATCGGCCAACATTAAGTGGAAAAAGTGGCGCCTTCAGCGGACGAATAGATTTTTGGATTCTACTTCGTACTTTGAGTATTTGGGTAAGACCTTTTAGAATAAAACACTCAATCCCAATTGAATACTGTGTATACCTAGTCAAGAAATTACTGTCACCTAATTTCTCGTGTGTACAAATGTGTATTGAATGATAAATTCTACAATCAAATATATGTTGAGTTTGTGAATCAGTTGATAAAATAGTAGTATTCATGCTCATCAGTGCAATGAGCATGGTGGGTGGTGGTGTGTGTGGTTCACTCATAACCTCATTCTATTCTGTCACCGTATCACAACCGTCTTATCTCAGGAGGCTTTATCAATTCGAAAAATCGAGAAAGGTTTTTTTTTATTTTCGAAAATTCCGACTAATTTCGAAATTTATCTTTAGAACAAGTTGTAGCATTACAGGTAAATGATGAGAAATATGTAATAGAATTTTTGTCAACGTTAGTGAACTCCACTTTTGACCCCGGTATACATCCCGAAATGCACTGGTAATGTGTATGTATGTCTTTTTGTTACGCGATACAAGGCACAATTTTTATCCGATTTTGACGAAATTTGGTATATATGTTTAGGACATGAAGGAAATTATCTGTATCATTTTTGGGGACCTTTACCCCCCGGGGGGGCGGGGCCCCCAAATTGTGTTTTTTAAAAATTACTTTTATCTTTTTAGTGGTTTGTTTAAAAAACGTCAAATTTTGATATGTTATGTGTGCCCAATATTTTGTTTTTTGAGAATGATTTTTTATAATTTGATTAAGATATTTTTTTCTATAAATGACTGCAAAACTAATGTGAACACCTGATCATCTTGATACACTAGTATAGAATACCATGTACCCTGTGATGCTAACTAAACTTAATAATCAAGCATGTCGGTAGATATGCGTACGTCAAGAGTAAGCAAAACTACCGACTATATTAACACGAACCAGAGTTTATAGGTATGAAGTCCCACTTTTTTCTGCCACTTCCAGATAATTTTTGGAAAATTTTATTTTATATTCTGTATGGGGCATGGTAATAGATGGTGTTTCCCCCAAATACGATGATTCTACGTTTTGTTAAACGTGTTTCCCAGGCACGTCAAAATACATAAAAAAATCGATCATATTTTTTTCACCCAAAACTGTAGTCAAGCCTACAGCCAATTCTACTTGTCGTAGGAAGGCGTTCGAGGTGTCATTGGAAATGGCACAAAGTAAAGCCCATACCTTTGCTATAATGAAGGCGATAGCATAAAAAACAAAAAAGATAATGCATACAACTATCTAAACGATAATAGATAGCGAAAAAATGATAAGAGTGAACACCCCTTAAAATTACTTCCTTTATACAGGTAAATTATTAAAATTTAAAAATGTCAAACCGTTTTCGAGATA
>CM022874.1:21592777-21608420 GCA_012654025.1 Pachypsylla venusta | reverse complement strand
CCAATGGTCGCGGATGGCTAAATCAGGTTCTGGAACACTCTCAGTTGGTCTGATTTAAAATATTCGAGGGGTTGATAAAATAAAACAAAACCACCACGGCGTTAAACCAATAATCTCGGATTACAAAACCACGTTCTTGACCACTGCACACTCAGTTGTTCTGATTTCAAAATATTAGAATTCCTATTTTAAAATCAGAACAACTGAGTGTGCCAGTGGTCAAGAACGTGGTTTTGTAATCCGAGATTATTGGTTTAACGCCGTGGTGGTTTTGTTTTATTTTATCAACCCCTCGAATATTTTAAATCAGACCAACTGAGAGTGTTCCAGAACCTAATTTAGCCATCCGCGACCATTGGTTGACTTTTCAACTCCGCAAAGGAAACTCAGAGAGGATTGTCATGATACACAGATTATTGACGTTTTTTTTATATCAGTTGTTTTTAAATTTTTGCGAGAAGTATATTTTAGGCGGGCTGAATATTGCTACTCTTGACGTCTTTTTTTACACGAAGTGTTTTTTTGTTTTATGACATAACAAGGCGTCATTGCCACAAAAGAAGGAACGCAACAGGGAAATGTATTGTCAAAGATATCAAAGCAGCTTATTTACCGCCTGCTTATCCAGGTTTACGTCTGTATTGAACTTCGTTCCCCATGAGAATTCCGGGACCAAGCGGAATCATTCCCCCACAGTAGTCAGGCATGATATCTTATTTTCCTATTACTTCACCAGGAGAAGAAGAAGTACAAACTGAAAGGTATTCTCTAGGAAGAAGTAAAAACTAGAAGGTGACTCAGTGACTAAATATCAGTGAGTCACCCAGTCAGTATTTTAAAAATAAAATGAATTCCATGTGTACTCAAAGAACGGGAACACGGTCCCAGGTGTGCTAACACTGCAGGACATCTCTTGGGGAAAGGAATGTGACCGTGCCATAATAAGTAATAATATAGTGTCTCGAAACTTAAACAACTTTTTCAATCAATCAAAATTTTGATTTAACCGAGAATCGGATTCGGTCAAGTACCTACCTAGACGACGGCTCGATGCCAAATTTTATCAAAATCGAAAAAGGCGTTCATTTGAGGGTTACCGAGGAACCGATAAGCAGGGGTTTAAAGAAAAATCGTGGAGTTAAAACTAGACCTCACTTCATTTGGTCAAACAGTAAAAAAAAACATTCCCTTTTGTCTCCGATCATTAGGAAATGGCCCTGAAGGGATTACGTACCTCTATTGTAATAATAATCGTGGCATTAAAACTAGACTTCACTTCGTTCAGTCAATCATTATTAAAATTGAGTTTTGAAATAATGTGAACAAGCGGACCTTGTGATAAATCGAGACCGAAGTACTTTTCTGTGTTTGCAATATGGCACCGTTTTATTTTTAATTTTCCTTAAATAAATTTAATTATTCACACTTGTTTTACTACACAAAAGGGAGTCGGAAACCAAAAATTTATAAAAAAAAATGTAGGGGAAGAAAAATTACTAGTCCGTTGTTTACCTAACATGTATACCCATGTAGATAGTAGTGGGTCTGTGAATAGTAGATCTCAATCAAATTGGGTCCCCGGGTGTCTAAAAGTTCCTTCCAAGAACTTAATTAATGTCCGTACCAAGTTTCATCACATTCGGACAAAGCGTTTGAGAATCATCATGGAACAGATAGACATTCAAAGAAATCGTGGTGTAAAAAATAGACCTCACTTCTTCATGTCAAATTAAAACAAGAATCCTTTTCTCTCTGCTCTATAGGAAATAACCCTGAAGGGATTACGTACCTCGTATTCTTTGACTAATGCATGCAAGTAAAGTTGTTTTGCCAGCACCGCTGAAAACAGAAAAAGAACATCATTTTGTTATTTCCGCTAGCAGGCTCGTATCCGGGACAGAGTTTTAAGGGTTCAACCCCCTCCCCCGAAATTTTTGAAAAGGTTTAATTTTTCCTATAATCTCTACATGGTAAAACTCCCTTTTATTGCATCAATTACTTATTTTATTTTAAAAAATCAAAACAATCTAAAGCTTAATGGACCATTCCTCTAGCAGGCCCGTATCCAGGGCGGGGTTTTAAGGGTTCAACCCCCCCCCCCCCGAAATTTTTGAAAAGGTTTAATTTTTCCTATAATCTTTACATGGTAAAACTCCCTTTTATTGCATCAATTACTTATTTTATTAAAAAAAATCAAATCAATCTAAAGCTTAACGGACCATTCCGCTAGCAGGCCCGTATCCAGGGCAGGGTTTTAAGGGATCAACCCCCCCCCCGAAATTTTTGAAAAGGTTTAATTTTTCCTATAATCTCTACATGGTAAAACTCCCTTTACATGACCCCCCTCCAAAATAAAATCCTGGATACGGGCCTGCTCGCTAGCCTTCACTCACATTGAAGATGTCTGCAACAAAAGCGCCTTTGACACCTAGCAGTTTTAAACATATTTTTTTTCCGAATAAAATAGTCACATTATAAAGTTTTATTGAAAATAAGTATAAAATTATTAGCACACTGAAGGACTTTCTTAAATCTGTATAGGAAACAAATATCTGAGAAATAGAAGATAATTCTGTGTTCTGTATTATTCTAATCTCGTAATCCATACTAATATATAAAATTTACTTTCGCATTTAATGCGAAAGTAACTCTGTCTGTATATATGTATGTATGTTACGCTTTCACGCTTAAACTACTGAACCGATTTTGATGAAATTTGGTATGGAGATAGACTAAACTTTAGGAAAGGACATAGGCTACTTTTTATCTATAAACGGCCATGTCTATAAGGCGCCAAGCGAAGCGGGCGTATCCTGCTAGTAAATTATAATGGAATATATGTAGGTAAAATGAAAAATTCTAGCTTAGAATATTATGGAATCGCACATATCTCTCAGTGCGACGATTTAATGAATTACAAGTTAAACTGAATTTCTGAGACAAAAATGGTACAATTGTTTCGATGGTACTCTGAGCACCCAACACAAAAGTTAGCAGAGTTACTTTTTTTCATTTGGGGGCTTTAACGGTTGTGTCAAAACATTTCGTTTGTGCCGGTACTTCGCAGCTAGATTTCGTTTAACAAATCAAGGGATTTCAAGAACATAAATGGGAAGTCAGTGCTCACGACGTTGTCTTTAAGAAAGAGCTGAAGTGTCGAGACGGAAAGAGGGTTACAGACCTCTTTCAAAGGCAAGCTTTGGGTCAAGTCAAACCCTTGGGTCCAATCCTCAGACGGGACGAAACTGCTTTCTCCTTTCGAAAACCTTCTTCTGCTACTTGTGGGCCAAGTACAAACATTTACTTACTCGAAATGGTATTTTAAAGTACAAATATTTATTTACTCAAAAAAATCTTTCTTTTATTATATTCTCTCATTATTTCCTAATGAGGTATTGATCTATACTTAAAATACATGCTTGTTCAGCTTTCTGGTACTTAAATCTTTATCGGAACAGCCCTGTACAGACATCGAGAGAAGATTCTGATATAATAAATAACTTCAACAAATTTTTGTTCACAACCTGATGTCCATGCCCATCCACACAGTATGTCAAACAGTCTTATTTATTACTAGCTTTTTCATTCGTGCTTCGCTACGGTTCAAAAGACTTGAATGCTCCTGCGAGATACTTCAGGGCAATATCGCCGAGTGAAAGTTTTAGAAGACAAAAGGAAGCCGCCTCAGAGACATGGCCTCTATGTGTACTTAACAAAAGGAAAATATATTGAGCCGCCTCAGAGACATGGCTTCTATGTGTATTTAATAGAAGGAAAATATATTGAGTCGCCTTAGAGACATGGCTCTATGTGTATTTAACAAAAGGAAAATATATTGAGCCGCTTCAGGCCTCTATGTGTATTTAACATTTTATTTGATTTTTAAATGAGCGTAGAATATTAGATTTCGCAAATTTATCGTAATACGAAAACCATCCCGAAAACGATGTTGGGTCGAGTTTTCGTCTCTGCGCATGACAAAAATTTTCGGAGCTCGGTTTTCGTTTTGGGAGTCCCCATAATTCGAGTAGATTATCGGGCTGCTTTTTTGGTAAACGAAAAGGAAAATAGTTGAGAAAATCCCGCGTAGTTTCAAAATATATATAATTCACTTATGATATGAAACTTTTTTTCTGGCAAGTGTTAATTTTTTTAATTCTTTTTCATCCGAGTATTTGGTGTTTCATTTGTGTAATTAGTATTGGCTTTTCTGTTGTCTATCAGACTATTGGGATAGAAATGTGTATTGAAGATTGTCTATTGGGATGGAAAATGTCTATTGATTCAGTCTATCGATAGCTAAATGTTTTAAAAATGTTAAACTAGTATCTTTTAATTGTATATTGTATTACAACACTAGAAATTATTGAACCTCAAGTCTCAAGTTCTTTGAATATTTCATACATACCTACGTCTTGCTTTTTGAATATTATGGGATAAGAGTGATACGACTAAAAACAAGATTGTATTGTTTGTTTTGAATTTGTAATGCGAAAAAGTTTTCTTTAATTATCCGCTAGAGGCGTTTAAGTTTTCGTTTTCGAATATCGTGGTGTTGCGAAATGCAAAAAAAATTTCCGCTTATGAGACACGAAACCCATAAACTTATCGTTTTCTTATTGATTATGGGGACCACATAACAGATTTGCAAAATCTCTCTATTTTGTAAAAAAATATTTTACCCGATTACTATATCGAAGTGGTAACTGCAGAATAACTGATCGGAATTTTGCTACTCAAAAATAGTTTGCTTTAATGAAGTAATTTTAATGGGGATCTTCTCTTATGAACCTTTCGTTTCGCTATCTATTGGCGCCTGGGCTGCGGTATGGATATAGTAGGTAATGACTAATAACATAAATGGCCGTAATTCGAAATATCAGGCTAATTAGACCTTAGTCAACGGTTAAAAATTTATCGCTTTGAGTTGTCATGCTGTAGTGGTTTATTAACTTGAGAAATTTGACCGAAAAATTGGCCACAACACGAATATGAAGGCAGACCCCACTAATGTATTTTGAGTGGGGTCTGTTCTCAAAACTTCGTGGAATTCGAAATGGATAAACCTTTGCACCCGAACGTACCTACCACGGTACATACATATAAATGAGATTTGTTATGTAATAGACAATATAATTAATCCGGACATCATGCATAATACTCGGGCAATCAATTACCTTGCCCAGATTTCTTGGGCATTATGTAATTAGACCGCTTAATTTTCCGTAAAATGTAAAAATCAAAAAAATATCAATGGGCGTTTTCATAAGAAATAAATACGTAATTATTTTCTTTTATCACTAATTTCTCTTTAAGATCTATTCCATTATTAGTTAAAGACTTCGATTATTTATTAGTTAAAGATAACTAGTTAGGAAGCGTTGTGTAAAGTTTCAGGTTTTCAAAAGGAAAAAATGTACTTGGCAAAGATATACTTGTATACTTTTATTTTTTCAAGATAAGTAGATATCAAACCAGTATTTCATGGTGTTAGCTTTGGTTTGGTTCGATAGACTGGTCATAACATGCTCAAGAAAAATAGGTTTTGGCATGAAGGAGAATCATTGGACGAAAGTTAGAATCAAGTTTTATAATTTTATATTCTGTGAAGTCTATTTTAAACCAATTTTCAATTAAAGATGCAATTAATTTAAAACCATTTAAAAGCATTAGAAACTTTGCAATTGGATGTATTATTTTCCTAGTACGGAACTCCTTTTATATGACTGGCAGTAATCGAGGACAAACTGTGACACCACATAAGACCTATATACCAAATGAGGGACCGAGATGAAAAACGGTCTAAGTGACATTTTTACATTCTCAGATAAAAGTGACATATTTTACATTTCGAAAAAATGGACTTATAGTTAAGCGCTTATTATTCAAAAATTCTCGGCAAATAAAATGGTTTCCTCCATACATATACCTAGCTGTTTATGAAAATATATTGATTTTGTATATTTACATTATTTTTAATGACAAAAAGCTCCACCTTGCTGGAAAAGTACTTTTATCACATGGACAATTTTTACCCATACTTTGTTTAGAGGAAAAATGGAACAAGAACGCACGTAATGTTTATTAATAAAATATTTTTTTAGTTTTATTATAAGTAACTTTGTAAAGGTAACAAATGAACACTTCTAGTACCATGTAAAGGTAACTTGAGTAATTGCTTATAAGTATCTTTGTAAAGGTAGCAAAGGAACACTTCTAGTACCATGTAAAGGTAACTTGAGTAATTGCTTATAAGTAACTTTGTAAAGGTAACAAAGGAACACTTCTAGTACCATGTAAAGGTAACTTGAGTAATTGCTTATAAGTATCTTTGTAATGGTAACAAAGGAACACTTCTAGTACCATGTAAAGGTAACTTGAGCAATTGCTTACAAGTATCTTTGTAAAGGTAACAAAGGAACACTTCTAGTACGATGTAAAGGTAACTTGAGTAATTGCTTATAAGTAACTTTGTAAAGGTAACAAAGGAACACTTCTAGTACCATGTAAAGGTAACTTGAGTAATTGCTTATAAGTATCTTTGTAATGGTAACAAAGGAACACTTCTAGTACAATGTAAAGGTAACTTGAGTAATTGCTTCAACTCGAACAAATGCTTCTAATACTTGAGTATTGCTTCTACTTGAGCAGTGGCATCTACTTGAGGAAACTGTTCAACTTGAGCAGTGTTTGGAATAGGAAACCCTAAAAGAAATTCCCGATTTTTTTTTCTTTTGTCATTGATATAAATGTGCTTGGAACGTTAGAAATCGGGTTTAGGAGAGCAGCTACCTAATGGCATATCGTCATTCTAAAGATGTTAAGTATAAAAACAAACACCAACATACTAAAAATGCGACAGAATGATTAATATGAATTTCTTGCAATGAAAAACAATTATATTGACCAACTCGTTTTATTTTTACTAGTTATGTAATCATGGAACAGCAATTATAAAGTTTTGACCAAGTACCTACCTCACGAGGATTTCTTGGCTTAACTTAACTCGTACTTGTTTATATCTTCTTTCAAAATCTTGCAATTTGATTATTTATCAGTAATCAGTAATACATTAACATTCATCTCCTTAATTAATGTCTTTTGAGAAAGATTACTCTTGTTATCCTTGTTAATTATTTAAGTAAATAAATGTTAATTATTTTTAATTAAAATATTTAAATAATGATTACTGTCAATATAACCAATTAGCATCAATATTTACTAGCTACTTAAATAAAAAAACAAAGTTGTACTTTTCATGTTGTTATGTCTCGATTCATAATGGACTAACAATGAATTACAAGGTATTATATTTATTAACTTAATATTTATTTTTAGATGTTGCATGCAATTATATCAAAGCAGTAGATAGCCTTCGATGGTAGTAATAACAGCAACCTCGCCATGTATTGACAATTTACGTTCCTGCACCCTGGATATCAGGTACCTATACAGGTGTCAACATTGTAGAGCCGAATGGGGGGGGGGTAACTTTACTCAACCCCATCCTTTAGGATCTCTTCAAGAAACTGGGAGGAAGGAGGTGAAAAACTTTTGGAGTGTTGAGGGAGATTAAATACTATACGACTATTATTGGTTTACGTACGTGACATGGTATGCCAATTCAGTCAAATGATTTGTTGTGTTTTCATGGTCTTCCAAGTTGTCCTGGGATGTAGGGCCAACCCTCAATTTTAGACGGCTGAAAATAATGTACACCGTACAAAGCCAATGAACATTATTTTTTTTAAAAAAAAAATCTTGATCATTTTAAAAAAATCAGAAGTGAAAATATACATAATAAATAGACAAATTTATTTTGTATATATATTTTCTGAAATATTCACTGACATTATACCATATCAAAGATCCAGGACATAAAAAAGACGACGTAAGTTTTAAAACTACATTTTTTGAAAAAAATCACTTACCTGGGTCCCATAATTGCAAGCAAAGCACCGGCTTCTGCGATTCCTGAAACTGTTGAAAAAATTGACATCATTATAATTAGCTGAATATCAGCAGACTGAAGATTGATGAAAAACTCTACTGTTTAAAAATGGACACGAATAAACATTATGATCATAAAGTCCGCCCCTAATTACCCTTTGAACGCGTTAAGAAAAATGTCCACCATATGGGTAAAATTACGTCTAGTTTCGAAAAAGATTAAGGAGCGCATAGTCTTCGTATTATTATACAGGGTGATCATAAAGTCCGTCCCCTATATTACATTTTGAAGCGTTAAGAGAAATGTCCATCATATGGGTAAAATACGTCTAGTTTCGAAAAGTATTAAGGAGCGCATAGTCTTCGTATTATTATACAGGGTGATCATAAAGTCCGTCCCCTATATTACATTTTGAAGCGTTAAGAGAAATGTCCTTCATATGGGTAAAATTACGCCTAGCTTCTTAAGGAGCGCATTATTATAAAGATTAAGGAGCGCATAGTCTTCGTATTATTATACAGGGTGATCATAAAGTCCGTCCCCTATATTACCTTTTGAACGCGTTAAGAAACATGTCCATAATATGAGAAAAATTACGTCTAGTTTTGAAAAGGATTAAGCTGCGCATAGTCTTCGTGTAATTATACAGGGTGATCATGAAGTCCGTCCCCTATATTACCTTTTGAACGCGTTAAGAAAATTGTCCACCATATGGGTAAAATTACGTCTAGTTTCGAAAAGGATAGTCTTCGTATTATTATACAGGGTGAAACAAAAGTCAACATTTGAAATTTAAATGAATGCAAAAACGGAATAAATCTGTTCTCCGTCGTAAGTTGCAGTTTGGCCATTTAATGTAGGCCACATTAAACATTTTTGTTGTTTTCCAGATCTAGTTAGATCTCGATGTTAGGCGTTACTGTCAGTCATACCTACAATGGTTTCGTCTAGTTATATTTAGAAAAATAATAATTGCACTTCCCTATACATCTACTGCAGGTATCTTTTACTGATCATTAAGACAGTATATAAGTACTCTCCTATGCAAATAACCGAGAAACTCTTCTACAGGATGGTCCAGAAAGATTATACAAACATTTAAAGGTTAGAAAACCCATCATTTCCAACAATAAATACGACCACATGAACACTTCGTTTAAGCATTATTTTCAAGATTTTCTCTATTACTTCTCGAAACGAACACGCGTACAATTTCTTTTTTGGCTAATATGTTCATTTTTATTAACTAAATGCCAAAATAAGATGGTGCAACCAATTAGTCACCCACTTGAGTTCTGATCACAAAATGGTTGATCATATTATTGTTTCGTGTAAGATGACAATATTTAACTTACCTTTATTAAGCAGCTTGAATCTTTGTTCCTTTTGTTTGCCCCAAATGCTGGTGCACTCTGGATCTTTTCTTTTTCCATAGATACTTAAATTACTCCAAGATAATGTTAAGCCACGCCCACTACAACTTTCTTTATAATTTGAATCACCAAAAAGAGGATGAAACGTCTCCATTTTAAGAATGTGCTAGGAAAGTGTTTAGTGCCACCTTGTTGATTCTATTTAGAATTGTATGAGAATACAAAGCTTTTAGACTCAAGATGTTTTGTCTTCAAATTTTACGTTTTTAAAAAACCCTATTGTTTCATGGTACTTTTGTATTTTTTATTTATAAAAAGGTTCAATTGATAATCATATGGAGGGGTGCAAAATTGTTCACAAAAAAATCTGAAACAAACAAAATTTGCTTTTTGTTAAAAAGAGAACAAGCGAATGAAATATCGTTTTGTATGTTTTGTTCAAGATATATTTCTTAAAAGATTTGTCCGATTTTACTGCAATTCGGAATGTACCTTCGCTTGAGACAGAAATATACACACCATTCACACACAGTGACAAATTAAAATACTTAATAGAGATTTTAAAGAACAACTTTAACATAAAAATTGTTTTTTAAAAAGAAAAAACATTTATTGCTTAAAATATCTATGCAGGATTAAAATTCTACGAGGTCCTGGAATTTTCAAAATACCACAAAATACTTATCTATAGATAATGAAATAAATGGTACAGAAAACCGCACTAAAATTTATCTTCCTTTAATCTAGGAATCTGGCAGCCCGGCTAATGTCGCAGGTATTTTATAAAAATCTTGTATCATTTAGCAGTGGCAGCCTTCGACTGTTTTCACAGCTCTCCAGTTAAAATATTTTTGGAAATAGATTTGGCAGCTTTTGGCTGTTGTCGCAGATCTCCAATGAATAAATTATTTCAATCAGTTTGACAGCCTCAGGTTTCGGCTGTTGTCCAGCTCCCTAGTGAAAATATTATATCAAATAGACTAGGCAGCCTTCGGCTGCTATCACAGCTCAGTTGTGGAAATATCATATTTTAGCAGCCTTCAGATAATATTATTTGAATTAAAACACACACTCTTTGTAACATATTATCGGCAAATTTTGGGACTCATAGGGCTTTAAGGTACCAAACCTAAAATTCAGGTCACAATTTAAAACAGACACTCTTTTTAACATATATATCATCAACAAATTTTGGGTCTCTTGAAGCTATTCATCTGGGTGCCCTTTAGGGCACCAAACCTCAATTTCGGGACACTTATCTAAAAGTGGCTATATTACTTCAAGATTGATGAAATTCAAAATAAAACTCTGTGAAATATATTATCGACAAATCTAGGGTATCAAGAAGCTAGCTTTACCTGGGGGCCCTTAAAATATTTTCACTCTAGAGCTGTGACAACAGTAGGACGCTGCAAAATATAATTCTTTTATTTTCTCTAGGGAGCTGTGAAAACAGCCGAGGCTGCCAAATCTAATTGATTTTTTTTCACTATCGAGAGCTGAGACAACAGCCGAATCTAATTCATAGTATATTTTCACTAGTGAGCTGTGACAGCAGCCGAAGGCCAATAATTGATATACAAATTCCTAGAATAAAGGAAGATAAAGTTTAGTACGGTTTTCCGTAGCACTTATTTGGAATGTAGTCGTCATTATTTGTCCAGAAAAGCAAAAAAAAAAAAAAAAAAAAAAAAAAAAAAAAAAAAAAAAAAAAAAANAAAAAAAAAAAAAAACAAGACATCGAAATTTTTCTCCAATGCAAAACTTTATTTTCCTATACTGCGTATATGGGAAGATAAAGTAAAAAACTAATCCTGGATTAAAATTATGGGCATGAAGCTAAATGAAGCAGACCGTTACCTAATCTGCTTTTCAAGGGGGAGAGTGTCCTCTTCGCAAATTGATTTCATTAACTAGTAATTTTGTAAACTGTAGACCTCACTAATTAAAATGACAAGCATTTGTCCCCTGTCGGCCCAATATGGCCCAAAAACTAATTATCCAAAAGGCATACCAAATTTCATCAAAATCGGCATTCGAGGGTTGTCATGATATAAAAAGACAAACAAAAGAAAAATAGTAGCTTTAAAAGTAACCCTCACTTCGTTTGGTCAGTAATTTTCAAATAAGCACTGTTTAAAAGATGATGTAGGAACTAATATCTTAATTTACTAAAATGAAAACAAAATAAGATCTCTATGCTGACAAAGACGCGAGGCACCGGACAGTTGTCATTCCTGGTTTATGGATAATCCGGCTCTACTAGATGGTCATATTGCGTTTTATTTCAAAGATCAAAAGTTTGAGTCAAGCATAAACCTTAGAATTTTCACGATTCAGAAGATATATAATCGTAAAAATAGGCGCGGACCACGAGGAAGATTTGGAAGGGAGCTCAAACTTTACTTTAATATATTTTGCTAAAAATGTAGAACGAGGGAAAGGCTTTCACGAACTCGTACATGGCAGTCATTGTTTTGATCGGGGGTAATTTTTTTTTTCATTTAACTATTTTTGAATAATATTTTCTTGCATCCGTGCCACAAGTATGATGATGAGATGTGGTGGAGACACAGGATAGTTCTCCCAAAAGAAAGTATAGTGTTTCACATTGCACATTACACTTAGGTTGTTGCATTCTCTAGTGCAAGTGCACGTCTGGCGCATTATTATATGTTACATAATAGTTCCTAGTTTCTTTACTATTCAAAAATATTTACAAGAATGCCTACATTACCTAGCCTCGTTTTGAATGAACGCACACAAGATCTAACCTGTTTTTAATAAAATATTTTTGATAGTAATATTTCTTTCTCTGTCAATTTCTTTTATACAGGATGTCCCATTAAACTATTAATGTTGAACGTCCACTATCAACTTAAATACAGGGTGTTCCAAACCTAAGTTCCACATTTTTCTCCCGAGAACGGTTCAATTCAGAAGCTCACTGTATTATCTTAATATATTAATCAGAAAATTGTGTGTACCTAATTACCTATATACCTGTGTAACTATGTGGTAGGGGATGTGTGTTACAATACCACAGCCTAAAAGGTAACAGATAGCAAAAATTTTATGGGAATGGACCCCCCCCCCGAAAAAAACATGGTCTACGACCCCCCAGGAAAATTTAATAGTTTTATTCCTTATAAAGGAATCCCACAAATGGTAAAGATAAAAGTTAAGCCTATTCGGGAAAAAAACTTTTCGAAAATATTCCTTTTCGGTTGTAATTGAACCCGCGATCCCTGGACCATAGACGAGTGTTTCTTCCATTGTGTTACGATTCCTGTATCCATTAGAATAGGAAATAGAAATAATTAAATAAGTTACCCTATGATAAGTAACAGACAATAACTGTCAAACTAGTGATTACTTGGTACCTACCTTATGACTACCTTGGAAGCTCAGTGGTCAAGCGCTCGCCTGGTAATCAGGAGGTCGCGGGTTCGAACCCCAGCCAAGGTAGGATTTTATCCTCTCAATTATTTGAGATTTTGACCACAATAATAGTACAAGCTTACTGCTGGGGTAAAGGGACTCGTTAGTCTCATTCGATCAGTATAAATAAGCAGTATTATTACTCATTCTTTTTACTTGATAAAATCAGATTGATTTTGAATGTTTTATTGAGCATTCTCACTCAAAATGTTCTGTCATTTGACATTCTTAGTTGTCAAATAAGGTGTTAATTGATATTAATAAATAAAATAATAATATTATTTAATCAATTCTTAATATGTACCTATAGATTGATTTCAAATTCAAAAATGAATATTTTAATAATCTACAGTATGTCTCACAAGTCCTAGCAGGGGTCCTGTAACTTTTGAATGGCTCGGAATTTTGAATTCTAATTGATCCTGCAGATAGAAAAGGGACCATGGCCAATTCGATTGATTACAGTAAAATCCAGGTTCGATTCCCGAAAATGGCATTTTTTAAACAAAAGTTCCGGTTTCTCAAGAATTTTAAATGGAATGGTAGCAATATTATTTTTTAATTTAATTTTTGAAAAAATAATCAGGGGCTGAGAAGGAGGGGTCTGAATTTTTATTTCGATGTAAAAGTTTAATTATTGCGTTCTTCAAAATGTTACTCATCAACTGGTGATCATCAAAAGTACTTATTTTCATTTTTATCAGTGCCCTAGACTGACAAAGTCAAATCTCATTTTTCTTCAGGAAGTTAAATTCAGGTCATTTAGAAAGCTGGCGTTTTCGGGTAGTAGGTCTGGAGTAAGGTTATGATTTAGTACAAACAGTAGAAAGTAACCTAAATACATTAGAACCTCTATTATTTCAACTCTAATATCAGTACACATTTTTTTCGACCACTGAACCGGAAGCAAAACTGAAGAGGTAGCAACATGCGCATGAAAAAATGGTGGAAATGGCAATTGCTAAAAATTGGAAAAATGGAAACAAACAAAAATTGTAGATTTCTTTTACACATACTGGTTGGGTGGAGATCCTATATACTGTGTCTCTGCTGAGCTGGTTGACTCGGTGTAGCATATCACTCAAATTGTTACTCATTTTCCTTAGAAGCTTATTAGCTTAGGGAAAATTATCTTTGTATGTATATGAATAAATNAAAAAAAAAAAAAAAAAAAAAAAAAAAAAAAAAAAAAAAAAAAAAAAAAAAATACATTTTGTTTCATTTTTTTTTTCTTTTTCAGTTTCAAATATTTAATAGCCATTTCGTTCTGTAGTATATATCTAAATTTTGCCCTATGTTCACGGAACCTCGATTATTTCAACTTTTATACATAACCTCGATTATTTCACCTACCCTCGTCCAATTAGTTGACTAGAAATTGATAGTAAATAAAATGAATTGTAAAATGTCGAACAAATGAAGATGAAAACCCTCCTACAGTCTTATTCAGAGTACAATGAAAATTAAGTGTCGAAGAATTGGTGCACTTTTTAAAGTGTCGATAAACTGGGTCTTCTACCCAAAATCAAAGGTCCATTTGGGGTCTAGTTAATCTTCGATACTCGAGCATTACGAATACAAATCGTAATATCCAAATAAATTTGAAGTTGGTAGTGTTTTTTTTTATCAGAAAATCAACAGTACATGCTTAGAAAAGTTCATTATTTTACCGCCGATTTGCCACTTGAAGACAATATTCGAAGAAAAAAAATCGACACTTGAAAATAAAATTCGACTAGATATTTACTGTGGATCTTCTCAGTACCGAGGTAAAACCAAAATCATTACATCATAACACCACCAAAAATAACTTTGAAACCCAAGAATTATATAACATTCGCCTTGATTTGTGATTTCAATACGTAGTACCTATCTATGATTAATTAACCATGAATCAACAAACCAACAGTAACAAAAAATTAAAAAGATTTACCTACAGCATAAAATATAGGTACTCAACTCACCTCACAATAATAATTTAATAAATATATTTAAAAATAATTATTTTATATTTGGCACCGAATGACAGAAGTTGATTGAAAAAGAACGCGTTCGAGATTACAGACAACTCTCGGTACGTACTGAATGAACTTGTGAACTGAATTGGTGATCAACACATTAGCAATTAATTTAACAATTAAATCGTAATAAACAAATAAATATGTCACATGGTGAGAAAGATGTAAGGCTTCATTTAAATCAATACACGTTTTGAAATGGGAGATCTTTATAAAAATAGAACCTAACTAAACTGTTGAACAAGACACATGAGAACGGAGCTCAACTGGAGAGTGGTTACATAATCACATCATAGTACAAGTGGCCTCTATACGCTCTGTATAGAGATGAATGAGGTAGGAAGAAACCTTGCAGTGCGTCTTTTTCAAATTAGTTATAATGTACTAGCTGTTTTACCCGTGCTTCGCTACGGGATACAATAGCTGATAGAATAATGAGGATAAATATGAATGTTCAAATCTGAAGAACAGATTAAAAAATAAATTAACTGCCCAAAAAAATAAAGCGAAAATATAATTGATGAACGCTCCCTTGTAGGATGTTCAATTGGTTCGACAAAAAACAGTCAGCATTTTTCTAAATTAAAAAACAGGAAATTTAAAAAAACAATAATTGTTAGTAGTAAGGTAAATGTAGAAATAGGAAATATAAATTGGACACCCTTGTTGGAAATTAATGACCCTAATAAATTGTACAATGAAATTAATATGAAATTTGATAATATTTACGAAAATTGTAAATTGGAAATAAATACAAACGAATTAGATAATATAAAACCGTGGATCAATGATCAGCTTAAGGAAATAATTAAACAAAAAGAATGCCTATTTAACGAGTGGAAACACAATAGACATGACCA
>CM022874.1:21565020-21589417 GCA_012654025.1 Pachypsylla venusta | reverse complement strand
ATCAACAGAAAATAGAAATATAACAATAACTAAAATATATAACTAAAAACCTTAAAACTTTAGAAGAACAACATCTGCATTCGGTGGTAGTCTGATGGAATGATTAAGGAAGAGAAAGTCTAGTACGGTTTTCCGTACCATTTATTATAACACGCAGTGGTATTTTTGGGGGGATAATAAAATATTTTGTGCATTTCAAAAAAAGGGAAAAATTAAAGGGATTTTTTTAAAAATAATCTTGGTAGAAGAAACATTTTATTTCAATTGAAAAACTGCGTTAAAAATAAAAATCTAATTCTCAAAAAAACCGGGAAGAAGAAGAATCTGTATTTACCTCTAATCTCTAATCTAGGAAGTAGGGATCCGCGGATCAGATCAAAAATTGTATACAATAAAATAGAAATGGAGTTATAGATCTGCCGAATGTTATCTCAAATATTGCATTCCACATTATTTTGGATAAATAAATTATAGACAAGTTAGTGACTGTTGTGTCTCGTCCGTATTTGACTTTGTGTTAAACATGAAGCCGCAAATAAATTCTGCACCTGAAAGTGCCAACGGAGATGATTCAGCTGATGAGGTAATAGTTTCTCCAGTGACCTGCACATATAGGACTTTCCTCAACGTGAAACTGAAAAATATGACAGGCGTCAATGACGAAATTCTAATTCTCGTAATCTTATGAGGCAGGGTACACTGAACATTATTCAACGTTGATCGACTGATACCTTTCTAATGGATTCATCTTTGAACGACCATTGTCAACCGTTATGAAACCTTTGTCGATTTATTATTCTTGAGGTTAGGAACCTGGGGTTAGTGATTCTTTGAACACTAGTAGAATCACTTGAATAGAAACCATTTGGCACCAAACGCCCAATACGCTTAAAAAGAAAAACTAGTCAGCTATTTCTATGATTATAATGCATGCCCATACCAACCATTTTTATCCAAATCGGCTTAGGAGTAGGAGGGTTATTGTGGTGCAAAAATAAAAGAAGAATTGTCATGATAAAACTAGACCACACTTCGTTCGGTCAAATATTGATGAACCCAATTTTATACAAAAAGTTATTATTTAGGTTTAGGTAAATCCTCAACGTTTGTTGTGCTTTGTAGAACATGTCGAAGTAATTTTGGATTACGTGAAAGAAAATCGTTTAGGATAGATCTGCGAACTCCAGCCTAATCTTACGCAGGCGGCACGATTTTTTTTGAACTAACCCGAAGCCACTGCCAATACGTTTCACCCAACGTGGTGTTCATGCCAACAAGGCATGGCCGTGACCTAACTAAAACAGACATTCATTAGTGATTATATATTCGAGGCATGGTCGTACAAATATAACCTAAACTTAACATACATTAATCCGTGTTTTCATCTACTCATAGGCATCTTCGTTGTTTCGTTATTCAGAAACAGTTCTAAGACGTTTTAATCATGACTCAGTATTTCACCTTTTTATTTCAGGATTTCGAAACGTCAAGTGTTGGAAGTGCTGCTACAGACAATACATCTCGAAGTGAAACTCCGACCAATAAAAGTAAATCTACAAAGGGCAGAAAAGGACGACAGAAATCAGGTGTTACCAAACCCATGAAATTTCAGTACAAGTACACGTAAGTTTAGTTTTCTTTCTTGAATTACGACGAGATCTAGTCGAACCAGCGTTGAGAAGTTTGTTGTGATCAAATGGATCTGAGATATATTATGATATTCGGAATTCGTATTTTCAATTTTGGAGAGTTCTCCTTATGTTTGTAAATTCTTCACTTAGTAGAAAATGAGAAAACAATCTAAGGAACAAAACATGATCTGAATAGACCTATCGGTGGGTGGAACACGGGCATAATATTCTTCTAGCCAAGATAAATCCCAACAAGGCTTTACTTGGTGGATGACCACGTAAGTTCAAACCGTCGTTATGCTGGTCATTCCCAGCCCAACCCAGGCTGGGTGAAGTTAATGTGGGTAGCTGGTTGTATGTTTTTGGAGAATGAAAGGGTAAAACCTCCGTCTCGTATGACCAATAAATGTTGAAGAGACGTTTTGAAAAACCCTCAAATATATGTCTTGGAAAAAAGACACCTCTGATGACCCACATATGCGTTATGAGCACACAGGAATAACTCTCAGTCAAACCTCGTATGCGTTATCATTAGTGAGCGTGTTAAAATTATTCCATAAGATTTTCAATAGAATCGGGTAAATGTTGGTAGCCTGTGCCGGTCATTTTGTTTAGGTGGTGCCTATCTTATCTTCTATACTTATAAAACGCAAAGCCCAGTTGGTATACTGACTTATTGACTGACTGATAATCAACGTAGCTCCACGATGGCTAAACGTAGAGACTTGAAACTTTGCACACAGGTCCCTTTTAGTATGTAAGTGCGTAATAAGAAAGGAAAAAAATAAAGTTCCAGTGGGAGCAAGTTACCGCCAAAAATGACGCTATTTAGCGGGTCTTTTTGCACCGAGAATAGACCCCCCCAAAATAGTATATTAGGACCCCATAAAAAATATAAAATTTAAAAATTTCCGGTTTCTATCCGATTTATGAACGGTTTTCACCACCAAAAAATCGGAATTGAGAAGTACCACTTCGGGATGAGCGAGAAAGTTGAAATTTGATACAAAGGTGTTCCGAAGTACAAAAAGTCATATCCTTGAATAAAATATTGAATTTTTTGAACTAAGAGCGGTGCTCACTCTGGGGGTCGGTTCCACCAAAAACCCATAGTTAAGAAGTATCACTTCGGGATAAGCGAGAAAGCTGAAATTTTATACGAAGGTGTTCCGCAGTGCAAAAAGTAATATCTTTGAGTAAAAATATTGAATTTTCTAAATAGGAGCCGTGTTCACTCTGGGAGTCGGTTCCACCAAAAATCTAAAATTGAGTTGTTGAATTTTGTAACCGTAGCGAAGCACGGGAAAACAGCTAGTCTTGTATATTATTCTATTACACATGACAAATAATCATGACAAGTTACACGATTGAGCTGCACACATTCACATGATGAAAAAAAATATCGTCACCATGGCAATTCGGGTTCGAGTGGTCTAATGTTTCATTGCTCTGCCGCAACGATCCGCTTGAATCTCAGCGATGGCATTGGTTATGTTGACTCTAAGAGCATAATTATGTTGATTGTGGCTTATTGGCCATAAGATAAAGTCTAGCTGGTTAAAATCGTACTATCTTAAGTCCAATCTCGTCGCATCCGCGGGAGATAACCATGCACCCAAATCGTTCTTGCGGAATATCCATCGGATTAAAGTTCAATTACTTGTACGTGCTTGTAAATCGAGTAGCTTAATATGGTGATATGGCATGTTTAGTAGAATAATACACAAGGGATTAGACAGACGCCTCCGAAATGGCCGCCACAAGCTGCCAATATTGACTCGCTCTTATTGAAAAACACTATAGATCTAAGGCTTACATTTATCACATGTCAATAAAAATGTCGGAGGTACTATTTAAAGTATTTTTTTTTAAATGTCTAATATTCTTCCCCCCCCCTCAGATGCAGTTACAGAGAAGATCACAACCAGCCATTGTTTGGAGCCCAATTTAATCATCTACTTAAAGAAGATCAGCCCAAAATATTTGCTACAGTAGGCAGCAACCGAGTTTCTATTTATGAATGTCCACCGACGGGAGGTGTCAAATTGTTGCAGTGTTATGTAGACCCTGATGTAAGTGAATAAATGTCCTAGAACGAAGTAAAATCCTATATTGACTGCATGATTTTTGTTATTGGTGGAGACCTCGGGGTAGCTGGAGACATCTTTGTTTAAAACGACTTTTCTTTCTCGTTGTTTATGGAGTAGCAAATAGATCCTGTTGAGTTAAGGGGCAGGAAATAAAATGGTGTTGATATGTTTTGAGTGTGGTGGCAGCAAAAGTTCTGTTAGATTAAGCATGAAGGAAATCGCATGTAACTTTCTCATTACATGTTTTACAAAGTTAAATTAATAAGAACCACCTACTGAACAATTTCCTCATATCGCATGTAACTGACTTATTACATCTTTTACAAAGTTAAATTAATAAGAACCACCTACTGAACGATTTCCTCAAATCGCATGTAACTGACTCATTACATGTTTTACATTACATCATTACATGTTTTACAAAGTTAAATTATAAGAACCACCTACTGATGGATTTTCTTCAAAGCTCTTCAATCGTTTTCGCGGAAACTGATTTTATCCATAACAACCCCACGACTAATAGTAAACAAAGCTCTATATTTTTTTTTTTACATTTAAAAGGAGTGTGTTTTGAAATCTTCGCGATACTTTCAGGCAGATGAGAACTTTTACACCTGTGCTTGGTCCATGGAATCTGATAGTGGGAGGCCCATTTTGGCAGTCGCTGGAGCTCGTTCAGTTATTAGAATACTCAGTCCTGCGTTCAATACCTGTGTTAGACATTTTGTTGGTAAGTCGTAATTTACTTGAAATCAGCGCTGCCGTGCTTTTGAATTGAGACATTCAATCCCCTCCGAATCTAATTTCTCCATATTTTTTTACCAACTTCGACTACAACTCCTGGAGTTGGACCCCATTAGCACACCCGGAGACTCATGGGAACCTTCTATCGGTATATTTTTACATCATTAAAGTGAAATGAAAAATAACCGGGGTAACTTAAAGGTGTAAATCCTACTCTAGAAACTACAATACATATAACTTCTCACTTCTCATCATTTAATATTTTTAAAGGGAGGGTCTTGCTGTGAGAGAGGTCTTATTTGTTTATTTTGTTATAATATTAGAGACATTTCCTGAGCTAATAATAATCCTAACTTCTAAGAAACCCTAACTAACAATTAATTGCTCTTTTAACAATATATTTTAATAACGAGGCTAGGATTGCTAAGAAAATAATAAAAGAAAAGAAGAAAAAAAAAGATTCTTGCTTCTTAAACCATTTTTATGTGGTGTCACAACTGTTCAGATGATAATTTTCATGTATTTCTTCTCCTGGGCAGGCCATGGTCATGCTATCAACGAACTAAAATTTCACCCTCAAGATTGCAACCTCCTTCTCTCCGTATCTAAGGATCATACACTTCGCTTGTGGAATATAAAAACAGATATATGTATAGCGATATTTGGTGGCGTGGAAGGTCATCGAGATGAAGTTTTGAGTGCGGTAAGTAAGGCACGACTCACATTTGGATGATCTAATCTCGGAACGACTGAGATAATTTAGAGACGCGCCATTGCAGTCGTAAAGAAAATTGTTCTGCCTAGAGATTGAGAGATTCGGCCTTGCAGTATCTGGCTCCGTATTTGCTTTTTTTGTTCCCATCGATGAGTGAAGTGTACACCAAATCACCGAACATTTAACTTTAATTAACTTGAACAATATTTGTGTTTTCATCATTGATCATATCCATAAAGCATTTTGTACAATAATTAGTTATTAGTTTTTATTGGGCTGAAAGTGGGTTAACTTTACTTTGAGTTTTGTTCGCATTTTGAAAAATGTAACGGTAGTAGCAATTGAACATAAAAAATCCGTACCTTCTGTTCATGCTAAGCCTCTTTACAATTTTTTTTAATCATAGAATAATTTTTGAATTAGAGTAACTTTTTTTTGTTTGCGGGAGAGTATTTCTCAAAGCGGGGGGAGGGGTCTTGTCCATATTTTTATAATTATAAAACTGAAAATATCACTAAATATTGTAAACTCGCGTGGTGTTCTTCATATCATTGGGGCCTTATGAACATAACCTAACCATACCGCACGCGAATCAGTATTAATTACAACGACACATGACCGAATAAACGAAACCTAACGCTGGTAGAGAGATTCTTGATTCATGTCAGTTGCCAGATTCCCCAAAATTGCACCTTTTTATTGACTTTTGAGTCTTCTAGACGCCATTTTGGGTATTTTTCCCTCCAGCAAGCGTTACATCATCAGATTTTTATTTCGTGAACTATAATGACTAAGTAAAATTTTAACTTTGTGTTGATGTGAGCACAGGATTTCGATGTCCTTGGCTTAAAGATAATGTCTTGTGGAATGGACCATTCATTGAAATTGTGGGATCTAGATAAACCCGAAATGAAGAACGCCATGCTGGAATCATATTCATTCAATTCCGCCAGATCTACTAGACCTTTTGATACACAGAAAGAACATTTTCCTCAGTTTTCTACGCGAGATATTCATATGAACTATGTGGACTGTGTCAGATGGTTTGGTAAATTCGTTCTGTCAAAGGTAAGTTAATGTCAGTAATTATGGGCATTTAAAATTAATTCAGTAATAGAACACTGTACGCAGTATACAAACTGACCTACTGTACGCAGTAGGTCAGTTTGTAAAGAAAAGTGTCACTTGAAGTCTGGAGACCAGGAATATTTCATTTCCAATTGAGAGTGCAAAATGTACTGAGATATAATTATGTGGCTTTTTATTGATTGCGATGATAACAATGCGACATAGGTTGGTGTTTACAAGTCTGCGGCATGGATGGAAGACTGGAAACTGAGCCTCGAGAGCAGAAATGAATATGTTCACCAGTGATCGGTACACTCTCGGAGACTTTCGATACTTTTGTCCATTTATATTTTGTCTGCTTTTTGCTTATCTGTGCAAAATTTGACCAAACATAACCAGCTGTTGTGGTATATTAACGCTGTTTTCGAACGAAAAAAGTATTATTATATATTTGGTAGGATTTGCATTCAAATAAATGGTTTACGTTATGAAACAAAATTTGAAACATTAGAAGACAAAGGAATAAAGGCATTATAAAACTGCATTTTGGGGAAAATATTATATTTTGGGTTGATTCTTGTAATGGTAGTTGGCACTATAGGATTTGATGCCAGATCTAAGTACCAGCATTTGGAGATACCCAGTGCAGATCAACAATTATAGCCGGACAAATCAGAGAACGTCGTCGAAGTAAAAGTTAGGCGATTTTTGGTCGAGAACAAAAAAAACTCGAGTGGTCTGGGTTAAAAGAACCTTTAATAGACATATTGATTCATTTTGATTTCAGTCTTGTGAAAATTGCATAGTTTGTTGGAAACCAGGACGACTTGAAGATGAAGATCTACGGCCCAATGAAACAAACATCACTATTCTCAATCGACTGAACTTTAAAGACTGTGACATTTGGTTCATTCGATTTTCAATGGACTATTGGCAGAAAATATTAGCTGTAGGTAATCAATCTGGAAAAACTTACGTTTGGGATCTTGATGTAAAAGACCCATCTCCTTCATCTATTAAGTTTCAGATTTTATCTCATCCAAGATGTACATCGGCGGTACGACAAACCACATTATCAAAAGATGGTAGTTTGCTGGTGTGTGTTTGTGACGACGGTACATTGTGGAGATGGGACAAGGTTATGTCGTAACGATCATAGGTCATGGGAGACCAATATCGACATTACATGTAGGTTGTAAATCAGGAAAGTATTCTGCCTCTGAAAAAGGCTCTCTAAAAGAGGGTAAGCTAAAAAGTTAACTCTTGGGAGTGTCAATGTCATTTCCTGGTGTGTATTAAATTACAGGTAACTTCCTCAGGTCCGATGTCTTCGTCTGAGGACATGTAGTCTTAGAGACCGGAGCTTATTATACATCATGGCTTATTATGTAGCTCGACAATTGGAGTTTTTCAAGCTTACCGTTTCTGAAAACGTTTTTGTTAGTTATGTGAAAATTTTACTAACATTTTGACATTCGATACTCTGAAAATGTACTACATTTCTTATAGATGTAAGTACAATTTTTTTTTTTTAATTAAAAAAAATTGGCTCACTTCTTGTAAGTGTGAACGGATTCTACTTTCAAAATAATTGAAATACTGTGTCAACTACAAATATCATTAAAATCTCTATCTGAGATCGGCAATTTCAGTTCTGGGATTTTTTGTAGCCCTCGTTCAGGTACTATATCGAATTCTAAAATACCTTATATACTCATAGAATGCAATGTCCAGTTAATATGAGTATATTCAGAAATAATCGACGGAGTTCGAGATTGGATAAAACTAGAAATTTGGAACATAATTTTCTCTTAGGTACTAAATAAGAAACAAAAAATCCCAACTTTAACGGTGAAAAAGTCAACTCTTTTTAGTGTCCCTATAAGAAATATATATTGGAAAAAATGAAATCTATATACAGTATGTCCAGAAGTCCTAGTGGGGGCCCTGTAATTTATGAATGGCTTGGAATTTTTGAATCCTGATTGATCCTAGAGGTAGGAAAGGGGTCTTGGCAATTCGATTGGTGACAGAAAAATCCAGGTTCGATTCCCGGAAATGGCATATTTTAAAGAAAAGATCCGGCTTCCCAAGTTAAATTACTTGGAATGCCCGAATTTTATTAACATCTAAACCTATAATAATAAAACTTGAATGTAACGATAGATGTATGTATCATTAATTGTTTAGCCAAAACTGTAAGAGATATCGAAAAATCATCAGAGAATGGACCCCCCCCTCTCCCAAAACAATAGCCTGGAACCCTAGGAAAGTTATCAGAATCCAAAAATATTGAACCATTTTCGAGTTAGGTCGATTTTTCGATTCTTGACCAAATTCAGCCCGTCATGGTCTGATATCTGTCAATTTAAATATGTCAATTCAAAGTGAAAAAGTTTTAGGTGGCCTTCTAAACATTCATTTTGCACATAATTTGCAAAATACTGTCCAAACGTTTACGAGTTACGGCCGATTTTCATAATTTTGTAGGGGAAATCATAGAATACTATTAACACAGGAACAGCCATACCTCTAAGGACGAGTTACGGCCGATTTTCATAATTTTGTAGGGGAAATCATAGAATACTATTAACACAGGAACAGCCATACCTCTAAGGCGCCAAGCGAAGCGGGCGTAGCCTGCTAGTAGAAAATATAACTACATCGGAGCCCGTTGATTTCAAATATACATATAGAAAAAACGTGGAAAGGCGTTTTCAAATTGACAATTGAGGACGAAAAAAAAAATGTGCTCAATTGCCGGCATGAGAGATTCCGAATGTCATTATGTAATGAGAGCAATCATCATCACCAAGATAATGATAGTAGCAGACCAGGCACAATATGAGTAAATGATTCAATTGCCGGCATGAGAGATTTCGAATGTCATTATGTAATGAGAGCAATCATCATCTCCAAGATAATGATAGTAGCACACCAGGCACAATATGAGTAAATGATTCAATTGCCGGCATGAGAGATTCCGAATGTCATTATGTAATGAGAGCAATCATCATCTCCAAGATAATGATAGTAGCAGACCAGGCACAATATGAGTAAATGATACAATTGCCGGCATGAGAGATTCCGAATGTCATTATGTAATGAGAGCAATCATCATCTCCAAGATAATGATAGTAGCAGACCAGGCACAATATGAGTAAATGATTCAATTGCCGGCATGAGAGATTCCGAATGTCATTATGTAATGAGAGCAATCATCATCTCCAAGATAATGATAGTAGCAGACCAGGCACAATATGAGTAAATGATTCAATTGCCGGCATGAGAGATTCCGAATGTCATTATGTAATGAGAGCAATCATCATCTCCAAGATAATGATAGTAGCAGACCAGGCACAATATGAGTAAATGATTCAATTGCCGGCATGAGAGATTCCGAATGTCATTATGTAATGAGAGCAATCATCATCTCCAAGATAATGATAGTAGCAGACCAGGCACAATATGAGTAAATGATTCAATTGCCGGCATGAGAGATTCCGAATGTCATTATGTAATGAGAGCAATCATCATCTCCAAGATAATGATAGTAGCAGACCAGGCACAATATGAGTAAATGATTCAATTGCCGGCATGAGAGATTCCGAATGTCATTATGTAATGAGAGCAATCATCATCTCCAAGATAATGATAGTAGCAGACCAGGCACAATATGAGTAAATGATTCAATTGCCGGCATGAGAGATTCCGAATGTCATTATGTAATGAGAGCAATCATCATCTCCAAGATAATGATAGTAGCAGACCAGGCACAATATGAGTAAATGATTCAATTGCCGGCATGAGAGATTCCGAATGTCATTATGTAATGAGAGCAATCATCATCTCCAAGATAATGATAGTAGCAGACCAGGCACAATATGAGTAAATGATTCAATTGCCGGCATGAGAGATTCCGAATGTCATTATGTAATGAGAGCAATCATCATCTCCAAGATAATGATAGTAGCAGACCAGGCACAATATGAGTAAATGATTCAATTGCCGGCATGAGAGATTCCGAATGTCATTATGTAATGAGAGCAATCATCATCTCCAAGATAATGATAGTAGCAGACCAGGCACAATATGAGTAAATGATTCAATTGCCGGCATGAGAGATTCCGAATGTCATTATGTAATGAGAGCAATCATCATCTCCAAGATAATGATAGTAGCAGACCAGGCACAATATGAGTAAATGATTCAATTGCCGGCATGAGAGATTCCGAATGTCATTATGTAATGAGAGCAATCATCATCTCCAAGATAATGATAGTAGCAGACCAGGCACAATATGAGTAAATGATTCAATTGCCGGCATGAGAGATTCCGAATGTCATTATGTAATGAGAGCAATCATCATCTCCAAGATAATGATAGTAGCAGACCAGGCACAATATGAGTAAATGATTCAATTGCCGGCATGAGAGATTCCGAATGTCATTATGTAATGAGAGCAATCATCATCTCCAAGATAATGATAGTAGCAGACCAGGCACAATATGAGTAAATGATTCAATTGCCGGCATGAGAGATTCCGAATGTCATTATGTAATGAGAGCAATCATCATCTCCAAGATAATGATAGTAGCAGACCAGGCACAATATGAGTAAATGATTCAATTGCCGGCATGAGAGATTCCGAATGTCATTATGTAATGAGAGCAATCATCATCTCCAAGATAATGATAGTAGCAGACCAGGCACAATATGAGTAAATGATTCAATTGCCGGCATGAGAGATTCCGAATGTCATTATGTAATGAGAGCAATCATCATCTCCAAGATAATGATAGTAGCAGACCAGGCACAATATGAGTAAATGATTCAATTGCCGGCATGAGAGATTCCGAATGTCATTATGTAATGAGAGCAATCATCATCTCCAAGATAATGATAGTAGCAGACCAGGCACAATATGAGTAAATGATTCAATTGCCGGCATNTTTAACATCTATTGGTCATTCAAGACGGGGGTTTTACCCTCCATTCGCTGGAAACTTGCAAACCAGCTACCCACATTGACCTCACCCAGCCTGGGTTGGGCCGGAAAAATGAGCCAACGATACGTGGTGTTCCCAAGCGGTCACCCATCCAAGTACTTACCACGCCCGACGTTGCTTAACTTCAGTGATCTGCCGGGAACTGGTGTATTCAACGTGGTATGATCGTTGGCTAATGGTCGTTATTGAAAATAATGAAAATTGAAAAGGATCGTTATTGAAAATAATAAATCAAATTCATTCTTGTGTTGAGGCTACTTCCAGTTATTATTGACCGAAATTGATGACATTTTTTTTGATACTAGTAAAATAATAAACCCACGTGCGAAGTTGACAGTGTTTTTGCATACTTGGTGTTGAACAGTGTCGCTACCAAACCATCACATTCAATGTTGAATGTGAACTATACATTGTCAATACTAGGAGTTCTTCCCTATTAAATGAAATCAAAGACAAAGTTTTTTCATTATTTTATAACCCAATAGATTAATTAAGGACAAGTGTATAAACATTAGGTTCTATCACTAAGTGTTCCACAGATTTGGTCACATTGAAGTGTTTTTGTCTGGTCTGAAGGGTTTTCATTGGCGAACAAAAGAATGTTGATTGATGAAATTTAAACGTCATAATTTTAGGTTCCTTCTTTAATGTGGGTCAAGAATCTTACTCACATTTTAAAAAAAATATTTTTAGCAATTATGCTAAATTACTCATCAAAAGCAATGTTCCATATTGCTAAAATAAAATGATATGATAATAACGTCGACATTAAATTAAATTTGAGTTGTCAGCGACTATTGGAAAGCAACTTCAACTTTATCGATGTTCATAAGATGGCATTTCTCGAATTTATCAGGAAAGAAACTCGTGTGTTGTTGTAGTAGCGGTGGTCCGTTCAAAATATTTTTTTTACCCATTCAGCTTTGAAAAATAAAAATAAAAATGCATATGGTGAGAAATGGACTTCCATGCGCGTAAAATCGGCCATTTTGAGGAAAAATAAAAAAAACTGACTGTCGGAGTTGCTTATATGAACCTCAGAAGGAACTCACTATAACCCCGATTTTACTTGTTAGGATCAATTCAGTCAAGTGTAAGCAATGAATAAATAAACTTGATTGCTGTGGGTCCAAATTCTAAATAACTTACAAAAAACACTACCAACTTAGCACATGTGTCTATTATTTTGAAAAAAAAAAAAAAAAATCGAATTTTGGGAGGCGGGGTATATTTTTTATTTTTCTTGTGGTCCGTTGCATTTGATGGTTCATTATTCAAAATAAAGCTGTTGTCTTATACAAGCTTTTGCATATGTATGTGTATAAGTTAACATAGTACGGCCTCTTGTCCAGGCTATATTATACTTCGCAAGCAAAACCGTCAGTGTTGATATTTTTTCTTGTTTCTTGTCAGAGCTGACTTTGATATCCTCTCTATAATTACGCTTTTGTTTGGAATCACCTTGGTCTTTGGAGAAGGATCATTACTAAATTATAAAAAAATATTTATACCATACAATCCCCTTTTGTTTGACAATTATAAAATAACAGAATAAAAAAATATTTCGACATCTTTCACTGTTGATCTTCAAAATATTTTCAGCCTAATGTGTTGTTAATATCCATCTCATTTGTGCAGATGCCTTCTTTATCTTCTCATGTTCTTAATCTTCTTCATCAAGGTTGCAGAAATTTTTTGATTGAGCTCATTATTCTTTCTGAATTTGATTTTATATGGTGCGAATGTTGTTTAGTAATGAGACAGACAGATAAGGAGATTATCCGTGAGATTTGAGGGAACGGTACTTTATTTGTAGTATACCTACACGGACTAATCAAGTGGTTGATTAGGAAATTATCCTTGAGATTTGAGGGAACGGTACTTTATTTGTAGTATACCTACACGGACTAATCAAGTGGTTGATTAGCAGATTATCCTTGAGATTTGAGGGAACGGTACTTTATTCGTAGTATACCTACACGGTTAACTAATCAAGTGGTTGATTAGGAGATTATCCGTGAGATTTCAGGGAATGCTACTTTATTTGTAGTATACCTACACGGTTAACTAATCAAGTGGTTGATTAGGAGATTATCCGTGAGATTTGTGGGAACGGTACTTTATTTGTAGTATACCTACACGGTTAACTAATCAAGTGGTTGATTAGGAGATTATCCGTGAGATTTGAGGGAACGGTACTTTATTTGTAGTATAACTACACGGCTAACTAATCAAGTGGTTGATTAGGAGATTATCCGTGAGATTTGAGGGAATGCTACTTTATTTGTAGTATACCTACACGGTTAACTAATGAAGTGGTTGATTAGGAGATTATCCGTGAGATTTCAGGGAATGCTACTTTATTTGTAGTATACCTACACGGTTAACTAATCAAGTGGTTGAGTAGGAGATTATCCGTGAGATTTGAGGGAACGCTACTTTATTTGTAGTATACCTACACAGCTAACTAATCAAGTGGTTGAGTAGGAGATTATTCGCGATAATGTTAGATTACATAGACTATGCTGTGGGGTATACTCCGTGCATATGTCTGATTAGAAGATTTTATTCCTGAGAAAAATGAAGTTTTTTATTTGTGAAGCGAACGTTGTTGGTAATCTATAGATTGGGAGATTATTCGCGACATTCGAAACAATGTTAGATTACATAGAGACTATGCTGTGGGGTATAATACTCCATGTATAATTGTATATGATGTCTGGTTAGCAGATTTTATTCCTGAGAAAAAATGAAAAGTTTTTAATTTGTGAAGCGAACGGTGTTGTTGTTGGGTAATCTATAGATTCGGAGATTACTCGCGACATTCTAAAGTACTTTTAATTATTTGGAACCCACACTTTCGCATTTATATTAGAAGGACTTTTCCAGACGTATTTTGAGTAACATGTTCTTTTTATTCTGTCTTATGAAAAATGCCATGCATACAGCTGGCCAGCGAAAAAAGATTTGCCTGTATATCTGCAATAAAAATAAATACTTCTGAACAATAAAATAAAATTTAACAATGTGCTCATCATCGTCATGTTGTTGTATGATCATCTGAAATCATTCGCCTTGTTTCCTGATCACGACTTCGCTCAAATTTCGGAATTTTTTTTGACTATGTTGATTTTTTAGTATTAGAAGTATTAATATGAATGTAGCCACCGAGCCAGCTTCATTAGGTGACAGTCCTAAGCCCGCGTAAATACAGAAGGTTTGGTGTCATCTAGTCTGCTTCAAACCAAAGAAGAAATATCATTAGTAAAATGCAGTTTCTGTGGATACTGTGAGAACTGAGCGAGGGTTACCATGCCAGGAAAGGGACAGCTAAAGAGAGTAGGCAAAGAACAAAAGGTTGTGGTATGGTAGAATCTAGAATCATGGTAGAATATTATACGAAACATTTCGCCATGTTGTTATCCCCCTCATAACTCTGACCTATTTTATCATAATGTTTTGTTATTTGAAATAACCCAAAATGACTACCCGAAAGTTTGAAATTCTGCAGTCAGACGTTGAGATATAGGGGTTCAAAAATTGGATTTTATGCTACTCATTCACTCACTCATCAAAATTATAGAGCACTTCCGGTGTTGGTAGAAACGTGAAATTTGACAGGATGATTGGTTTCGGGAAAAATCGGAAAAGTACACTTTTCCACCATTTGACCCTCCTGGGGGGGGGGGGGAGAAAAGTGAAAGCTGTTTTCTGTATTTAGAATTAAGGAAAGCAGCGTCAACTGCATACCTATTAAATTTAAAAAGGTGAAGTTAAAGAAAAAGAAGAAGATGAGGTGTTAATAAAAAGCAAAAACATTCATGGAAACATTGCACCAAAATTTTACATATTTGCACACAATTTTCAAAATTCGTATATTATTTGACTACTATTGGCATGATTTAGCGAGTGATTCTGAATAAAAAATACCCGTTTCCTTACTCTGACCAAACTAAATATTTCACCTATTCTTATTTTATGAAATGCTCATGGTCACATACCAAAAGTTCAATTAAAGTTTTATCATGTCTCCGTCATCTGGGTTCTATGAAAGAAGATTAATGATTGCCTCTCTCACCAAATATTTTGTATGGTTAAATATATTATCCATTAGTTTTATAAAGATAGTACCAATTCCTTATATTTGCAACAGATTAACAAAGGAATGGCGTTATTAATTCTCGTGGAAAAGAGCCGCAAATGGATAGGGTAACATCTGTAAGCTAGTTATTCTGTGAACTGTAGAACTCGCTTATTTAAAATAGACACTATGTGGCCCGGGAGGCCCAATAGGACTCAAAAACTTATCAACTTCTATGAACATACTAAATGTCGGCCCCCAAGATGGTTGGTTCTTCGTACCGGGGCTACCCGTGCCCTCGGGCACGGCCAAAGTCCATCAACACCGTTCCGACGACAACTCACTGTGTTTTTCCTCCGTTGGACCCAGCCGTGCTGCTCCAGATACTTCCTCAAAGAGTTGGTATATAAATCCTTGCTAAACCCTGAAGTATCTGATCGTTGTCGTCTATGTCTGCTCATGATGTAAATCATGAGCAGCCAGCAACTATTCATCAAACTCAACTAATCTAGAGCCGTCAGCATTATGGACAGATCCTGTTCGAGAGGCCGCCTTTCTTGGCCTGGAGACACAGTGAGAGTCGTTGAGAACGTTAACAACACCAACATACTAAATGTCCATAGGAAGCTTCATCAAAATCGGTCAAGGCATTCGGGAGTTATCGTGGAATTAATTTGTTTGATCAATTATTTATGATCTCGAACTCTGGCTCCCGAAAATGACATATCATTGAAAATGTTGGAAAAATCGATTGTTTGGGAGGCATGGCCGTAAAAACGGATTTTTCTGAATCTCGATTAAAATAATTTATATTATTTTAAAAATCATGGATTGTGGCGTTTTTAGGAGCCAGGTCAACATGCCATAGTCGCACAGTCTGCTGTCTAGTGGAAGGTGGTTTAAATGAGTAAGAAATACGACATCTATTTTTCTCTCCGTTACAACATTTACTGTCCTTAGTATGGAAAAGATAAAAGCTTAAAGAAAGGTACGTCTCTCAAGTTTTGAAATACGTGAATATAGTTTTTAAAATTTTATTCTACGTTTACATAAGTGGATAGATGGGTAACTAATAATTTCTGTATTTAATGCGATAAATTGTATGTGCAATCAATGTCACGGCTCGAGAAACCATTTCTCTATTATACACGAGACACGAGTGACCCTCACAGTCAATCTTTTTATAGCATACCAGTATAATTCACGCACCATCTCGCACAACACCAGCATATAATGCTAGCACCAGAACTCACGCTAGTACAGGATGTATCAAAATTGACTGAGGAAAATAAAACCCAATATCCTCAGAACAAATAAATAAGTGTTCTATTAGCATCGATCGATCGGTCCGGAAATGCTTCCCTTTTAAGCCATACGGCCAGAGTGGTTGAGGGAAAATACAATTTTACTGAACAACATCGGCAATACTTGTCTTACGGGCTCGCAGTTCTTCAATTTTTTTGGTTTGAAATGAAAATTAAATTTATTCAGAAATCTTACGGCCTTGTAGCTCGAATTTCTGGACCCTTGTCGTTGAATATTTTCTTATTTTTTTTTTGTCTCAATATTCAGTGGTTTTAATTATCTCAGTCATTTTTTATTTATATATCCCGTTTAATATTCATAAAAGGTGTAAAATGTATAACACTGAGAGTGTATCACTCATATCAACGTAAGATTTATCATTTGGTTTCTTCTCAATTTTAAAGAAAGGGATTAAACCAACAGCCCCCTAGAATGAATACAGTAAAGAATCATGGAGGATGTTTAAATTTCATTGTCCGCCTTTCTTTATCTTCAAAAGATTTTACTCGATGATTTATGAAGTTGGCATCACTTATACAGTTAATCACAACTTGCAGCTTACAGTGCTCTTCGAATCATTGCGCCAGCAACCTGCTATTTTCCTTGATGTATACCTAAACAATAAATTGCTACCCCCTCGATTAGAATACTCGGAGATTGTTATATTTACACTAGTGTAAATACATATTTCATCCAACCAAAGTACTCACCAAAGTAGTGTTTAGGGAGCACAAATCGAAGCAACAATGGTATTGTGGATAGCCTCCGGCAAGATAATTTTCAGCCCGGATGTTTTTCGTCTAATTTTGTGGCATTGGCTAGGAGAGGTCGATCCACACAGCCATACCTCGGGTGTTTGGTAAACCAATAGTGTGGATATTGGACATACAAATTTTTTGTTGATTTGACAATTTGGTTTTGCTGTTCATTAATAGAGTTTGTCTGTTAAAGACAATCAAAAATATTTTTTTCTCAGCCAGCATCTATGGCATGTCAAATACACCAGTTCCCGTTCGATCACTGAAGTCCAGCGAGAATGCTGACTATTTCCCCGTCTCAATCCAGGCTGGGTGAGGTCAATGCGGGTAGCTGGCTTGGAATTTTCCAGCGAATGGAGCGTAAATCCCCCGTCTCGAATGACCAATAGATGTCAAAGAGACGTTAAGCAAATATATATATACATATATATATATAATGAATGAAGTCTTATTGTTCGATACACAATTCAAACGAACCGTTTTCTCATGATTGGGTAAGTAATAGTACCTAATCACTTATTTTACTACTCCACAATACTAAGATATGATTGACTAAGGAACATATTAAAATAATTACAATCAATCAGCATCATAATATTCTAAATAAATAGATACCGAATTGAACACAAATGTCAAATGCAACACAAATTTGACAACTGACTGACTCAGACTGCCAGACGCTAGCTACTACTTTCTCCAGGTCTATGAGAAACAAAAGTTGAATGGAATAATTCATTTTGAATTTTTTACAATATTGAAGCATTTGTTTCTTTGACAAATCAAATAAAAGATATTCCGTATGTGGTGTATATATTTTTTTTAGAAATATACTTATTACCTATCGCTCTATTCAGAGACAAAATGTTTTTGATCTTGCTCCCAAAATTAAATTATTTTTTCGATCTCGAAAAGAGGGGGAATAAAATATTTATCACCCCTACTGACAGCATTTATATGGGTTGATCACCTCACTTTTGCATGAAGGATATTTTTTTATCCAAAAAAAAAAACTTTTTGTGATTTGGTTCTTACTTAATTTTTTGTGTTGGGAACCGAGTGGTTCCGAACTGAAATTTCCAGAAATTAGCGATTTCGACAGCTTTGAGGTTGGCTTCGTCAAGTGTGTATGTGTTCTCCAGTTGTTTAGCCGTTCGGTCAATCATTTGAGCATATATCCTTGAGGATTTCTGATCCTAGGATCAACTCGTTTGTGTTATTTTGTTTAAAGTCTCTAATAGTCCCCTATATAATAGTAAAAGCCATGAGCCCCTATAAAAGTATGTCAGCGCAGCCGTAACATTATTAGGGCTCCTCTGTGAGCGTCACCAGTTCATAGCTACACTTGCCACTGACTGTACTGGCGCCTGTACAAAATGTAGTGTAGATGCTATAATCTTAATAAAATAAAATTTCAAAATCAATACCTACACTCATGTCCAAAATTACCCGCCCACCTTGATTTTCTTATTTTTTCAGAAAGCAACTATTCTCAATGATTTTTTTTCGTTGTGTATGAATGCTATAATATATGTATTTTCACGTTACCTATGGTTAAAAAATACTGCACCAGCATACAGAATAACCCCCTCAAGAGAGAAAATGATAAAAATACAGATTTTAATCTCCCTCAAAATGTAATGTTTATTTTTTTTCTCAAGTAAGATTTTGACAAGTTAGTAACGCCTGCTGCCTCCTCTGGCTCTAGTGGCACCTTCCAAACGCTTTGGCATGGGATTGATTACGTTGCGTATTTCTTCTTGGGTCAAACTGGACATTGCCTCAATGGAGTTCTGTTTACGGATGAAATAAGAGTGTCCTTAATAGGTCCTGATGGCCACCAAATGAGAGATTTGCCGAGTGTGCACTGGTTGAAATGGTCCAATTCAATGGAGGGTCAATTATGATATGGGGTGCGATTTCATCTGAAGCTTGTACGGATCTGGTTTTCTTTGAAAGCGGATCAATGAACAGTGAAAATTATATAACAGACGTTTTGGAAGAACATGTTGTGCCATACGCCCAATTTATTGGTGGTGCGTTCTTCCTGTACCAAGATAATGCACCATCCCACGTAGCGAGATGTGTCACCCAATACTTTAACACAGTGAATATCCAAATATTGGAGGTTCCTGAAAGGAGTCCGGACTTCAACCCCATCGAGCATGTGTGGGACATTCTGAAACGCCGGATTCGAGGCCGTCAACACGTTCCAGAATCTCTCATTCACATGAAATCCGCCATTGTCGAGGAGTGGGAAGGAATACTCCAATAAGAAATACGCAACGTAATCAATGTAGGAAAATCTTACTTAAGAAAAAAAATAAACATAAAATTTTGAGAGAGATTAAAATCTGCATTTTTATCATTTTCTCTCTTTAGGGGGTTATTCTGTATGCTGGTGCAATATTTTTTAACCATAGGTAACGTGAAAATACATATAGCATTCATACACAACGAAAAAAATAATTGAGAATAGTTGTTTTCTGAAAAAATAGGAAAATCAAGGTGGGCGGGTAATTTTGGACATGAGTGTATTTCAGACATCACTCTCTGTATTCAAATGAATTCAGGAAAAACTAGAAATATTTATCTAATTATCTTTTGAATTTCGTGTCGTACTATCTTTTATGAATGACGAAAATTAATAAATAGGTAAAAAAGTTTTCTAAAAATGTGAATTTAAGTTGTAACAGTTTCATATTAAATCAGTGCTATCCTTAGTCATAATGGTTTGGATTTCATCGAATAATAAAAAAAAAACTTTGTATGATTTATTTGTAAAGACTTTCATATCAAAATTAAGAATAATATTGCTTTTGATTTTTGATTGATAACATTTTATTCTTTTGAAAACTTACCTTTGGAGCCATTTCTGAAAACTTCTAAAAATTAAAGAGATGGGGTACCTACACAAGTTACTATTTAGGTATAACTGATATCTCGTCACCACACCCAGATGTAGGTAATTAGTTGTGATGAAATGTTTCTAGTAGATATCTAAATACATACCACGTTAAAAGTCATAATAGGTATATACACAAATTTTATTTCTTTTAATTGGATCCTCATTAATGTTTCTCGACATAGACTGGACAACCTTCTAACTGTCCGGAAAGTTGATGATATTGAATCTTTTATATCTTATCGTCATTCCATCTTGATCTTTTGTCTATTGTCCAGATTTGTTATACCTTTGAAGACATACCTAAAACTACCCAAACCATGTAGGTACTTGTCTGCCATACTTGTTTAAAATAAGATCGTATTGTTCAGGTATTTCAGACTTTTCAGCAATCCAAGTAAAAATCAAATTAAATCATCACCAAATTAGGTATTTGCAATTGAGCGTATCCTCTAAATGTTGGCTAATCAACGACTAATTTTTCGATGAACCTATCGAATCGAAAACACAAGAGTTTTTCAGATTTATCAAAGCAATATTTCACAGGGTGATTCTGAAATGAGTGCAAATATTGAAACCACGGGTTCCTTCGTCATTATTTGACCAAGGAATGGGAAAACTGTATACATGTTGACCGTAATCAGAAGCTCAAAATTGTGCCCGGTAAACTAGAAATTCGTAGACCCCCAAACTGGCCATTTTTACTTTCTCTTCCTATATTTTTGCTACTGATTAAGCAAGAACTCTGTGAGAATTCACAATTCATTAATCTTCATTTTTGTGATTCTACTAATTAGAGATTGGCTATTCCCAAATTTATTGTATTTAAATACCTACATTTAAGGTATTTAAATATCAAAAACCTACGCACCAAAAAGGTCGAGTCATACAGATTCTATACCAAAAATCAGTTATAAAATGACTGCAAAATGTTTGCTATTCGATTTTTTTTTTCCAAATTTGGGTGGCCTTATCTCCGGTAGGGTCCATTTTTGACCAGAAATGTACAAAATTTACGCATCCTAATTTGACCTAAGGAACCTGTGGTTTGAATATAAATCTTATTTGTCTTGAAACGGAAAAAGGAAAGATTACATCTCAAAATATTGCTAAAATTATTGTAAATTACTTCCATAATCAATATAATGTAGATTTCATTTTCTTTTAAAAATTGGTAAAATCTGAAAATTAAAGTAAACTAAAATCTTTAATTAATATAATTTTTGAGATAGGACACTAAAATTGATGCAGAGCAATGGATACCTAAATGACTACTAAAATTAATAGGTAGCCCAAGAGAGGTAATAAATAGCAATAGAGTATTATAATCCGCAATGCACAGGAACAGGACAATTTTCTGCATCATTTCTTGTACCTACTTAATACCTTGCGTATTATTACTCAGCAACACTGTTTTCTGCGTTAGCGTTTGGAGTACTATAAATAGATTGGTTACTAGGATTTCGCATGATGACGGTCGGAGACTCCTCAATTAATTCTCTTACGTGACGCGGGATCAGATGCTGCGCTGACTCCTTTTACGTCGTTTTTATGCGAATCTTGCAGCACTTTCCCTACTACTCTCTCTGGATACTATTATATTACATTTTTTATTAATTTAGCTTTATTTTTAAATTGCTATTTATATATAAAAAAAAACCATTGAAGGTATGGAAAGAATTGGATATTTTCTCGCTGAAGAGAAATATTTTCAACGAGAAAAGAGCGCGAGCGGTATTTTTTATTAAATTCAAAATAATGATTTTATTAGGTACTAAGCAAGTAGACAATGCACAATGAAAGCATAAACTCTATTACAATTGCTATACCTACATCCCAAGGCTCGCGTGTGATGAATAAATCAATTAGATCAGATAATATGAAATATGGCCTAGAATCTTGGCGCAAGTTGACACCAACACTTCAACAACGCGACGTCTAGTTAAACTTTGAGTGAGTTGTGAGGGTGTACGTAAATTTGTCTTACATAGGTAAAATGTTTTTATATAAAAAATAATTATATTTTAATAACCAGCACGATTTTATCTTTCCAGAATTGTTTTTATTATCAATTTGAAACAGACTATGCCGCCCTTCAGCCGTATAAGGTTTACTTACACCCACATGGACTATAAATAGCATTGGCCGCGTCTAAGGCCTCACCACCATAACTTTTCTCTTTAAGGCAAATCAACGCAAAACCAAAATCAATAAAAACAAAATGAACAAATTTGGTATTTAGAAAAAAATACCTAACGCGCTCCAATCATAGCAAGTGGCAACTTCTAGAAACTGACAAACTTTTCAGGTTTGAAAAAAAGGATGGAAATAGTTGATATAAGATTTCCGAAAAAGGTTTTTTATGATCAATGGCTGAAACTGTGATGACATGAGTTCCAGGTCGTCCTGGTGCATAGAACTGGATATCGTATGGACGACCGTGTGAGTCATTTTAAAATTTAGGATTGATCTTGCAACTACTAGTGAAGACAGTCAAGTGGATAATCCACCATTCAGAGTAGATAAAATGTGAGTAAAGAAAAAAAATCGGTAAAATCAATTTACCTATTTGTTTGAGTTTTATCTCTGACTGATTGGACGTGAATTTGTTTCCTCATGACAAATGAAAGTATTGTAACGGGCTTAAATGTTCGAGGTCCAGTTTTCAATGCCAAAACATTTTTTATGGTCCTCAAAGCAAAAATCACGACTTTGGGCCATTGGTACGTGAGTACACACTCACATACTCGTACATAAAATGGACTAATGTTTAATTGTTTTACATCATTATTAAAGGTGTACTTTTTTAATAAAGCATTGTTTTCTTTTTGGCATTCACGAAACTACCATTTTACTAGATATTTGAAAATTTTGTTTTAAAATAAGGTTTTCTTAAAAGTTTTTGAACACGTCTTGAACATTATCGTATCGAACACCCATTTCATAAGTTGGCATAATTTTTTCATGATAAAGTACTTCTTGCTTCTTGCAAAAGTTTGAACATAATACTTTCAATTGGTACCTATATAGGTACTATTCTTTCTTTTTATTGAAAACAACTTCGTTAAAAGTTTTGTATTAACTAGGTACAAAAAATATATACCTACCTAAGTTTTAATTTAATTTTCATATCAGAAAGAAGAATCTTTGAACTTTTTTTTAGATAAATTCAGAAGTTCAAAACGATAGTTAGGTAGACATATTTTAGTTTTAAAATCATGTGTAAATACCAAGTTATTATTCATAACGGACAATTATTATGACTTTAAAAATAAAATCAGATAATGCTACTAAAATAAATTTATAAGTCTTTTTAATTTAAAATCAAGACATTTAAAGCCATATCTGGGTATGATCTTTTGAAGAAATTAAATTGAAGGAGTTAGCATGGGCATGCATGGGCACTTTACCTAGATTGGAGTTATCATTCATACATTGTAGCGTTAAATTTATACGATACCTAGATTGGGCTTTTTATAATTAATTTGTACCTAATACATAGATCAAACGAAGTGAGATCTAGTCTTAACACTATGGACAGCATCAGTTGGTGGAAGGTGGAAGCGGTGGATTTGTAAACAGTGGGCTGTTGGTTTTGAATTTAATTTCATCCCCGCTTGTCCAAGATACTGGTCACAATAGATCTAAATAAAGGCCACAGTGATAATTGCTTTCGGTCTCAATAGAGAACTGCAACCAGTTTAACTATAATACACTACCAGTTTAATACTGCAACCTGTTTAATAATAAAAATACTACCAGTTTAATACTGCAACCAGTTTAATAATAAAAAACACTATGATTTTTTAAATATCTTGTCTGTTTGATCCACGATAACTCTCGAACTCTATGTCCCATTTTGATGAAACTTGACGCGGACTTTTATTTTGTTCATATAATTTTGTGATTAGTTCTACTGTGTACAAAACCAGTAATTAAATAAATGGTACGGAAAACCGTACTAGACTTTCTCTTCCTTAATCATTCCATCAGACTACCACCGAATGCAGATGTTGTTCTTCTAAAGTTTTAAGTTTTTTAGTTATATATTTTAGTTATTGTTATATTTCTATTTTCTGTTGATGTTGACCATT
>CM022874.1:21534439-21548483 GCA_012654025.1 Pachypsylla venusta | reverse complement strand
TAAATTTTATGTCTAGGTTCGAACCAACAGCCTCCTGGTTACGCATCCGTCACTCTTGCCAACTGTCCTACGGATTTTAAATGTACCAGTAAGGTAAGTATAGAAAAACTTGTGGTCCACCCAGTATTGGACCTATCCGTGATGTAATTACTTATTCCACAGCTATTGATTTGTTTCAAACATAGATTTCCCAAAAATGTAGGTTATTATTATTTTTCAATTTATTTTTTGACAAAAATAAAATAAAAAACTAAATTATTTGGAATTCGCAGTAGGTACAAGGTGTAACAACCATCTTAGAGATAGATACAACTCTTTTGAATGTCATTTAATAATTTACTAAATCGCAAATCTCATCCTTCCCAAAGTGGCTCTCAGAAACAAATCACAAGTTTTTTGTTGTTGTAACTGTTTTGTAAAATTTGTTCCTCGCAAATGTTACAATAGTATCTTGGGAAGAATTATGTATTATTATTTTTTCTTATTATTTTACAAATGTTTCAATTATTAATGAGGTAAATAAAATACTATATCTTCACTTTACTATATATTTTATATTTAGGTGAAGATATAGTATTTTATTTATTAGCTCATTATGGATTTACTTGACATGGTATCCCAATTAAAAAAAAAGTTTCAATTATTGTTTTAAAAAAGTACCTATATCTGCTTGTGATTTTGTTTTTTGGAGCAACCTTGGGAAGCATTCTATGTATACAACTGGGATAACTTATACAATATACAGGGCGAGCCAAAAGTCTCACCCCACACCCAGTATCTCGAGAAACACTCAAGATATGGAAATACAGGTCGCAAATAAAAAAGAGAAGTTTAAAAAAACAAAGATCAGCGTCAGCCCCTCATCCCTCCAAGAAAGAGGCGACCCGTATTTTACCGCTCGTCAATATCTTGTGTGGTTCTCGAGATACTGGGGGTGGGGTGAGACATTTGGCTCACCCTGTATATTGGTTATCACAAAATTTTATTTACCATAAAATGCATTGGAAGGGAGTTACTGAGAAAATCTGAAAAATTCCTCTTTAGGCAGTTTTTTAAAATGTCAAAAAATAAATTAACAATCTCGAGCTCGAAAATTTTTCATTTTTCACCCATGCAATCATATTTAGAGCCAACGATCATACCACGTTGAATACACTAGTTCCCGTCAGATCACTGAAGTTAAGCAACGTCGGGCATGGTCAATACTTGGATGGATGACCGCTTGGGAACACCACGTATCGTTGGCTCTTTTTTCCGGCCCAACCCAGGCTGGGTGAGGTCAATGTGGGTAGCTGGTTTACAAGTTTCCAGCAAATGGAGGGTAAAATCCCCGTCTTGAATGACCAATAGATCTTAAAGAGACGTTAAGCCAAATTAAAAAAAAAAACATATTTAGCATATCTACCTGAAAATTAAAATTGCCTCACCTACTGCAAGCTGAAATACTCACTAAAATACTTTTTTTGTGTAATAAATTATTTCTGGTGATCGAATGTTTCTGAGTTGGAGCCCTTTGGGTATGGGATTTTAAAAATACAATTATACCTCCTTATATTAGACAACGATTCAGAAAGTGTGAAACATTGACCAGGTCCAAACTTTGTTATAGGCATCGACCTGGAAAAAACACCCTCTCCTTCAAAATTTGATATTCTTTTTTCAAATGCACGTTGACTCAAAAAATTTAAAGAACTAAATCGTCCAGTGGCAGTTTTGTCACTTAGCGTTTACCGATTTAATGAAATTTGGTATGAATGTGCCAGTTAGGGTCTAGAGGTACTATCAGTCACAAACAAAACGGAAACAAATATATAAACAATAAATCTAACATTTGCTAAATTGATATGATGTGTGCCAAGGGGAAAAGATATAAGTACAATGTACAATGCATACAATCATGCCGAACACCGCTATACATAGACTTTATAATAAATCAATGAAATTTAACATCACGAATTTTTCTGTAAAAGAAAATAATAGATAACGGAATAATCACCATTGATTGAAAGTTACAGATCATTGGTGCAAGGTCAGTTGGTCACCGTACCGTACTTGCAGAGGAGAACAGAATCAGAATTATGTGAGAAGAAATGGAAAGTGTTAACATGATGCAGCCAAATCAAATTAAACCAACTATCTGCAAGATTAGTTGTACCGCGAGATATCTAAGTGATACCATGTGGACTAGTGCGGCACTCAAATCTTAGTTCTGTTTGATTTATGTTTTTTTTTTTAAGTTTTGAATTTTAACGTATTTTTTGTAGTTCATGTGTGATTTATTTTTTAAATATTATTTTTATGATGTACATAAGGTAACATATTAATTGTTTTTGTTATTCATAATTATTATTTATCTATTGTAGAACCTGTTTTATTAAGTAGTTCTGTGAATTATAGACCTCACCAAAATGGCAATATTGGACCCGATTTTCCCAACAGGGCACAAAAACTAATTAACCAAATTTATGTGCTTTATAATTGTCCATACCAAGTTTCATGAAAAATTCACAAGGTGTTCGATTGTTATCGTAATATAAAAAGATAAACAAAAGAAAAATATGCTGAAATGGCTATGATTATGCGTAATATGATTTGAAATAAAACAATAAACCGTAGGAACTATTAGGTACCTCATTATGCTATTAAAAAGTTGTTTAGTTTAACCGCAATTAGCCCTAATAACCTGTGATAGCAGATAATATAAGTATGCTACACAATTCAAGATGAATTAATAATATGAAAAATTTATATATATAAAAAAAAAAAANAAAAAAAAAAAAAAAAAAAAAAAAAAAAAAAAAAAAAAAAAAAAATGTTATATCTGCTACACGTTAAATGCAAAAGTTCACATCAGACTATTGAAGTTAAGCAATTTCGGGATTGTTTAATACTCGGATGGGAGGTAGTCTACTCGTGTTGTTGGCTATTTCAGGGTGCATTCACACTTGCATTGAAAACTCAAGTAGCTGTTGTTGATTGCCGTGCTTTAAGCTTAATGGTGGTTGAACGGAAGGACAGGTTATAAACTAAAGGTGTTTTAATTGTAGTAAAAATGGAGTGCTTCCCAAATCTACTCCCAAATAATCGTAATTAAATTATTAGTGATTGAAATACCTATAGTTTATTTAAAGTGAAGTTCGTAAGCCAATGACATTCACTAACGACTCAACCACGTTGAATACATCAGTTCGCAACTCGTAACAAATGACTGAAGTTAAACAACGTCGAGCGTGTAGCATACTCAGCTGGGAGTCCGCTCGGGGACATTAGGTTTTTTGGCTTTTTGGGGTTCATCACTCAGTCTTGTGAAAATAGCTAAATATATGTTGTCGATTATGGGAAAACGGTAGGTGAGGCTATATACAATAGTTACCTTAGTTGACTTAGAAGTAAAAATGAGTTGCTTTTCAAAGCTGCTCTAAAAATTAATCAACGATCATGGTTCAAATTTAAAACGGTGAATGTTGAGTGTCAGTTGTTTGGATAAGATCCCAATGAATTGCTTTTGATCTTAAGAAATATTGCAGATTTTAATTAGGATCTCTTAATAAAGATTAAAAATAGTCAAAGGAATAAAAATTTGTTTAGATATAAGTAAAATAAATTTCACACGAGAAACGAGAATAACTAGTTTACTCAAATTTTGAGATTGACTAGAAATGTAAAATTTCTTGTCAAGGGTCAAGAAATGTTGGACGAAAGTTATCAAGATTTATATCTCATGATTTATTTCTATTCGAATTAACTCTTCAGAACTTGCTTTTTCTGACCAAGTATCGTAAGTACAACGCAAACTTGATTAATCAACGCCTAATTCTTTCTATCAATTCCACTTACTAAAATATTTTTTTAGTCTCTTCATCTTATGTTTCTTTCAAACTGGACCAGTTTGTGACATATTGGAAACATAGAAATATTTTTTTCCGCTCGTCATGGTGAAGGTAAGGGGTAGAGTAGGCTTTCTTCAATAAAGGCACAGATCTCTTAAACTTACAAACTGTATGTACCTTAATATACATATGAATGTCTATTATATAACAAGGGGTAGAGTAGGCCTTCTTCGATAAAGGCTCAGATCTCATGAACTTACAAACTGTATGTACCTTAATATACATATAAATGTCTAATATATGACTGTATTTATATGTATCCACAATTTTTTCTGAGCTTTTCCCAGATCGGACTCTCGGTTGTGTTCTGACCGGTATTTTGGTTTATTGTTAGTTCATAGGTAGTTAAATACTATAATTAATACTGAAACGCGCAGTGTTGATAAGACAAAAGAAATGAAGTTAAGGTTATATTTTTGAGTTAACGTCAGAGTGTTTCCTTGTTTATATTAAGTAGAATATGTGGAAAAGAATGAGATGAAAGTACCAAGCTACGAAAATTTGAAGAAAAATTATACACTCCTAGAAGGATGATATGAAGATAAAAACCCATGAAATAAAGAGAAATGGTTTCATTTGTATCACTGATATTTTTTGATCCGTGTCAAAAGATTTCGGACTTATGTCTATGTATCGACTCCATTTATACAGAAAGTCCGGTTCACATAAAATAAGAACAAAATATATACAGGGTGTCCGAACAGTTCGAGACCACCTGAATATCTTTAGAATTGCTTTATGTGGAGTTTTGAAATATTGCATGGTATTATATCCAGATTAAACCACCTGATGGTGTGACCAATTTTTCAGGGGCGGGTCCCATGTGGCCCCAGGGTTTCCAACTTTTTTTTTTAAATACCAACCCCCATCTTGTCATATATTTTCAGAAAGATAATGGAATCGGTCATATATTTTCAGAAAGATTAGGAATTGGAAGTACTTTGCAAAAAAATCACACGTCTACCGTGTTTGGTTTCAAAATGGCAGCCATTTGAAATTTCCAAGACATGATTTGCAAGAGTGCCTATAACTAGACGAATTATTTCTAAAAATAGGCGAAGTGTCTAAAACTAGGTCAATTATGTCTAAAAAAAAACAGGTTCCTCGACATTGGTGTTTTATGCTATCATTCAATATCCCATTGCAAATAATTCATTTAGTTTTAAACACTCTTGGAAGTCATATCTTGGAAATTTCAAATGGCCGCCATTTTGAATCCAAACAAGCCAGGCGTGCAAAGTACTTCTAATTCTATTGTCTTTCTGAAAATCTATCACAAGATGGGGGTTCGTATTTAAAAAACAAAAGTTGGAAACCCAGGGGGCCACATGGGACCCGTCCCTGAAAAATTGGTCACACCATCAGGTGGTTTAATTTGGGATATAATACCATGTAAAATTTCAAAACTCCACATTAAGTCGTTCAAAAGATATTCAGGTGGTCTCGGACTTTTGGAACACTCTGTATATTATACAGACTTTTATTTATTATCACAATAGTTACTTCATCATTCGACTAGTTTCGTAGCTCCCTGCTCTATTTTCAATTTCATTTAAAATTTCATCTCCCAAGAGGATGACGTACAGACCTACACAACGGTCGTGTGAAGAGTATCATAGACAGGTCCATGAAGACACAACGGCGATGATAGCGCTAGGCGGTAGTATTTTTGGATAAGTAAGCACATACTTTTAATTCTAATGTTTTCCTTTAGGTAATTCCATTGATAATGTTACCGGATATGATGACTTGCACAAGCAGAGATTCATTTGTTATTTCTTTTCATGCACCTGTGAAATAGTTGCAACTTAACGGGGAAGAGATCCTGCCCATCCCAAATTTTATATTTAAAAATATTTCTATTGAAATTATTGATGAGTATCAAAATATCTTCCGCATTGATCATATTGTTCGTCAAACATTCGGCTAATAAGGTCTCTTATTACTCGTATACAATACCATTAGCTGTGTACCCGAACTTTATCTTGAGAAGATGGAAGGAAATATAGTATTCATAACATTCAGGCAAGGCATGACGGGTTTAACACAGTCCGATGATACAAGTAGTTCTGTGAAATGTGTTATTAAACAGTGCGCCGCCATTTTGGTGTCCCAAAAAATAATCAGCTAACTCCATAACAATTTTTATTCAAATCACACAAAGGCGTTTGAAGGTTATTGCAGAACGACGCGACGGAAAGAGAAACAGACGTTTAAATTAAAATCGTGGTGTAAAAACTAGACCTTCACATCGTTCGGTCAACCACACATAACATACATGCCTCATAATAGTCAATCTGTGAAGGATATGGGAAGCATAGCATTGGGTCGTAATGTCTAACCTTGCGCAGGCTTCAACACGCATTTTTTGGAACCCAACAAAATTTGTGTTCATGTCAACTCCATTACTATACTTTATGTGAGCTCTAACCGCTTCAATTCCAAAGAGGTGTGACAACATAAACGTAACCTAACCATAACACACATGGATCAGTGCTCACGCTTTTCAGAAAAACATGACCGCTATACACCCAATCATACCACACATTTCTTTATGTGAGCTCTAACCACTTCAATTCCAAAGAGGTATGTCAACATAAACGTAACCTAACCATAACACACATGGTTCAGTGGTCACGCTTTTCAGCAAGGCATGGCCGCTATACGCCAATCATACCACACATAGTATACTACAGATTTTTTCTAGCACGCTGATTTGGGTGTCATTTTGAAGGAAAATCTCACCGAGTTGCTGTAATGTAAGTAAAATATGAAATATATCTTCCTGAGCTAGATCTAATGGTAATATACCTACAAGTACTTGGCAACACTCTGGGTGTTGACACTGAATAGAACACTCCCCCATATACCAAACGTATTCTTGACGTGTCAACAAGTTGACTTAAAACACCACTATTCAACTTTCCTATAGGGGAGGATCATGATGAAATTATCATCTAACTAGATCATTACCCCAAAATGGATTGTTAACTTATTAAGAAATATGTAATTAAAATGGATAATTTCATTTGATCACTTTAGTCTAATGATTGCAAGGGAAAATATCTCCTTGTGTAATTAATGATTTTCTTGATAGGTATTATATTTATGAACGTTAGTGAACTACACTTTTGACTCCCAACACTTTTGGCCCCCCTGGCCCCCCCGGGCCCCAGGGGGCCCAATATTGTGTTTTTTGAAAATGATTTTTATCTTTTTAACGTATTTTTTTAACGATTGTTGCAGAAACGTAAAAGTTTGATATGTGATGACTGGTGTTAAAGACTTTTTGATTTTGAACATTTTGGGGGTCCTCTCTCCCCTTGGGGGGATGGCCCCCAATATTTTGTTTTTTGGAAATGATTTTTATCTTTTTAGCGGTTTGTTGCAGAAACGTGCAATTTTGATTTGTGATGGCTGGTGTTAAGGGCTTTTCAATTTTGAACATTGCTGGGGCCCTCTCCCCCCTTGGGGGGAGGGCCCCCAATATTTTGTTTTTTGAGAATGAATTTTATCTTTTTAGCGGTTTGTTGCAGAAACGTGAAATTTTGATTTGTGATGGCTGGTGTTAAGGTCTTTTTGATTTTGAACATTGCTGGGGCCCTCTCCCCGGGGGGAGGGCCCCCATTAAAAAAAAAATTGATTAAAATATTTTTTCCTATTAATGACTACAACACTAACGTGAACACAATACATGATCATATTGATCCACTAGTATAACTATTATTTCAATTACCTGGCGCAAAATTATTCTTATTTAATTGGGCTTAACGTCTTTTTAACATCTATTGGTCATTCGAGACGGGGGTTTTACCCTCCATTCGCAAGAAACTTGCAAACCAGCTACCCACATTGACTTTACCCAGCCTGGGTTGGGCCGGAAAAATAGTCAGCATCAAGAGGGCGCGAACCCACGTGGACGCCTACATGGTATAATCTCACTGGACGTTGCTTAACTTCAGTGATCTAACGCTAACTGGTGTATTCAACGTGCCTTAGACGATGGCTAAAAAAATGATTTATTCTATACGGACATTGTCGAGATTTGCTCATCAAAAAAATATCTCGCAGTGGTTCATTATTTTCAATAATGAACTTTCGGAATCGACCACGAAACAAAAATAAATCACCCCACTCAGTGATGTTTTACGTTTCAAGGTACTTAGAATCCAAAAATCGAAATAAAAAATCCGTTGTTCTACGGTCCCCCGTGCGTCGTGAGTGGCACTTTTGCCAGGTGGATTTTAGTTAAATTTGGTATGTAGTCCCATTTAATGTCTAATTTAATGTCAGAAAATTTGGACATTTTTATTCAATTTTCGGATTCTACCAAGTATGAGTAAAGTATTAATAATACTTTATATATTGTAGACTTTACTTAAAATGGCCACAATTTTTCCCCTATCAATAACACAAAACTTGTCTGCATGAGAAATGGTGTAGTCTAACCCAAACTGCACTTTTCCACGGTGTCCGTGACTGCTTTTAAAAAAAGTTGAAGACGATTTATCATTCCCACCTACGGAGATCGATCCTGGCATCCTTTCAATCTCTAGATAAACGGCCCGTCAATGGACATGCACAAAGTTGTATGGAAGAAAGTTCTGGCTGATCCCGCAATTATTACTAATTAATGTTTACTATTTTAAATGGAAGCTTTGAATACCGCAGATACAAGATCTTGTTAGTCCTTGGTATAACTAGTTAGCTTTTGCTTGAGGCCAAGGATGTAGAGGACATAGTCTTCCGTCTTTTCAATAGTTTCTATCAAGTTGATACTTAAAGTCTTGGCAAACCAGATTTGTAACATCTCACATTAAATTTATTAGATCTGATGTTCTTCTTTTTTCCTTATCTATATTATCGATCTAAACCCATTTTTAGTCTTATAATTTAATAATTATGTAATTTATTGTTAATCAAAATAGTTATGGTCTTCATGATCTGGTTGAATTGATGCTCGGTCAGTTCCCTTTACTCAGGGCCGTAGACAGAAAATTCGGTTCGGGGTGAAAAATTTACGGGCCCCTCTATTATTCTTTCCTCTAAAATCACCGTATGGGCAGTAATAAAAGTAAAAGTAGGCAATTCACGTAGTTGATGTGAAAAGGCGTGCACGCTTCTTCTTGGCAACAAATAATTCTATTATCAGATGTTAATGTTTACGAAATTTATGATTGATTGATCGCTGTACAAGCTGAAAGGTCTCACTATATTTTAAAATCAGTGTTATGCAATAATCATTGTCCTCTATTAGCCCACTGTGGCTAAACTTCTGATTTTGTGTGTTTGAAAAATTTTCAAAAATATCAAGTTGATTTATTTATTATTCGGAAATAAATTTGAGAAATTTCATTATGATAATTTTGTCACTGGGCCTCTTAGGAAATCCCGGGCCTGGGGGATCCCCCCCTCTCGTCGGGCCTGCCTTTACTAACAATGAAGACTTGGGGCTAAATAATACAAAATAAAACGAGAAGGAAATTCCAATTTTAATCGCAGATCGAATACGGGTTTCCTGGGTGCAATGTCAATGTGATGACTGGTACCACGGGGACAGTAAGTTGAGGAAAAATAATTTCAAAGATTTCTGTTATTTTTATTTGAGACTATTTGAGAATCTATCAGTCTATCACAACAGTTTCGTGATGTCAATACAGTCGTTCTGGCAAACGATTTGGTATTGAAAATTTCATGAAGCTTGACGAACCCCGTATTTGTTTTAATGGTAGGTAATTCCGGACTCGCTCGGGGTTACCGTTTAAAATAAAGTACACGAATCAAAAAATCTCGGCCGGACGTTAATTTATTTAAAAGAGTGGTGGATATTTACAAACCAGCTACTAACATTGACCACACCCAGCCTGGATTGGGCCGAGAATAGCCAGTATCACGAGGGCTCGGATCCAACCCAACAAGCAAAACCACAACGGACGTTGCTTAACTTCAGTGAACTGACGGCAATTTTTTTCCAATATTTTACTAGGTGACCCCGGTTTACCTCTGATCAGGGGCCAAATAGAGGTGGGTGTCATCCGAATCTATCAGTCTATCACAATGAACAAAGGTAAAACCTCCACATATAAGGATTGCATTTCAAACATTAATCATTATCAATTTTTTTTTTAACTTCTTACTATAAACATACACTTGGTAGGTATTTTTGATTATAAAAAGTTGTGTTTTCTAATCCGAAGAATAAAATACTTTAATAATGACTTCAACAATTGACAACATAATAAAATATAAATTAATTGATCAACTCTAAAGTTCAATATAATTTGGAAGTGTACATCCATTATAATGATATGCAAGCGATGTTCTCTGTCTCACCCAAAATATTCTGAAAACATAAGGTTCCTATGTAGTTATGAAATAAGTAACATTTAGGTGGTACAGAGGTCATTGTTTGCTATGTTTCCTATCATACATTTGCATATTCATATGCAGATATGCACTAATGTGTGGTTATCTGATTTAGAAAGGGCACTATGTCATCAGCAGTATAAAAGATAAAGTTAATAATCTTCCCATTGTTGATAACTATCCTACTAAACAATCATAAGTCAAGTATTAAAACATTTTTTATGTTAATATCAATAAATTTAGGTCTTCCACCTACGAGAATTTTAATTTAATATTAAAACATTTTAATCTTTTTGGCAAATTTAAAGTGCAATATGATGAATTATCATATTACGTAATCTTATCGTAATAAGTTTTTAATTTTTTTTAAAAAAAACATTTTTCACAATTCGAACCTCTGAACCAATATTAATTTCAGAACCTACCTCAGTTTTGAAATATGAAAATATTTCATAAAGTCGGAATCATTTTTGTTTAACTTTACAGAATGATCGGGGTTCTGAAATTGAAATGTTTCTACTGATCTCCTTTTCCCATTTAGAATCTGAACAGATTTAAAACCAATATCAGGTTCAGGTAACAGACAAATTTGATCAAATGGTTAGAGGATGCCAACATCTCCTGATCCGCCTTGCAATGAGCATCTAATGCAATGTACAAAAATGATTTCATTTCAGGGCAGTTCATCTTACCAGATTTTGGCTGGGTAAAATGTTGAGTTGAGGTAATTTTGTCTTTTTTTTCATAGTTATTTTCGGACACGAAAAAGGTAAAAGGTGTTATGCTATTGATTTTGATCAACACTTGAGTGTAACCTGAACACGTGATATCTCCAAGTGGATTCCCATCCGAGTAATAAACACGATCGATGTTGCTTAAATGCTGTGATAGTTAAGCAATTTACCACTTAAAATATTATGTCTGTTAATCTCTTCTTTTAATATTATGTCAATTCATTTTGGTTAACCTGACTTGTGGCGTACTATTAAAGGGATTTCAATAGTCCCTGTGTTATAGTGTATTCAACTTTGTCGTTATACATGTCGTCTGCAAGATTCCTTTCGCAAGCTTCTTTTGAATTTGGGTCTCTCAAATTATTGTTAATGCCTCAAAACTGCTGATAATGTCTCAGTACAGTTCATCAAACAATTTATTTGAACCAGGAAAGCTTAAAAATAATCGTTTATAACTGAGATGTATCTACGTATATAAGTACCTATAAGTGGTTCCATTTTTTGCTATAAAAGGTAGAATCAATTACATCTCTAAATAGATCTGATACCAATAAAAACCCACCTAAACCAGACACCATAATCAACATGTTATACAACTGATCAGAAGATGACACCGTTTTGGTCCACTGAATAACAGTAGAACTTATGTCAGTTCAGGTCATTATATTTATGTCATATATAGTTATAAAATTTTAAAAAATAACGAATATTAATTTTTAACCACGCTCCGTTATGTTTGGTTCTTAATTAATTATTATTATCGTTAGTTTTGTTACGCCTTTCAAAATTAATTGAAGTTATTGTTCATTTCTAAACTTCAGAACTTCAGGATTCCTATGTATGGTATATGATACCTAGGTTCTCTTCGTAATGGCCAAGTTTGTATTTGTTTTTTGCCCTTCAATGCCCATATTTGTCAAATGGATCATAGTTTGGCCCCATCAATTTTTACTTTCCCCTTTAGGATGAATTATATGTTATTTCTGCCAACGATCATACCACGTTGAATACACCAGTTCCCGTCAGATCACTGAAGTTAAGCAACGTCCGGGCGTGGTCAGTACTTGGATGGGTGACCGCTTGGGAACACCACGTATCGTTGGCTTTTTCCGGCCCAACCCAGGCTGGGTGAGGTCAATGTGGGTAGCTGGTTTGCAAGTTTCCAGCGAATGGAGGGTAAAACCCCCGTCTTGAATAACCCATAGATGTTAAAGAGAGGTTAAGCCAAATTAAAAAAAAAAAAAAATATGTTATTTCCTATTTTTTGCCGGAATTCTTCAAGTCAATGAACATTCCGAATTTCAGCGTTATAGATCTTGTCTTTACTGAGATATAAGTCAGTGGATAGATAACTTTTTCTTTTCTGAGTTCAGTCGATCGGACAAAATCTATTTCAAAATCAGAACAACTGAGTGTGTAGGACTCAAGAGTGTGGATTTGTAATCAGAGATCATTGGTTGAATTTTCTACTGAAGAACGCGAACTTAGTAAAGAATGTCATAGTACATAGCATATTGACGTCCATTTTTGTATCAGTTCTTTTTAAATTATTACGAGAAGTATATTTTTGGGCGAAGGGAGTATTGCTATTCTTGACTTTTTTTACATTAATTGTTTGTTTGTTTTTGTGGGGATACGATTTATCATAAATTGGACGTCTGTTTTTCTATTCGTTCATTAATAACTTTCAAACGCCTTGTCCTAAACGTATTTTGTTAAAAATAAGTTTGAACCTAGAATTTTATGATTAGACTTTATTCCCTATTCGGGCACCCTGGAGGGAATAGGACATCCTCAAATACTATAAAGGGTATAAGTAATTGTCCATAACAACTTTCAGTAACGGCTTTCGAGTGTTATCGTGGAACGAGCAGATTAAACTGCTTTCTGAAATATTTCGTCAGGTTTTCTTGGGTAATAAAATCGTCGGTATAAAAATTTGTTATTCCTGTGAATATATTTGTCAAAATCTCGAAACCACACCACCATTGCAGACTATTTCCGTCTTAATTAAACGAGATCTTTCACCTTGGTGCAATTAACCGATTCGGTAGCTGTGAAATATGTTTTACTACTTATTACAATGGTTTTACATGCTTCATTTGAAACAATGCCATTTTCCTCGTTGATAACTTAGTTGGTTGTTCGTAGAATAGATTTGGTTATAGGGTACTAACTACTCATTGGGTTTGAAAAAAATTGAACGATTATAATTGTATCATTCAGGTACGCTAATTTGAATAGCTGTTCTGTAAATTGTAGACTTCACTCATGTAAAATGGTCACGTAATCAGTTAATTCTACTGGGTGCTTTCGAATTGGCGAAGCACTTAAATATCTTGAGGACTGATCGGAATTGCAAGATGTAATAAAAAGCGTTCATCTCGGATTTCCGTAAAGAATCATTGTGTGAATTCAAATTCGCTGTCACAATAACTGCAAAACATGTTAGTATCATCTACCTGTCACAATAACTACAAAACACGGTAGTATCATCTACCTGTCACAATAACTACAAAACACGGTAGTATCATCTACTTGTCACAATAACTACAAAACACGGTAGTATCATCTACCAGTCACAATAACTACAAAACATGTTAGAATCATCTACCTGTCACAATAACTACAAAACACGGTAGTATCATCTACCAGTCACAATAACTACAAAACATGTTAGAATCATCTACCTGTCACAATAACTACAAAACACGGTAGTATCATCTACCAGTCACAATAACTACAAAACATGTTAGAATCATCTACCTGTCACAATAACTACAAAACACGGTAGTATCATCTACCAGTCACAATAACTACAAAACATGTTAGAATCATCTACCTGTCACAATAACTACAAAACACGGTAGTATCATCTACCAGTCACAATAACTACAAAACATGTTAGAATCATCTACCTGTCACAATAACTACAAAACACGGTAGTATCATCTACCAGTCACAATAACTACAAAACATGTTAGAATCATCTACCTGTCACAATAACTACAAAACACGGTAGTATCATCTACCAGTCACAATAACTACAAAACA
>CM022874.1:21510300-21524813 GCA_012654025.1 Pachypsylla venusta | reverse complement strand
GTTTGGGCTTGACAAATACAAGGTGAAAAATATCGATAAAGGAAAGTGCCAAACCGGCGAAATTCAACTAGCAGAAGGAGGATTGATTCAGTCAATAAATGAACGAGATCTTTATAAATAACTGGGATATCAGCAAGCTAGATCAATTGACAAAAAAAGTACGAAAGAGACTTTAACTGAGGAATACATTAATAGAATACAGAATATGTCGATCAGAATTAAACAGCAAGCACCTTTTCAAAGCCATCAACACGTTAGATATACACAAGGAACTACTGTTACAAAGAAAGTAATATTGGTTTTACAGTGGAAAAATAGACGGAAAGCCGAAAAAAAAAAATAGATGGATACTATACGTTTATAACGTTTGTTAATTTTTTTGAATTTTCCCACCAAATTTACCAAATGCGATTCAACGATACGACAAAGGTTGCCTTTTTAAATTGGATTGTTCACAGTGGGGCTGTTGGATTAGGGACAAAATGTGGCATTTATCGTACGGGAATATTTGATGACTTTTTTTGCTTCCAAAAATCATTTTATCTAGTGTAAATCTAAGTTGCCCCTTCCGTACTGCATACTTTCGAGAATTTCTAGGGGGGGCATCTGCCCCCCCCTTCATTCTTCATACGCCCATGTACTCCAGTATAATTTTTTATAACATTCGTGATAATGGAGTGAAATCCAAATACGCGAATCGTGTATATTTCTTACTTGCTGATGTCCTCATCTTCATATGGGTCTCTCCCACTCTCCCCATAGCCATAGAATTTCCTTTGGCTAAAATGATTCTTTTTTCGAATCTCTTATCGTTTGGAATGTGCAATTATACCCCAAAAAACGTCTTTTTGGCATTTACTCGCGGACTGAACTTTCCATTATTACGTAACAATATACTTATTTAAAGGAAACTTTTTCACCTTATCGAGATACGATGATTTTATGTGTCGTTAGTGAGCATACTGAGCAATTTTTACAGGCTATTTTTTCGCGGTCTATTCTACATATTCATTATTGTAAATAACATTAGACAGTTACCTATCTGATTTCAGCAGTGATGTGGTACTACCTACATTTCCTCTTATGAATAAAATACCTATCATACGTTGTATTAAGATATGCATTATGTAAATTGTGGGTGCTACTTTACGTAAATCCTATCCTTCTTCAATATACTTGTCTGCTAATCAGTCACTTATATTGCAATCAGATATGTGAATGCGTAGGTCAATTTAATAAATTATTACAATAATATGTAGAGCGTGCGGGTGCAATCTAAGATAAAGTAGTTCATAGGTATCTCAGCCTTGGGAGTTGAAGATCTGGAAAATGTAATTGCATATAATCTATTGTTTTAGTTTGCTTGACTATGTAACTTTGTAACAACATAAAACATCCAGATTTGGCACCCTATATCTCCTTTTTTAAGCATTCAGGATGTTTAAAAATCAGTCACCTATATCTCACTCAATATCTAGAGCACGGTTTCGAATAGCGAAAAACGCTGAAACACTTATTTCTTTATACCAAAATGGAAACTTTTTCTAAGGGCTTTTTAAATTGTGGCACTTTCAGCTTTAGAACCAGGGGGTTGGGGCAACTTTGGAAAAATCAAATTATTTTGACATTTATTTGAAATCTGTAATCCAAACATGAGGGCAGGAGTTGAAGTTGAGCTTCATTATAGGTACTTTTATTTTTCCGTAACTCTTCAAGTTTGGTCAAAATGTGAATAAAAGCTTCAATTTTTGAAGTAAAACAGAAAGTGGCGCAGTGTTTTGTTAATGAAATCGTATTGCGGGTATATCGTCCACCGAGTTTCACACCAAAGTTTTTTTTTTTTTTTTTTCAAATAATATAAACATTGTTGGACAGATATTAACAATGGAATCTTTTTTACTCAAAACTTGTCGGAGTACGGAGACCATTAGCTTAGTTTCGAAGAACTGATGGATGAAATAGCATATGATTTTCCTGGCCTCCTCCACTGTCCACCAAAAATTTACATCATCAAAATAATCAAAATTCCATCCGTCTCTAATAAGTCATCATTGATCATATAGGTAGGATATCGATACACACTTGATGTCTACCTAATATATAGGTACCTACTTAATCAAGATATTCTACTGTGGACTGAATGCTGAAAGAACAAACTTGACGGCTATATATGGCGAAAGGTAAAACAATTGTAATTTGTAATTTCACGGATCTATGACATAGACATGTTGTCCGCAAAACACGTAACATTCAACGTAAACATACACACGTTACGCGTATTAGATTACTCAAATAACTTGATTTCATCTGTTGAGCAGTCAGCAGATAATGAAAACAAAGTAGGTATCCATCTATCCATGTCGCAACTTAAATTCGATTCAATATGTCATGCATTCTCTATGGAAACTTTATAAATCAGTGATCATTATCATCGTTTCGTTGAGAACTTTTTTTTAAAAGGGTGTATTTATTATCAAGAAAAATGAAAATAAAAAGCATGCATTGATCTCACCCAGCCTGTTGGGAAATAGCCTGCATCACGAGTGCGCAAACCTACGTGTTCACCCACTAAAGCTTCAGAGTGTTCTAACAGGAACTGATGTATTCAACGTGCCATTTAAGATGACTGAAAATTTTCCGGTTTAAAAAAATATTTTTTAATGCATTTCAGATATGGCTTGAGTCGAGCAGAAATTGAAAAGGCTCTACCTGAAATTGATACATCTAAAACACTTATAAGAGAAGTTTGTCCGCCATTTTTAGCCCATGTTGAATGTAAAGCTGGTAAATATAGGAGAAATGATGGCCTCTGTAACAACGTGGAACATCCAACTTGGGGTGCCACACATACACCTTTCACAAGGTACGTAGATGGAGAAATGATGGCCTCTGTAACAACGTGGAACATCCAAATTGGGGTGCCACACATACACCTTTCACAAGGTACGTAGTTTGTTCTACTTTCATGAATGCTTTACTCCCAAAGAGCAGATACAAGATTACAAAATCAACACACTCTCCAACGCAACGGTCAAAAATTAGTAGTATTGGCAATATATGAGAGTTTTTGGACAACTGATATGATCTGGGAAGGAATGAAAATAAGACTGTGCATACTTTTGTCGGTATTTTCAATTTAGCTCAATTCTGTATATATTTATTTATTTCAGAATGATGATGCCGACCTACGCTGATAGTATATCTGAGAGCCGATCAGGAGAGTATGGTACTCCGCTGCCTTTGCCTCGTATTGTGTCTCGAACTATGCACACTGACGAGGGATATCACGATCATGCGGGTACTCTTATGATTGTTGCTTGGGGACAGTTTATGGATCACGACTTCACTTTGACAGGAACTCCATTAGGTAAGAAGAACTTTGTGTAAATTATTATTGGCATGAGTCACTTTATGTAAACAAATGCACTGTCGTTTTATGGTGCTAAATATATTTAAATATTGTAATATCTGGAAAATGCTAAAATCGCTAACTTTCTAATGCATTGACTGCTTGCCAATTTTGGTAGTATAATTTTGAAAATTTGGTTTTGTGAATCGTTTTTTTTCTTTCTTTCTAGATTCCAAAAACAAGAACGAACCAGAGGAATGTTGTCACAGGCCTGCCCACTTGAAGAATCCATATTGCATGGAGATTCACATTCCGGAAGATGATTATTATTATCATCAATACAAGCTTAAATGTCAGGATTTTGTGAGAGCTTTTCCCGGAGTGCGTCCCGGTTGTAGACTTGGTAAGTGTTTTAGAGTTGAAAAATCAGGTTTTGCATATCGTTTATTTTCATCCCAAAAGAATGCTAGCAAAGATTTTAGTCAATGGTTCTGAGAGCGCTCAAGTATATTTCCATGTGCAGGTTTCGAAACTTAGGACAACGATGCTTCGAATATTTTGATATTATTTAATCTGTATAATCTAACTTTCAGGATCGAGGATTCCATTCAATACATTGACGGGCGTCATTGACGGCAATACGATATATGGGGTGACAGAAAACTTTGCAAGGTAGGTATCTAAAGTAATTTTGTTGACCTATCTATCGGATAACCTTCAGGAATGTATTCTGGAAAGATACAATATCATTTTGTTCTTCTACTATTGAGCTACCTCAATTCGGTTTGTTTGTGTGACTAAAGTGATGAATTACCTAAACCTCAATAATACCATTTTCAGACATTTACGATCAGGATATACTGGACAGCTTCGGATGAATCCTGTATTCGACAAATATGGTTTGAAAGAATTACTTCCTCCTAAAACTGATATTCCAGAAGAAGGATGTACCCGTTTGAACAAATCTCAGTATTGTTTTGAATCAGGTAAGTGACCGCTAGTAATTGGCTTAGTTTGTGTTCTCTTCACACGTTTTCAAAACGAAACGAAACATAGGCTGGGATGCTGCGAAGATCTGCGCAAGTCTCTGATTTTTCTTCAGTATCAAACGAGACCGAATCTCACTGACTACAAGATTGCTTCGTAGATGTTTTTAATGTTCTTCTCTTATTGCAATCGTACGGAAAATTTTACCTTTTTTTATATGCTTTATGTTTTACGAAACAAAATGTTGCACCTAGTGGGCTGGGGCCTTATGTTTTGTTCTTCGTCGGCAACATTGCAATTAAGCCTTAAAATTAATGCTCATAGGGATGTCAAACTGTGAAATAGTAGCTACGGAATTCGCAAATACAACATTTTATTGACAGATCGAAGAAGTCTAAATTTAAAACCACAATTTTTCTTAGAGTAGCTCAGTTGGTTCAGTTGGTGGAATTGTAACCAGAAGGCTTTTGGTTCGAATCTAACTCTATTCCCGCCTACTGGTCACAATAGATCTAAATAAGGGTCGCAGTGATAACTGCATTCCCCATAGAGATTTGCAACCAGTTCAATAATATTAATAATAAAATAATCTTTGATTTTTGTTCCATAAAAACTATCGAACGCCGCATCCGACTTTAATGAAATTTTGTGTGGACATTTTATATAATTTGCTGATTAGTTGTTGGCCTTAATATTGGGCCAACATGACCTGAATGGTGGTAATTTCTTTCCATATCTTAAATGAACTTTTGTCCGTTTACGAGTAATAAAATATTATTTTTTCCTCCAAAAAATATTAAAACCACTTTAGCCATTTTTGTGCTATGTTGTCTCAAAACTAATTTTGCAACATTGTTGTTTTCCTATTCGAGCATTTTTCGAATGAAATAAAATAATAATTTTAAAATCTTTTTAGGTGAAATTCGAGTCAACGAGCAACTTGTTTTGACCTGCATGCACACACTTATGGCTAGAGAACATAACCGTATTTCTAAAGAACTTGCCACACTCAATCCTCACTGGGACGATGAAATCCTGTATCAGGTGCGTTAACATTTTATTAATGTTGTTTGATTCATAAGCAAGAACCTATAGAATTATGGCCAGAGAACATAACCGTATTTCTAAAGAACTTGCCACACTCAATCCTAACTGGGACGATGAAATCCTGTATCAGGTGCGTTAACATTTTAGGAATATTGTTTGATTCATAAGCAAGAACCTATAGAATTATGGCCAGAGAACATAACCGTATTTCTAAAGAACTTGCCACACTCAATCCTAACTGGGACGATGAAATCCTGTATCAGGTGCCTTAGCGTTTTAGGAATCTGGTTTCATTCATAAGCAAGAACCAATAGAATTATGGCCAGAGAACATAACCGTATTTCTAAAGAACTTAACACACTCAAACATCACTGGGACGATGGAATCCTGTATTAGGTGCATTAACATTTTAGGAATGTTGTTCCATTCATAAGCAAGAACATATAGATCTCCAAGAGTTGACGTCAGTAATTACCTTATGGTACCCAAAAAGTTAAGTCAGCAAGAACCTCTATAGTTCTCCAAGAGTTGACGTCAGTAATTATCTTATAGTAAGTAAGAATCTTATAGTACTCGAAGAGTTAAGTTAGCAAGAACCTTAGTAGATGTCAGTAATTATCTTATAGTAAGTAAGAACCTTATAGTACTCGAAGACATTAAAATATGTCACTATGTTTTTTTCAGGAATCAAGAAGAATAGTAGTTGCTGAAATTCAGCACATAACATTCAATGAATTTCTTCCAATGGTTCTTGGTAAAGGCACAATGGAAAGGTACAACCTTATTACAGAGAAGGAGGTAAGTGAACTGGGCTAGTACCTTAGTACTATTGTAAGTGTTGAAGTGTCTGCGAATGAGTTTATCATTTGGTTCAAGTAGAAGACATTGTTCAAAACTTGCAGAACTGCCGAATGGTTAGTACCTACCATTATAGTTGACTGAACTTCTGATAAAAGGATCTCTGCTCCGTGACTGATATTACCTTGCTGAACTGCCGAATGGTTAGTACCTACCATTATAGTTGACTGAACTTCTGATAAAAGGAACTCTGCTCCGTAACTGATACTACCAAGGTTTACATAGGTATTTATGTAATTCCAAAAATAATCTCAAAATTAGACGATTATAGTTCTCATAAGTGGTAAACCTCACTTACTTAAAATGTCGATGTCATAAATTTCATTCCAATCGGACCAAGCGCTCGAGAGATATTGTGGTACGAAAACATATACACACAAACTAATTAAAGAAAATAATAAAACTAGTTTCAAAAAAATACGACCTTTCATAATATTTGGTGAATTTAGATGTAGTGTAGATTTTCTATCTACACTACATATAAGGTAATTGTTTTCAGGGTTATTGGGACGGCTATGATCCACACATCAATCCCAGTATAATGGATGTATTCGCAGCTGCAGCTTTTAGATTTGGACATTCTCTTCTACCCTCTGCAGTCGAGAGGTGGAGTAAAGCGCATAAATTTATCTGTAAGTAGGTACCTACTATAAACACTCTACAACGAATTCACTAGTTAAGGCGTAATTCTTGGCAAAATAATTTCAAACATTTGAACCTATTACGCTTTGCAAAATAATGACTTTTACTTGAAGTTCAACATGATGTTGTTTTTTTCTTTTGAAAATTTTGAAAGTGAAAATAAATTGTGTTTAATGATGGAAAATGTTATTGAACACATGCGTGCGCTGCACAGGTGCTCTAATTTGTCCAAAACATACAATTGTTTAAAAGCATCAAACAAAAGTGAAATCATTAATTGAATAATTAACAACATTGCCGTACATTTCATAAGCATTATATTCGATTTTGACCACATTCGAAGCAAAATAAAATATTTGTATGCATAACAATACCCTCCAGCCAAACAAAACATTTTAATCCCAAAACTTTCGCTATTCCTCTTTCTCCCTTCTCCTTATTCCACGTTTTAATAAAATGATCGATTTACATAATTCACATCAGACATACTCGTACTATTGACATAAATTTGTGTACGAGGTACTCGAATGAGGGTTCGTTCGGAGTTTCTGGCTGTTTCGGAATGTACTCAACAGATTAACTGTTCACACATTTTGTATACATCATAAAAAATATGACTTTAACTGTATGGAAAAGTACAACATATAATTGACCTTTTTAATTTCCTTATTCTATAAAAAGGAACGTATTGTAATGGGCGGTAAATTTCTACGCCGAGTTTTCCATGCCAAAACATATCTCTATGTCAGATCTATTTTAATGTATCTTTCTTATCTCACTGACGTCATTTCATTCTTTCTCAAATTAATCTTTAACGTCATACATTTTTTCTCTCATCTCTCACTGACGTCATTTGGTTTTAATCTCTACACAGTGTATTGACTTTTACGTCACAGATTATATTCTTTTATCTCGCTGACGTCATTTGATTATTTCTATAATATTTGACGTCATACAGAATACGTTTTCTTATCTGACCGACGTCATTCGGTTATTTTCTCTACGAAATATAATGTTTTTAACGTCATAGAGCATAAAATATAGCTTCTACTTTCCACATCCTATAAAAAGAAAAGTATTTGATGTCGGGTTTTCAATACCAGTTTTGGTATTTTGGGGTCCTCAGAGCCCAAATCTCGAATTTCAGCCAGTGGTCTATATGTGAGAAAGGTTATTATAACGAAAGATGTGTCGTTTTTCAAGATTTTTTTATAACGAAGTATTTTTACTCGCCGAAATCTAAAAATATAATTAGGGTTGAAAATTACTACATCTTCACTTGTTTTTTAGTCACGTGAAGATATAGTAATTTTCTAACTTAATAATGGTTTTACTTAACATAGTATCCCAATTTAACCAACTTATTTAAATATAAATTTCAGCATCAAAACGACTATCTGATCTCATAAGAAGACCTTACGACCTCTATAGACCAGGAATTATAGACGAATACTTTATGGGACTTATGAATCAAATTGCTCAAGCTATGGACGATTCGATAACACAGGAGGTAAGGTGCAATAAATTAAACCCATGTTTAGGAAGGTCACTATTTGATTTTTGATACCTATTGTATAATACCTATTATACAATACATCTCGTGTATCTAAAAATACGAATATTCTATTTTGGACCTGGAGACTTGGATTCTACAGACCAATTATAGACGAATACATTATGGATTATGCGACGTATGTATCAAGCTATGGAAGATTCAATAGCACTAGGTGTGTCCGTGGATAAAAACGGGCGGGGACATCCATTGTCACCGATAACGAATCATAAACTGGCATGTTAGGGCAAAAGGTGATAAGTACAAAAAATGTCATTTTTCGAAACGGTATCAGAAAAACTAGCTCTATCAAAGGGTACAAATGATTCAAGTCCCAACTAAACTCATGAAGAGAAATTTGAAAAGTCTGACATAATCCCAAAACACATGAAAATATTTTACTGGGAAGAGTGATTATTTCAAAAAGTTCGACATTTAGGAGTTAAGTCCAATATAACCCCACTATGGTATTGTAATTTGCAATGAACGACGCACGAAACTTTAGTTTGACATCGAATAAGAACGGTAGAACTTGAAATTTGGAGCCCGTTCATATCAATATCATTCACTTAATGCGCAAATACACTTATTATGGCTGAAGTCTGATCTATTTTTGGCACTTGCTAGCGCTTTTTCGCAGTTCTGCCTAAAACGTGAACGGTATGAGCTTAAAAATTGGTGTCTATACAGGGTGTCCCAAAAGTCCGAGACCGCCTGAATATCTTTTGAACAGCTTTATGTGGAGTTTTGAAATTTTGCATGGTATTATACCCCAAATTAAACCACCTGATGGTGTGACCAATTTTTCAGGGGCGGGTCACATGTGGCTCCCAGGGGGCCCAACTTTTGTTTTTCAAATACGAGCCCCCACCTTCTGATTTCAGAAAGACAATAGAATTAGAAGTACCTACTTTGCAAAAAAAAATTACACGCCTACCGTGTTTGGTTTCAAAATGGCGGCCATTTGAATTTTCCAAGATATAACATCCAAGAGTGTCTAAAACTAGGCGAATTTTTCGCAATGGGATATTGAATGATTAAATAGGACACCAATGTTGAGGAACCTGCTTTTTAGACATAATTCGCCTAGTTTTAGACACTTCGCCTACTTTTAGAAATAATTCGCCTAATTTTAGACACTCTTGGAAGTGATATCTTGGAATTTTCAAATGGCCGCCATTTTCAAATCAAACACGCTAGACGTGTAAATTTTTTTTTGCAAAGTACTTCTAATTCTATTATCTTTCTGAAAATGTATCACAAGATGGGGGTTCCTATTTAAAAGACAAAAGCTGGGCCCCCTGGGTGCACAAGGGACCCGCCCTGAAAAATTGGTCAGACCATCAGGTGGTTTAATTTGGGGTATAATACCATGCAAAATTTCAAAACTTCACATAAAACTGTTCAAAAGATATTCAGGTGGTCTCGTACTTTTGGAACACCCAGTATATTACAATTACATGCATGGAATTATTAAGACACTTTAAAAGTTAAAATAAAATCCACCGTCAACTGCTTTTTGCCGCTTATAGGCGGTTTTCACTAATCTAGCATAAAATCAAGTTATAGATTGAAATTTGGTACCTATTCATGTAAGTTTTCTGCATGGAATGCATAAAAATACTTGTGGTTGAAGTACAATATATCATTGCCTAAAAGGAAAACAGTAAGCACTGGAGACTTAAAATAGTTCAAGGGACGAGGATTATTGCCAAAAAGACGCTTTTTTCTTTCTAGAGATACAATGACACATTTTTTTTAAAACAATTCTAACATTTTATTTTTACAGTAAAAGTAGATACCTACATAAACTACCCAAAATATTAAATAAATGTAAAAAAGGTAGAATTCTTATATCAGCTATGAAAGATTTTCCGATATTTGCTAAGAAAATTATTGACCGATACGAATTCTACAGCTACGCGAAAAGACGCATATGTACCTAGATGCGTCCTCAACTGGTAATGTATATTTATATCTTGGAAGTGCCTGATGGAGCTAATCTATTGGAACGAGATATTCCAACAATGTTGTGTGCATTAGCATTTCCGAATAATTTTTCTGAAATATAGGTTAACATGTTTTTATTTGACCGGCATTGTTATTCTCATCATCGAAATATGAAAATTTAGGTAAATACATATCAATCTAAAATTACGTGCAAACTTCAAATGGATATTTTAAATTTGCAGCAGATAGACTGCACCTTAAAGAATCTTAGGTCGTGATATTCTTTATGAAAATATATGAATGAGCTCAAAAATTAAATCAGATTATCAATTGTTTTTAGGTGACAAATAGACTCTTAAAAAAACCGGGACATGGTTTTGGTCTGGATTTAGTGTCCTTTAATATTCAAAGAGGTAGAGATTTTGGTCTTCCAAGTTATACTCATGTCAGGTGAGTGGAATTTGATTTATTATAACTTCTTGATACAACTGAACTTTGAATGTGGGTTACAACGAAGAACAAGATGACCCTCCCCGAAATAAAATATTTGATTTTTCCTTTAATCCTTATACATATGGTACAACTACCTTTACATGACCACCCCCCGAAATAAAATCCTGGATACGGGCCTGGTCATCAGGTTGAAGGCATGTACATGGCGACCCGGAAACCCAAAACGGCTATTTCCAGTCAAGGAACATCAACCTGATTCCATCACCTGATTCAATTCTCAATTTAGAGAAGAATGTCGCTATATATATAAAAAAAAAAGAGTGTGTAAAGTTACACGACGTTAGAATAAAAATTAAAAGATTAAATATAAAATTGGAATACTGGGTCAGCAGTACTAAAACAGGATTTTTTTCAGAGAACTCTGTGGCCTCCCTCCAATGAACTCTTTTGAAGATATGTATGATGTAATGCCAAACACTACAGTTTTCAAATACCAGCAAATCTATGAGTAAGTGATCTGATAAGTACCTATCAATACATTATTTTCAATTGAAACAAAAATACTCCTGATACTCTCTTGAAATAAGAGTGTGTTAAGAACAACATCCTTAATTAAGATTCCATTTTAACTAAACTCCGCTATGATTTTCATATCTCCAAGACTGACTAAAAATGTGTACCCAAATGAAAAAGAAGTGAAATTTTCAAATACAGAAATATATCCATATTGAGTGGAATATCAAATCTAGGGCTAACGTTTCTTGCAAGCCTTTGAAATGTCTAAGAGTCTGAAATGTCTTAGATTTATGTCAATTTAGTGTGCTTAATATTATTATTTTTCATTTCATTTTTACCCCCATATACCTACTTCTTAAAAAGTTTCTGAAAACGACCAGAATTTAGCTCCCATTAAAAATTGGGTTTTCTTTCTTATTTATGCCTACATTGTAAGAATTAAATCATGGTCGAGCTTTGTTAATTACCTATGCATTAATAATGATAAAATTTTTATTATAGACATCCTTCAGAAATTGATCTCTGGTCAGGAGGAGTATCAGAAAAAGCAATGTCAGGAAGTATGTTGGGGCCAACATTTGCCTGTATCATTGGTATGCAGATGAGCTTAACCAAACGAGGGGATAGATTTTGGTATGAACTACCACACCAGCCTTCATCGTTCACTCCAGGTTAGTAAATGAATTATTGTTTTTATAATCTCAAATAGAGTATGAAGCGAAAACAAGAGATCGGGTCAAGGGTCAGATGGGGTCATTTCATGATGATCATTTTAAGTCAATAAAATTGAGCTAACTTAAAAAAAAAACAGTAATTTACCACCCAACATTCAGTAACGCCCATTATAGCTTTCATTAGCTGTCAAACAATCGTCATAAGTAAAGGTTTCTTCTAAGAGCAAATTGGGCATACAAAAAGATATCACGGGTCCTGAATTCTTCCGCCATTTAATCATCTTCATTTAATAGACCCCGCTCAGACAAGTGGGTTTACTCTTAATTGACTGCGCCCTACCACAGATTATTCAGGGTCCCCCAAGTTGTGGAATGCAGTTCAAAAACGTTTGATTTTTCTTCTGGGAGGTACCTATCAGATTTATGCATGATGATAGTAAAATGAAAAAGTGAAATACTTCATGGATCAACTTAATTAAAAATTCTTTTCGGCATGACCAATGATTAGATAGAATGAGTGCTAATGAAAGCTCATTCAAAATTAAAACAAACATGACATAAATAATTTTAATAAAATATTTTCATTTTATTTTCAGAACAACTGAGAGAAATCAAAAAAGTCAAATTATCAAGAATCATGTGTGATAATACGGATCTTATAGATTCAATACAGATTTATCCTATGGTGTTACCTGATCATATAATGTAAGTAGTTACAAGAATCATGTGTGATAATACGGATCTTATAGATTCAATACAGATTTATCCTATGGTGTTACCTGATCATATAATGTAAGTAGTTACAAGAATCATGTGAGATAATACGGATCTTATAGATTGAATACAGATTTATCCTATCGTGTTACCTGATCATATAATGTAAGTAGTTACAGGAATCATGTGAGATAATACGGATCTTATAGATTCAATACAGATTTATCCTATGGTGTTACCTGATCATATAATGTAAGTAGTTACAAGAATCATGTGAGATAATACGGATCTTATAGATTCAATACAGATTTATCCCATGGTGTTACCTGATCATATAATGTAAGTAGTTACAAAAATCATGTGAGATAATACGGATCTTAAAGATTCAATACAGATTTATCCTATGGTGTTACCTGATCATATAATGTAAGCATCAATTTTTTATCCAAATCTCAGTTGCTTTATCTAGTTAGACAACTTAGAGTATCAATCTATTGTTTTTCTGATTTCAGTAATCCTAGGGTGCCATGTAAAGCAGGTATCATACCAAGGCTAGATTTAAACAAATGGATTGACTTTCCACTTCCAAATATTGAAAGTCCACCAATCGTGAGTAATTATGAAGATAATTTCATACCTTACTATAAGAAAAAGTAGTTCAGAGATTATGTGAATATCATCTTATGCCGGCTGTAAACGAGTGCCATACATGCAATGCCGTCAGGTCAATCAATAGCTGGGTGATACATTCGATGAAATGATTCCCTTTTCTATCTATTGGATTCACAACTAGATATCGTCTCATTAGCTTATATTTATATGATTTGTGACTGTTTCCCTTTTCTATCCAATCATGGGCTATTGGATTCACAACTAGATATCGTCTCATTAGCTTATATGATTTGTGACTCATATGGGAGAATAAAGGACCTCCATACATATTTATGTAGGTATAGGTTGTATTGCACTCGTTAGCTAACAGTTTAAAAATACAAAATGGTTCAATTTTAGAGATCGTAGAATTTAAAGATTCAAAAGCAAATATAGCCAGCGTCTATGGCACGTTGAATATATCAGTTCTCTTTAGATCACTGAAGTTAAGCAACGTCCAGCGAGGTTGTTCTATGTGGGGGTCCACATGGGGTCGCGCCTTCGTGATGCTGGCTATTTTTCCGGTCCAACCCATGCTGGCTGAGGTCAATGATGTGGGTAGCTGGTTTGCAAGTTTCCAGCGAATGTTTTACCCCGGTTTTAAAGGTTTTACCCCGTCTTGAATGACCAATAGATGTTAAAGAGACGTTAAGCCAAATTAACAAAAAAAAAAAAGCAAATACCGACAAAGTTTGTAAAATATTAAATTATTTAAGCAAATTAATTCAAATATGTTAGATCTTTTTAACTTATTTTTCATAATACTGTGAATTACTTTATATTATTTGAACTATTTTGTATTATCTGTACATTTGTAGTATCTCGTAGCTTCACTGCCATAATTTTAGACTTTTAGTGAGTTAATTTTATATTGCTTTTTATCTTCTACGAGCATTTGCTTGTACCTACTGTAAAATCTTTTGTAATAATATTTTCCAAAAAATATTAAAAATACCAAAATTGAAATCGGGAGTGTCAACTAGGTTTATATTACTAAAAGAAATACTTGTGTTCTTTCGTTGTGAATAACAACGTTCTAATTCCTGGGTACAATCGAAAAATTGAATAAAATAAATCTGTTTGTTAGCAGAACGCAGACCCCCCCCCCCCCACCCACACA
>CM022874.1:21480193-21508858 GCA_012654025.1 Pachypsylla venusta | reverse complement strand
GGCCAACGATACGTGGTGTTCCCAAGCGGTCACCCATCCAAGTACTGACCACGCCCGACGTTGTTTAACTTCCATGATCTGACGGGAACTGGTATATTCAACGTGGTATGATCGTTGGCTCTCACATTGTTTACATTATCTCTCTGTGAAACTAGATGGGTTCAACGCCACGATGCTGTTATGGTATAGGTACCTTTTGCCCAGCCCCCCCCCCGAAAAAAAATCCTGTGTACGCCCTGCATCCTACTTCTCAACTACCCTTACTGTCTTATTAGCTGTTTGCAGGGCGCATCCTGCAAATAGATAGATATTTTATTGTTCATTGCTTCAAAATAAAATTTGAAAGGACTTCGCACAAAAACATAGGAAATGAGCTTTCGGTCAAATTAGCTGAAATACTGGTGAGAAGTGGTTTTTGTTGATGGGTGAAAGTTTGAAAATCAAATCTGCCTGTTTTCTGTATATTTAAAACGGGGGTTCTACAAACAAAGTATTGTATTGGGCTGAAATTTTTGTATTGCACTTGATGTCGAATTTTCAGTTCCAAAACAAGTTTCGGGGTCCCCAGAGCCCAAATCTCGAAATACAGCCATTGGTCCGTGTGTGTGTCTGTCTCTCTGTCTGTCCGTAATATATCTCAAGAACGGTAAGTGCTAAAGACTTGATTTCATATGTACGTCAATTTTATGCCCGGAACGAAGCACGAAGCTTTTGGTTGAAATCGAAGTTACGGTTGGCCGTTATCTGCCGTTTTTTTAGTAGTTTTAATTAATTTCGCGTATAAAGAGAACGGTAAGAGCTAGATCTTCAAATTTGGTGCCTATTCATATTACTTTTATGCATTGATAGACAACTTTGCCTGCAGCGTGTTCACGGTTTTTAGCTGTTTTCGGTCGCTTTTTGGTGGGTCCTGCCTAAAAAGAGAACTGTAAATGCTGGAGCTTAAAATTTGGTGCATATTTAGGAACATCAATTTTATGCATGGAAATATCATAGGAATATCAATTTTATGCATGACAGATTTGTTTGAAATTGAATCTACTCTTGTTGGTTTTCTAAGAAGGGAACGATAAGTATTAGAGTTTAAAATTTGGTGCGTATTCATATCAATTTTATGCATGGAATGCTAAATGATAATATTGGTTGAATTTGAATCTACTCTTTACTGTTTGCCACTTTCTTGGTTTTCACGAGTCTGACCTAAAAAGAAAACGGTAAGAGCTTGAGACTTAATTTTTTTTATATTACAATTTTATGTATTGTACACTGGAATTTTTCATAGATAAGGAAAGGCATGTGATGTTCACACCCGATTTTTTTTTATAGATATGGAAAGCCGTGTGATGTTCACATTAGATTTTATAAAATATAAATTATATCCGAAATATTACTTATCGTTCTCAAAGACAATGCCATGTTATACACATTGAACTTTAAAGAAAGCTCCCATGGCTCAGTGTTCACTGCACTAGTCTTGCACTCGGGAGACCCAGAATCGAATCCTGGCGGGGGCAAAAATTTGTCACTGTCGTTTGTATATTTTCGGGGCCACTCAGCCTCGTGGGGACAATGAGTAGCTATGGAGATAAATGCGCATAGCGATCCGGTGCCACCATTTTAGGTATTTAAAGGAAAGGAAAAATTTAAAGGATTTGGATAATGATTGATATTGGGAAAATCCTACAATTCTGCAGTGAGCACCAAAGTTGTGACATAATAACACAAAGAAATAGCATTTATTTAAAGAAATAATTTGATTTAATGATTGATGTGACTGATAGCAGCTATTCAAAATTTTACCTTACATAGGTATAACCCAAAAACAATTTTTTACCATCGATTGATTGACATATTTGAGCTGGGTACACCCTTAAAAAAAATGCGAATTTCACCGAAAGCCCATTTCTGTGGAGTCCTTTTATGTTTTTGTATGTATATAATACATTTGTCAAAAGTTCATGTTAAATGTCACCTGTCGTTTAAGAAAATACAGCATGGAGAACAAAATGAATATGTAACATAATAGGTAAATAGTAACATTACGAACTTTTGTAATGTTACTATTTATACAATAAACCTCGTATTGAATAGACACCTGGCATTCTGAGAGACAGACAATTAGGCATCTCTTTTCTTTACAATATCGTTGTTTACCTCATCCTATCCTTTTGTATAAATATGATTCATTTTTTTTGTAAATAGCTTACGTCATTAAATTTAGTTTTTAGTATTTTACAAATGTGCCAATAAAATAAAATGTACCTAGGTACCTTATTATTATTATTATTTTTATATAAAACCGAATGCAAATTTGCTTTGTTATTCTTGAAATTTAAAATCAAAATGGAGTTATGTAGATTTTATTGTGAAATCGTACAAAATGTGACGTTTATAATATCAGTCCGAATCCAAAATAATTACTATACCAAAACGATGTTTGCTTTTCGGAATTAATATAATAATAACACTTGAATGAAATAATCACTAGGGTTGATTGAACTTTTTCACATCAATGTAATGGGGGCTGGCTAGGGGTGATCGAAAGAGTCCAAATTAAAGAAAAGGCATACACGAATTGTGGGTTCCAATCAAATTCTGTGTTAAATAAAAACTAATGTTCAAACTCAAGTTAGCTTCAACTGAAGTTAACTTTGTTTCTGTTTAGCTGCAGATTCTAATGTTAAATTGGCTTAATTCGGAAGTTATCTTGAACATAGGGGTTGTTGAAATCCACCAACTCTGAAGTACACATACCATAATAAATATATGACACAAGTATAGAAAGGTGAAGCTGGTAAAATGGATTTTAATCTCACGTCCATTTCCTTTTTAAAGAGACGATTTCTTTGATAATGGAATGGGGTTTGAATCTGTAATGTAACAAGAAAAAAAAATCAGTTTTAGAAAAACCTTAATAAGTACCTATTTTAAGTATCTTAAAAAAAAAAAAAAAATAGAAACTGTAAACGATTCATCTTAAAAGTGGGAATTCAGAGGATTTTTAATTGTGGGATGGTATTGGCAAACACTTTTGATGGTGGGATAGTATTGACAAGAATATTACAAGACCAAGGAACTGCAACCAACTATTCACAAAGATCCAAACTTGAGAGTTCAGGTGGAAAAACATTTAGGGTAAGTTTTATGGAACTAGGAATAAAAACTTTCATACTACACGCGATCGATCATAAAAAATTTAAACTAGGGTCCAATCGTAACATTTCATTTCATACATTAGTCCATTGGGCAATTTCATTCAGTTCAACTTTTCACTCAACTTAACAGACGTTTTCAAATTTTAACATCTTTTTTAAGAAATTTATCGTCAAAGAAATTAATGGGGATATTTTCGAGATATTGTGTAATTTTTTTGTAAATATTAAAATTTATAAAAATCTTGGAAGAACAGAATATGCAATAACCGCTTTCAGCTCATGACGTTATAAATATATTTTGTTCTGCTTTCACAACTAAATGCTTGAGTAATTGAGAACCTGAATACTAATTTATTATTTAGTATGTACCTACCTATAATTATTTAAACCTGTGCCAGTCAGGTTTGTATAGTTAAAACGAAGTTTTATTTTTTGTGAACAAAAAAATGGTGGTGTTATTGTAACTTTTTTTTATGTTCCCAACAGGCAAAAAGAAATGACAGTAAGAAGGATATATTTCGTGGGAATTCTACAGATGGATTGCTAACTATGGCGAAAATGATTGCTTGTCAAAATTGCTCCAAACTACATCGTGATTTCAAAAAACCTTCAAACCTTAAATCAATACACGATGTGAAAACTATAAACGTCATTGAAGGTAGTGATTCAAGATTGAGTACCAATCGAGTGGAGTTTTCTGACGAATCAAATCAAGTATCGGCCGAGAGGAAAGTTGAAAAGGAAATTACTAAAGAACCGCGCGATATTGTGAAACGATCTATCCCAAGAAGTCTTGGAATAAATCAAACGTACGATTATAATGAGACGGCAGAGCCACTGTTAGATTGGAGGAATTTTTTTCAAGCAAAATATCCAATTAAGAGAGAAGCACAAATGCACAAACAAACAGGGGCATCATTACTGGATTGGATGGATTTTATTTTAGAAGATCAACCAATTAAAAGAGAAACTACATCTAATGCCACTAAAAGTCGCATACGAACTAGAAAAGACAAAGTAAACATTAAAGAAAAGAAGGATTTAAAGGAAAGTAGTGTAAAACATGAAGCTGACAAAAGAAAAGCCTCAGAAATATTGGAAAATATTGATATATTGTCAAAATCTGACATTACAAAAAAGTCAGCAATTTCAAAAAAGAACAATTTACACATTAAAAGTGGTGATCAAAATGGTACGGAAGCACAAACTAATCTCATGACTCAAGCATTTATAAGGAAACCCAATGGAAAGAAAGTAGTTCTTCAAGAAAAAGCTTTTTCCGAACCGATTCGGAACAATGTTAAATTCAATGGCAATCCTGATAAAATAGATAGAGTGTTTAAAACCAATATTAACTTTTATGATGACTTGCCTGAAAAAATACCAAACGACTACTTCGGTTCTCCTTCCCAATATGACAGTGATCGTGACTATTATAGTAGACCAAAGTCCAGTTACTACCAATCGGAAGAACCACATGACTCATACAGTTACAAAAAATATGAATTTCCTGATAGTTTTGACTCTCGACCAAAGTACAAATCACCATATCCTGACAAGTACGATTCGTACCCAAAATACAAAGGATCTTTGTATGAAAAGGACTCAAAACGTGTAATGATCGATGTGATGCCTGACCATGACGCTCAATACGAATACGTTCCAATGGAAAAAGACGAAGATGGAAACGGAAAAATTAGACACCCTTCATCAAAATATCACAAATCTAACAGAGACGAGTATGATTCTGGTTATTATGGCCATTCTGAAAGGAAACCGTTCAACACACATTATCGATCTGGTGAGGTTGATGATAACTATTCACCAAAAAGTTCAGGAGGTTATGGCTACAGTCATTTACCACATACATCTTATAAACATGGTAAAAGTAAACCAAAATATCAAGGACACTTTGGGAAACCATACAGTCAACATGATGATGACTATACTCAAACAGATACCACAAGAGATGACGAACATATCTATCCGAAATATGAAAAAGTACAGAGAGAGTATGACTATGACACTGAAGGGGATGGTTCGGAGGAAAATGGAAAACGACATGGTTGGAAGAGTCACACAAAACCTCTAACACTTAAAGTGAATCTGGATGATAATGAAGATGAAACAGAAAGTGATGACCACAAATCTGAAAGAATTGTTGCAAGAGTAACAAAAGTACCTAAAACATTAGAAGAATACCATAAACTGCACCGAACTTGGGAGAAAAGACCAGTCAAATCTAAAAATAAGAACTCAGAGCCAAAAAGAAAACCAGATAAAGCAGGACGTCCAATTTCATCTCGACCAAGAGCACAACAATCGAGTCGTTATTTTCCACCCTCACGTTCGTCGTTAGAGAAACCCCGTCAGTCATATGAATTCGAAGGTCCGAATTCACACGTGTCTATGGATTTCGCAACTCCCGGAGTTCCCGCTTACGATAAAGAGTCCGAATCTTTCAAAGACATGTCTGATGAAAATGAGGAAAGTGAAGAAGTAGATTATACCAATAAAAGAACTCCAGTAAAAGTTGCACCCGACATTGATTCTATATTTGACGGATTGGATGGCAAAGATAAAGGATACAGAAGAAAAACGACCGAAAAACCTTATAAAATGACGCGACTAGCAGGAAAACCATTATATTCGGAAGAAGAAAGTAGTGGAGAATTTACCAGAAAGATTATCAAAGATATCACACCGAAACTAAGTCTGAGGGACAAAGAAGATCTTTACAATAAACTAAAGAATGAAATTGAAACTAAAAAGTATAAACCAGGAGCCACTGAATCAAACCAAAACGACGACATATTTAAAGATTTAGGACTAGATTTTAATGTTGAGCCAAGCAGGGATCAAGACATTTATATACACAAATATGTAGGAGATAGAAGTAAGATTCTGATCCCAAAGTCTGGCAGGGAGTATGACGAAGATGATATTGATGACACGTATGAAAAAAGTCCAAGAAAAAGTTGGAGTTTTCAAATTCCATAACTGTATTCCGTTTTATTTTAGACTGAGCCATAATTTAAAGAAATGTATGTTAGGTTTTAATTAGATTAAGTAATATTGTTGTTCATGTTATGTTATTTAATTACAAATGCCCTCCTCCATTTGTAATAATTTTGGGGCATTATATTCATATCTAATTATTAATGCAAAGATTAAGAGTTATTGGAAAATTGATACAGATCACAAACAAATAAAAACTGATAACTTCCCATAATACCTACCTAGTATTATTTGTGCTAATCATTTCAGAACAATCTTGTTTTGAAATGTATTAACTTTTGTAAACATGATTTTCTCAGTAGAATTATTTTATTACATTCGAAACTCTAGAAAAACAATAGGTATAAATCAATTGTATATCTAAGCAAGAAGAGAAAAAATATTTTAAGAATTATCTCATTTTTTATATATTTATATAAATTGTACCTACCTACATAACCATTTCTCAACATAACTGCACTTGGTAGCACAAGCTTTTGCCGTTATAACTGCCAAAAATTTATATTTATAAAGAAACATTCAGACTCTTTACAAGGGAAATTTTTGGCCGTTATATGGGCAAAAGGTTATGTTATTAAGTATTCACCTGTGAAAAAATGTATAGGCACTAGTGTTTCCTCTATATTGTTAATATATTTTTATCACTGCTCGCTATGCAAATACAATTGACTCATATTGTCCATCAAATGAAATAAATCTAACGAGAACATTTGAGTGCAACTTGCAACTTCAAATATTCGAAATATTGTGTCTTAATTTTTTTTTTTTTTAAAGCAAGTTTTTGCTGTCCTAGATAGGACTACCATGCCTTCCATTCATTGGAAACTTACATACTAACTAAGTCGGAAATAGCAATCATCACAAGAGTTCGAACCATCGAACCTACATGGTCATCCACCAAGTAAAAACCTCGGTGGACGTTGTGATCTAAGGGGAACTAATGTACTATCTAACGTGCCATTGGCGCTGGCTGGCTAGAGTACCTTCGTGCTGAATGGAAGAAGATAATTTTGGTCGAAAAACCCCAATGCTGCGTGATGCGTCAGTCAATTACATAGTTTCAATATTAAGAGAATGACTTTCAAAGTTTGCCTTTTCTTCCGAAGTTCATCTTAACGGAAAGTCATTACATTTTTTGCCTGTTGCAATTAGGGCAGGACTCAAAATGGTAAGTTAAAAAAATTTAAATTTTCATTTTAAAGTAATAAAAAATACGTAATTTTTAATGTCTAATAATATTATAATAATGTTTGTTTATTTGTCCGAGGTATTTAATAAATTAATATTCCGCAGATATTAATTATTTATTATTTGTACCTACAATTTCTAATGCAAACACTTTATGTAATACCCAATGATATAAATATGTACTACTTATTTAAATATACATCACAATTAAATATCGATTCAATAAATATGAGCTTATCTACTGAGGCTACTAATGTCAATCCGGTGTTGTCTCTCATGCGGTATTCAAAGAAAAGTTGAGTATTTTTAATCATCTTCAAATCAAATCAAATGCCCAGTTGCAAATAAAGCATAGAAATTATAAAAACTGACCAAATGAACAAGAGAGGTTCTGTTATGAACCAAATTTGTATTTGTTTATTAAGTTTATTTATAGATAGCAAAGTACCTCGACATCTTTGGGCATGAAGTGTAATTTTGAATGATATTAGATGAGGGTTTGGGAAGGATTATTCTAATCATCTAAAACTTGTGTCCAGTTTAATTCAACGGAGTGAGTTTTACACTCCTCTGTTATTTTTACTTTAAATTTCTTTGATCTTATATAGGTATTTCATAATATAAGATTGTGGGTTACTAGACTGTGAAACTCGGTTGGTCACGGAAGTTACTCAACAGTTAGTACGTACTTCCATATATTTACAAATAAGAGAAACAACAGGAAATATGTTTGAAGACCAAAAATAATGAACGACGACAAATTATATTTGAAACGTTGCATTGCGTTGATGGAAATAATGACGATAGACATATTCTAAGAAAAAATCGTCATTACTGTGGGCTCGAACCGTCGAACTCGGCCATGAAACCGGTTAATCCTCATTATTAATTAAGTGAGCTAATTGGGTTGGTTATAAAAATCCAAAAATATGGCAAGTACTAATGCGAAACCGACCCCATTAGATTAGTTAATAAAGCAAAGGGCTTTCTTGTCGAGGGTGAAGGACAGACAATGACGGAATATTCCTGACTGAAAATTTATTATTTTTATCATTGTGGCAAAATTTGTTATGAAAGCAAAATTAAATATCGTTATATTACGATAACCGGAGAATCATGAGGTTGACCCCGGCCGCGTCCAACCAAACTAAAACACAAATAGATATCTATACAGCAACATAACCCATATTTATCTGAGTTCAATGTAGAAAAACTTACTTTAGCCCTAATAAGATTGAATACTAAATAAATATTACTATTTTGTAAGACGTATTAGACCTCACTCAAACATAAATTGGGCCCCAATTTTTAATCATATTCAACAAAGTTTCAATAAAATAACACGTTAAAGATTCTCTATAACTGGACCATAAAATAAATTCTTTAAAAATTGATAAAGAATAAAGGTTCTCCATTAATTTCTCAACATTTGAAAATGGACTCTCAGCGGTCACACACACTAAATTATTTTCTATACTCGAAATCAGTCTCCTAATAAGAAGAAAGTTTTAGCGCTTATTTTTGGAATTTAGTTGTGTTAGTGTTATTGTTAAATCTTATGTTCATGCCTGAACAGCCTCCTGGTTACGAATCTACCGCATCTACCAACTGAGCTACTGAGGCTGTTTTTAGCGCTTATTGGTAAAACGAAACTTGAAAACATAACTACGTTTCGAAGTATCAGCCTTAAATATTTTCCTTTACTTTTTTCTTGGCTTAACGTCTCTTTAACATCTATTGGTCAATCGAGACGGGGGTTTTACCTCCATTCGCTGAAAACTTGCAAACCAGCTACCCACATTGACCTCACCCCAGTCTGGGTTAGGCCGAAAAAATAGCCAGCATCACGAGGGCGCAAACCCAAGTGGACATCCACATGTTACAACCTCGCCGGATGTTGCTTAACTTCAACGATCTAACGAGAACAGGTGCATTCACCGTGCAATAGACGCTGGCTTAAAGATTTTCGTAAGGACAATTAAAGTGTTTTTTGATATTCTTGAACCAACATGACCCACAATACATAAAATTTAGAAGTACCTAATTTTATCAGCCAAACTATTGGATCAAATCTCGTTGAATAACATTCTCATTTAAAATTTTGGAGCCGTAGTGCCCAGACTGAACTTTTGGTTTATTATTTTCGATAATGAATGAACTTTTGGCATTTAGTGTCAAATTCAAAAGGAAATCGAGGGGATACGGTCGTTGCGTTTTACGATATTTTCAGCTGTTATCGGGATATAATTGGCGGCGTGGGACTTTTGGGATAGCTTATTTCTCTGCTAAGTTCGTTTTAAGTTAAAAATAAGATAGAGAAAACAAACTAATAAAGTCAATATTGTTATATCGACAGCACATTTTCACAAAGTTTTGTTTTGATAAATAAAATTTCAATTTTTACTTTTTCGAATCCTTTACACAATGCATCGATTTTCTGGAATAAGATACCTATCTTATCTAGAAACAATATGAATATTTAATATCTACCAGCCCGAAGATAAACGAATAATTTAACTATATGTATTCGAGAAAATACGTCCAAACTTTTGCATAGCAATTAGGAGTGTATGGATTTTTCACTGGAATCAAATGCACCTTAAGGTGAATAAAAGAACAAAGGTTTTTATCCTCAATGTTCATCTTGTTCGCTCCCAAGAAGGGAATACTCACATTACAGGATCCGCATGGTTCTAAAGGCGCGTCCAAACTATGCTGCAGAATGCCGGCGGCATTCTGCGGCACAAGTCCACATCTGCGTTGGCATTCAATCCGAGCAAGTTGTCGCAGAAGATCCATTTACACGTCCCGCACCAGATTTGTTTGATTCTCTCTCCTTTTTTACTTCTTGTAAAAAATGACACAGCAAGTTGTTGATTTTTCTTTGCACTTGATTATTATTTACACCAAAGGTAACAGATATTTCCATCATATCGTCCAGTTTTTTAATTCCTGTTTTTGTAATCTCTCCGGCGACAGTCTGACAGAATAGGACGATCTCGGTACAAATTAATTAAATTACACACTATATCCATGACGAAACACGGTGTTGTCCAAAACAAAACTGATTAGGCTGCCGCGCGATGCCAACCGTTGGCAGGTCTACACTTCCCATTCTCATTGGCTTTCTTTGAAGTAGACCGACACTCGTGCGATTTTCAGCAGCATGCCGCTAAATGCCAACGGACATGTCCACATTGTAGCGGCTTTGCCGCCGGAATGTTGCGGCATAGTTTGGACAAAGCTATTTCAGAAAAGACTAATCCTATAAATTTTCAAGTTATCCTGAGAATGACCAGTCACCCCCCCCCCTTTTTTTGAACCGCTTGGAATTTTTGAATTTTGAAAAGCTTTAGGCAGGGGAAGGGGCCATGGCCAATCGAATGGTTATGGTGAGATCCAGGTTCGACACCCGGAAGTGACTTTGATTACAAAGAGTGTCGATTTCTCAAGAAATTTAAATGGAATGGTACAAATATTTTTGGTTTAAAAAAAAGTACACATAATAAGGAAATAGGTACTTTACTTTACATTATTTGAAAAAAAAAAAAATCAAGGGTGGAGTTTGGGGGATTAAAAGTTAATTTTGTTACCCTGTATATAGCTGTTTGTTTTAAGCTTTGAGGTATAAGTCCCCTTATTGTGTTCCAAAAAAATGTTTCTCAACTACCTAAATCATCAAAAGTGTACATTTTTATTTTCATCATTGTCGTAAGACAAAGTCAAATCTCATTATTCTCCTGGAAGTTAAAATTAGGCCGTTTATAAAACGACCAATTTATGGTAGAATGTCCGAAGTAAGGTGGTTATTTAGGACAAAGAATGATAGCCGTTCAATAGTTAGGTGGGTTACCGGTCATTTTGGGACACGCTGTATTTGGGTACGTATAGATATACCCAGATGGCAATTTATGTTGCTATACCTACCCATGCATTGCATCGCATGATACTGTAATTTGTTTTTTACTTTCTCTTCCTATAGAACATAAAGTATTGTAATCGTGCAGAAATTTTGGACATTTTTTAGATCAGCTGTGGGAAGCAACTCTTTTTAAAACTCTTGGTTTAACTATGATATAGCCTCCCATGCGGTGTTGCTGGAATCAAGAACAGGATCTAAGGTACATCAGTCAGTCCTCATGGGACTGAATGCATCCCTATAAAACCAACGAAACATACCTAGTGTCCTAGGCTCCTAGGCGGAATTCCATCCGAGTACGCACCAAAAACTACTTTGCTCATCTTCACCGATCTGACGGGCACTTGTCTAGCCATCGTGGTAAATAGGTACTTACCTATCTTCTAATTAACAGCATTTTAATTACTCACTCGTTAGATACTTTGGTAAAACCGACATACAAGAATGAGGAATATTGAAAAATGATTTTAATTTTTAACATATTGAATTTATCCACCCCTGCCTGCAATTAAGTACTTAGGTTGGTATTCATAACATTTGTATTTTATGTTTTTTTTAAATTAAAAAATGTAGTTTGCAACTTTTTTTATATTTAGATTCCCTAACAAAAGATTCCATACTTTTTTAAGTAGTGTAGATTATATACAGCCAGGTTATCATTAGTTTAATTAGCTATTCAGTTCAGAGGCATGGCCTTTTATATTGGGATGAAATTAATTGATAAACTACTAATCCATACATGACCAGATTAAAGAGATAAATTAATCTTCATTTGTAACTTTCCAGGGTTCACTATCCACTAACAAGATTATAGTGATTTTCGTTTTCACCTTTATCTTACTGAAACAGACAGAATCGAAGTACAGATACTCTGGAGTCTGCCTATCGTAAGTACCCACTGATTACAGTTTAAGTCATTTCTATTAGACCATCTTTATCCCTCACTATCGTTATTCTCGTATAGGTAACCATAAATGAAAAATCTCTGCCAACACAACTGTCATCACTCATTCAATTCAAATTCAAGTGAAAACATTTCCAAAAATTCATAATGAAAATAAACCTCACATCGTTCGGTCAATAAAATGTGACATAATGTGATATCCACAAAGTTCAAAATTAAAAATTTATCTAGCCAGCGTCTATTGCACGTTGAATACACCAGATCCCGTTAGATCACTGAATTTTAGCAACGTCCAGCGAGGTTTTACCAGGAGGGTGTCCACGTAGATTCGCGCCCTCGTTATGCTAACTATTTTTTTGGCCCAACCCAGGCTGGTGAGGTTAATGTGGGTAGCTGATTTGTAAGTTTCCACCGAATGGTGGGTTAAACCCTTGTCCCGAAAAGATTTTAAAGAGACCTTAATAATGCAAAAAAATATCTGTTAACGCTCTTAAACAGACAAAAAATTGCAAACAATTTTATAATAAACAAAATCAATGAAAAAAAAAGGTATTGTCACATAATCTACTTGTACAAGGGTTGCGTCTGTCACATGCACACATCCCACATCCTTGTCAAGACAATCAACCTCACAATGTATGCAGTCAACTTATATCTATCCCTCTGTGTGCGAGATGACATTGCCAGAGAGGTTGGAATAATTCCATTACATTGGAGAAGAACAAATGGCATTAGTCAGGGGCTGATTTGTGGTATTTTTTTACATGAACTTATTTTTTAAGAAAAAATAGTTGGACGTTCGTTTGAAAAGGTAAAACTTCAACAGGGTAGTCATTGAAAACCACCTGACCTATAATAAAAATAGAGTGACCGCGTGGGTTTCACATAATCCGAGTAATAATGGCAGTGGGGCCTACTGGGGGAAAAATATAAATTTTATGCTTCAAATTCAAAGATCACTAGATCAAATTAATGCCAAGTGTTTATTGAGGAGAGCGGCAGCGCTTCGCCCGCCAAGTCAAATACAATGAGCGTTGCACAAGTGATATATATGTATTTAATTTAGAAATGGTATTTAGGATGTTTGTAGTCAATTTATCTATATTCATATATAAAAATGAATATTTGTATGTATGTTCTTTATGCATTCCTAAACTACACATCCGATTACTATCATACTTTCGTGAGTTGTTGGGCCCGGGATGGTTTCGGTAAAAAAAAACATATATTTTGTAGATGGGGCCATGTGAGACCGCCATCTTGGAATTTCGATTTTCCTCCATATTATGAGAACTGTTTAGGATATTGAAACTAAACTTTTGTGAGATGCTATACGTCTGACCTAAACGGCTTTTGATCACATTGAGTCATACATTTTGAGGACGGGGCCATTTGTGACCGCCATCTTGGAATTTGCTCAATATTTTGAGAACCACGTAAATTTTAGCGACCAAACTTTTGTGAGTTACCATACGTCTGACCCTGAAAGGCTTTTGACCACATTGAGTCATATATTTCGTGGGCGGGGCCATGTGAGGCCACAATCTTGGAATTTCACTTTTCCTCAATATTTTTGAGAATTTTTCTGTTGTAAAAAGTTAGATAATATTTTGCGATTCTCCTAAAACTGACCAAGTGCAAAGTAGGTATTGCTTTAAGAGAATTGAGTCAGAAAAAGGGCAATAGTAAATTTAAGTGGGGATGTACAGCAGCAAAAATAAACTTGGCTTTAATAATAGATATCTGCACTACGGTCATGGGCGGAATTTTTTGGAAGAGTGGTTGGAACTTGGCCTTTTTTCAATGATAATTTTTTCGTGTGATATTCTATTCGCAACCCAATATTCCATTCCAACAGTACTCCATATATATTACTAGCAGGATACGCCCGCTTCGCTTGGCGCCTTAGAGGCATGGCCGTTTATAGTTTCAACCCCAAAAGTAGCCTATGTCCTTTCCTAAAGTTTAGTCTATCTCCATACCAAATTTCATCAAAATCGGTTCAGTAGTTTAAGCGTGAAAGCGTAACATACATACATACAGACAGACAGAGTTACTTTCGCATTTATATATTAGTATGGATATGGATGTGGTATAGTTAGGTGTAAGTTGGGCTTTGCTTCGCTGATATAATGGTATTGAAGTTGTTGTTCTGACTCAAAATCATAGAACTGACCTAAATACCACATTTTAATTGTTTTGGAACCGAACCCAATACTACTCCCAACACGTTCTACGCAGCTTAACAACCCGTTACTATTCCCCATTTACATAGGTTAACAAACGAGTAGGTAATATGTAATCTTTATGTGGTATGCTCTGATTGCGTTTAAACGGTTGTACCTCGGTAATATGATAACTAATGTAGGTAAAAGTCAGATTTATTCTCATTTTTTTCTCTCATCTTCTCAAAACAAAGTTCGTCGGGTGAATCAGCTAGTGAAATATAAATGTCAATAAAATATTGTGTATCGACTACAAATAATAAGGCGCGTCAGGAGCGCTTTCGTCTGTTACGACATTCTCAAAATCAACTATTCTACCAATTTCTAGATTGATTTTGGAAAAATTCTAAAAACATGTTGATATGAGGTTACCGAAAATGTTTTGCTGAACCCAAACCATAACAGTTATATGGTGTGGGTTCCAGATCGTCCCGGTCCGTAGAACCGACCACCGTGAATACGTCTCCTAGTTGCTTGTTTCAAAGTTTGCAGTAGGCAAAGTTTGATATCTTGTGTAATATAGAACAATCAAACGATTTAGACATGGCCGATAAATTAAAGTCCGACTTCCATTATTAGGAACTTTTGTTACTATTAAAAGTTTAGGTAACCCAAAATTGGTCTCAAATTTTTTCTAGGCATATCTTGTAGATACAAAGTATAGGAATTGGCCATGAATTTTGATGCTAATGTTTGACTGATTTAAAAATCAGTAAATTAATATGTCAGTTTATTTTAAGGTTTTTTTCGCTTATCGTCTATTTATCATCTATGGTCTTTAGAGCTGGATGTTTGTAAATCAGCAACCCACATTGACCTCACCCAGATTGCACCGGAAATGGCCAGCACATCACGAGGGCTCGAACCTACGTGGTCACACCCCCTATCAAGGCTGGGCATTACTTAACTTCAGTGATCTAACCGGAACTGGTGTATTCATGGCTATTTTATGGTTCCAATTAATCAAAGAGCAAAAGTATTCAGATTTACGTCAAAGTCTTGTAAAAAATAGAGAATGATTTTCGAGTTATTAGTTTTTCTTTCTTGCTTTTGTCCCAACAGACTTGTTCAATTTAGATATACTTGTAATATAGTCTATGTAAAGCTGGAAAGTATCGGATGTACAGCCATGAAACAAGATATCTTTTGAGAAGAAATCAAAACTTTCTATAATATGTTTTATGCACAAGTTCAGTGTTTAGTTTAATTAAGTTTTACCACTTTTTGATATTACCTTTAGGTGAGGAAAAAGAAAAGTGTTGATAATGTAATCTGAGTCTTCATCTGACGAACAACGATGCTATGCATCGGTAGCATTTTTTAAAAGTTTTACTTATGTTCATTTGTCCTGGATGTTTATATTGTATATGCTCATAAAGTAAAATAAAACATAAGAACATCTCGAGTGAACCTATATTGAAGTAAATATGAGACCAAATTTGTACACACAGGTCAACATTGTAAAGTTGCAAGGTATAGTCTGGCCGTGCTATGTATTTTGTATTACACACACTTGAGCACAAGCTTGCAACACATTATTGGTTTATTACAACTCTTCGTGGCCAATCACGAAGAAAAAGTGACCCCCTCAAAATTTGATGTTTTACGTTGATACTAGGTACGTAAATAGAATCCAAACTAAAATTTAAAAGGATCTAGTCGGTACTAAAAGTCCAAATTACTGTTCGACATACCATTTCCGTAACAGAAAAATAACAGAACCATGTACAAACTTGACATATATGTGTTTTCTTCTTCTTCTTGACAGCATTAACATGATGTGCTCCTTCTGACTCCCCTATGTTATGTAGGTACCCAACTCAAGTGGGACACTTTCAAACAAAGCGTTAACGTTTTTGTCCACATTTTAGTTAATTATTTCTTTGCTCATAATGTTTGTAAAAAAATTGATACATGTACAATGTACATACCTATAACAATAAACCATGAACAACCAAAGTATTTAAAAAAAATTGGAGGGCGGGGGGTATTTTTTTTGTAGCCTATCCCAAATGTTCATTATTGAAATTATATACATGTAATGTATAATAAGGAAAATATCTCATTATCCAACTATTTTCTTGTTTTACTAAATTTTAGTTTTAATTAAAAAATAAATTGATTTTGGATTAATCAACGCTTCACGTTAGATAGCTCATGTGACGTCCAATTAAAATTGTGGAAGATTCAAATTTACCCTCTGTTCTGTTCAAAAATAATGATTAAAAAACTATCCATTATTTGAAGTACCTTTTGAATATTTCTTTCTGATAAACTCAATTTCAAATTTGGGTCAAAAATCTTACCCTTTCTTTTCCACGCTACGATTTTTTTTATTAAACGTCTGTTTGTTCCACAACAACTCTCAAAGGCCTCGTCCAATTGTGATGACACTTGTTGGTATGAGCGTTTATTACGTTCATAGAATTTGATGATTAATTTTTAAGTTGCGTCACCCGGGCGGTGCCTCATGATGACCATTTAAACTGAATGAGATCTACAGTTCACGGAACTGTTTGTTTTATCATACACTAAACACACATCAAAGTAATAAATAGAATAAATTAATTTAATTGAACTCTGCTGCTCAATAAACATTGGACAGCAAACTAATTATCAGTTGTCTATTGTTGCCGAAAAATAATTGAACCTTTTCTATGAATGTACCTAATTTAAATTGTAGCTAACATTCAGTTTGATGACAACGTTACCCTAATTTCGAACAAAATAAATACGGTTCAAATATACAGAAACAATTTGTTTATATAGGGTGTATTAAATTCCGGGTGTATTTTTTCCCTAAATTATATGGTTTGACAATGAATAATTTAGAGAGACTCATGAGCCGTTGGCACTTCATTAGGAAAAGCATTCATTATTCCCCACAGAAGTAAACAATAGGTAAAATGTATAAGGCACCCTGAAATTTATAATCAAAACTTCAGATAACGTTATCCAGAGTGTTTAATATTTTATTGAGGGGTGGGGGTGATCAAGGATAAACTCTGAGTGCCAGCAAAATGAATGAAAAGAAAATGCAACTTACGCTTACCGTAAATTATATCAATGAAGTCAGTTGAATTATCTGCGAAGACTTTTATTTAATTTGCTCTAAAGCCTCATTCGTCGCGAACAGGGCTGACGAACGAGCATTCGTTTGAGGCTTAGGCAGTGTAAACAGTCGCCACGAGCCGATCAAGGTCGAAGTCGAATGCTCTTTCGTGCTCTAGCCTGATCCGCGCGATGTCGGTTTTTTCCGGCGAATCATCAAAGGGACACTCGTTTGCCGCTCGCTCAGTGTAAACACCCTTGGTTTCGTCAAATGGTGTTCTATGAATCTAGATTTCGCCTAGCTGTTGAAGGATACACGTCTCCTATTTTGTGTGTGGTGTTGTTGTTTTATAGAGTGGGAAAATGAAGAGTTAATTTCCTTTTGTTAGATTCTCTGTATGCAGAGCACCTGTTCGCTGCGAATACTCACGGGTAACTGATCGTCAGAAATGCTCGAGTAGTGTGAACAGAGGGCTCGTTTCTGTTCGTGCTCATTGAAAACTGGCGAGCAACGAATACGAATGTTCGGTGCTCGATGCTCGGGGATGATCAGGCAGTGTAAACGCCCCTTAATATCCCAGATATTTTTTTTTTAAAAGGTCTTCTCACCCCCCGCCCTGCTAAATCATGAAAGTAAAGGAATTAATATGAAGTGTCCCTCTGATTGGTCAATTAAAGCTTAAGTCTACTTACTTGACTCCGGGAAGGAAATGTTAGGGTACACAATGAGGTTTTACATTCTTGACATTCCAGTTATGTCTAAAAACGAATTTCTCTGGGTAAAATTCGCTGAAGAGATAAGAGAAAAAAATCATTGTTAAAACCAGGTAGCTCCTTAACTGTAGATTCTAAAGTTTGATTACGATGAGTGTGCATCCGTTGGAGTTCAGAAACGGTAAGAGGTAATTCATAGGAACAGATTCACTCTGTATAACCTTACAAAGTTCACCTAATGCCTAATGGCATGATATTGTTCGCACAATGTGCTTTGAGGGATATTTAAGCTTTTAACAAATTTTTATAATAATTTATTTTTGTCACACGTGCCTCTGGACAACTTAAATTAAAAATGGCCGGAAAATGCCAAAGACTTTACTGGTATGGTCTGATTGAACATACCTTCATACGAGTATGAACTCGCACATACAGGTTTCCATAATAGAAGAAAAAACAAGTACTCAGACCAAGGAAAACAGCCACGACATTTGGTTTTTTGGGTACCTAATTGAAAATATGATGCACAGCATGAGGTCCACTATAACACAGGGTGTCTAATAATGGACCTCATTTTGGTATATTATTTTCAATAATGAATTAATGAACCTTTGGAATCGTCACGATAAAAACCCTCAAATTTGATATTTTACGTTTCAAGCTATGTAGAATCCAAAAATCAAATTAACCGGGTCTGATAGTGTCCCGAAACACTGTGCGCGTATCACAGCTTAATAATTTAAAAACAACCCAATTATAACTTTTATAAATTTGTTTCAGAAATTGTGTCCAATGTAAGGAAATGTTTGGGATGTATTTTCACGCGAGAGCGTGTGCAGAAGCTTGTATGAAGAGTCGAGGACTCATTTCTCCCGACTGTAACAACCCGAACACTCTAAAAGGATTTTTGAAAAGATTTCATCAGAATTAAACCAAGGAATCATTTATAAATTCAATTATTTTTCCTCATCTAAAATATTTATTTTCTATTAAATTCGTTCTATTTATTCAAATTAAATATTATGTAAATAAATAATATATAAGGAAGCAAACCGTGTTCAGATGGGTCCAAATCCAAAGTTTCGTAGTTGTAAAGTTTAGTAGTGTCTATAATTCTGGGGGCACGACATCTGGGAAACATTCAGGGCTTGCTCTTTTTTTTTTTTTTTTTNTTTTTTTTTTTTTTTTTTTTTTTTTGAGAGAGAGAGAGAGACTGTCAGAAAAACACCCCAAGAATCAAGCAAAATGCAAAGAAAACAAAACGAACGTGCAATGTAAGTAGTAGGGCGTCGATAAAACTATACCTTTGTTTTGATTGGAGTCACTCGTAGGGCTCTGTAGACATACACAGGCTGTATGAAGACAATTCACAATTGCAAACTTTAGTAGCAGAAAGACTTGTTTAAGAGTTGAAATTTCATAAAACTGGTCTCAAACGCGATAGTGTCACTATTGATCGAACAAAAAAATAACGTAGGGGACTAGGAATAATTCTTATTTAAAGATCATAACAGTATAAAATCTCATCGAATTCTCCAAGGGCACTAAAATGTTGATAGTTTTAGGATACTATACCTAATTAAAATTCAAATGTTTATACTCAAAGTTTGAAAAAAAAATTAGATAAAAACAGTTAATGCTGCTGTCATCTATTGTCTCATACATCTGGCTACCATTAAACACGATGGGGTAATTTCAATATGTATACAATACATAATAGATATGTATACAATACATAATTGTTTAAATATGTATTGTATACATATCTAGCTTGGATTTTTGTAAATAATTATTATTATCCACAGTTATTATTGGGTACTAGTGATAATTTTCTTAGTTTCGTGTTTTAACCCCCCCTTTCTCCCTCCTTGGCTATCCCACTATTGCAAGTTACCTTAAGCAAAGAACAATAAGTTTCATTTCAATAATAGACATTCATTGTTTGAAAAGAAACAAAAGAAGAAATTTAAGCAGAAAACTAAAATATCCGGTCACTAACCAAAGTCTTTCAGCCTAAATTGTTCGTACAGAATTAATTTAGTTAGTGGTTACCCGCCATTAAAAAAGACTAACATATTATCCTTTAGAAATTCCTTCCTCAAATATTTATAAATTGAATGAATAGCTTATCTTTTTTTAGCAGGATATTTCTTGAACGCTTCATCCAATTTAATTAATATACATTCATTACATATTTAGTATTACTGTTACCATTTTAAGTGAGTGAAGCACAGTTCACAGAACTACTACGAAATAAATATATGTTTTATCTAAAAAGATATGTTCTTGCGCATAAAATTCTGACCTCATTATTATTATTATAATGAGTTCAGAATTAATTTCGGGCTAAAAAAATTAATAATTTAGGAAGAAAAAATCCTGCATACTAGATATTCATTAATACACAAGTTCCCGTCAGATCACTGAAGTTAAGCAACGTCGGGCGTAGTCAGTACTTGGATGGGTGACCACTTGGGAACACCACGTATCGTTGGCTCTTTTTTCCGGCCCAACCCAGGCTTGATGAGGTCAATGTGGGTAGCTGGTTTGCAAGTTTCCAGCGAATGGAGGGTAAAACCCCCGTCTTGAATGACCAATAGATGTTTAAGAAACGTTAATCAAAATTAAAAAAAAAAAAAGATATTCATTGACTTCTTATAACTTTTTAATAACATACTAATGTTTCATTTTGGCTTTGTATTAGAGTAATAGAGATTTATAACACTTATTTTGGGAAAAAGCAAAGTTGTTTGTCTTCGAAAAAAAAAAAAAAAAAAAAATATATATATATATAGCGCCGAGCTTTTTGAGTATATGAATATTAGGGTTTTTGGTATCCCATCGGGTTTAGTACTTCCTTCAATATTGTATACATTCGCTCGTATGTGACACCCTGTATATATAGTCATGAAAATCTATCAAAAATTTAAAGCTTACAGGAAAAATAACATAAGCTTTGATATTTTTATTTTGAAAAATCCTTTGGAATAAAGTGAATTAACAAGGGTCCAAAACGTTGTTTTTACATTCTCTTCGTATGAAAAAAATGCCCCAAGTAATTTAATGAACATTCTGAGGTAAAACAAAACATAAAAATGTCGTAAATTGTTGTCAAAACAACGCAGAGGTATTTTTGTAGAAAAATCTATCAAGTTGTACGAAGGTAAGATGTAGGATTACGGTCCCCGCATGAATAAAACTATACAATAATAAAGCTGATCTTTTTATTTATCATAGTCGGTGTTCCGTATTTTTTTGAGCTTAAAGATCACGTCTTTTAATTCAAGATATAATATGAGCTTTACGCTTCTTATAATGGCTAAAGAAAAGGATTTAAATCGAGATATCATCTTTTTTTATTTTTGAAATCTAAATAGATAACGAAAAACATTATAAAAAAAGATAAATCCTAGAGGCTTTCCATATCAATCAAAATCCATGCTCTATTAACTATAAAAGTGATGTGGGAAACAACACACGAATATATCAGAACTTGCTCGATCTTCACAAGTTATAACATTTCATACTCTGATACCCTCACTTCTACTCTGGACATCGTAGAGTCAACATCGGCCTGACGATGATAGTCTGAGCACTATCGAAAGCTTCCCACTTTTAAAATTTACTTCGAATCGATATTGTCAAATTATTTATATTTTTTATTTTAGAAAACCCTAACCGATTTTACTGAAAACAGGAGGAGGCGACGATGGGAATCTACAAAGATACACCCCACTTCTCGACCGGCAAGTATTTGTCAAGCCACAGCCAGACAAAAACCCCAATCGAGTGACGTGAAGGATATGTTGGATTCAATTCCCGACCAAGGTGTGGATCACTTGCCAACTAAACCCACCCTCTCCTCTCTTCCCTGTCGTCAGCTGTGGCCTACAATCTGTCCCTGCTGATTCCAGCTTTCCTTCAGGACAGTAGTTAATTTTTCCATTTCAAATACATTTAAGTTCTAAACTAATGCAGTGCTGAGTAGTCGCGGAGAAGGCGGCCGAAAAACTTTCGCCCCCCCCCCCCCTCAGCCACAAATCCTAAACTTATACTAATGAAGTGTGGGGTGGGCGGGGAGAGATATCATCCACCATCCATCTATCCTTATCTATCTAAATAGGTTCTTTTTGCTTCTTGACTTCTAACTTTGTCCGCTGCTGTGCAAATGGATGGGAGTGTTTATATTTACCATTAACTCTCAGAATCCTTTGAGCATTACTCCTATTTTGTGCATCGCGTTCTCCACTAGTTAATTTGCAGACATATTAGACAAACGTTGATACTGCTTCAACGTCCTCCCGAGCTTAATCGAAGTGGAACTAAGGCGTTTGCGCAGTAAAGGCTGTAAACATTTACTCCTTCTGATCCTGCCCCCGAAGTAGGTAGGGGAGTAAATAAGCAATTGCTGAATGTAAACAGGCATTAGACCATCAGACAGTACAAATAACTATATCTTAAAGACATACAAAAAGTAAGAGTAAATTTTCAAAAAGAAAGATATTTTCCTTATTCATATTTATTTAACATCTCACTAACAAAATGAAGATTACATTGTGTTTGCAGTTTTGTGTTGAAAAATCATCATCCAATAAAATTAAATTTAGCCCCTCCATAGAATAAAAAAAAGACAACCAAGATCCGGGAACAATATAAAATTTGCATGTTTAAGTTTAATAATAATCAAATATCTGTTTGACTATCCAAATATAAGGTTTAAACAGAACAATCAAATATGTTTATGTAGAACAAATAATAAAGAAGCTACTAACATGGAGGCCAGCCTAGTTGACGTCCACCGAGGACATGAATATGTAAGTGATAGACAGATTGTGCTCCATCTTTTCCATTATTTACAACCACTCGAAATCCTTTGTTTAAACCTTGCTGCTGAGCTACTTTCTTTGCAGTGATCATAAGGTGTCCCAAGAGCTGAAATATATAAAATAATAATTATGACTGTATTTTTCTTTTAACAAAGATTTTTTTTTCTATGCGCGTCAAACTTTCACTTGATTTTTTTTTTTTTTAAAAAAAAGAGCACAACAGTATCAATTGAAGTACCTCTCACGTTAGGGGTTTCTAATTCAGCCAAGCTAATTATATATCAAAAGTTTATTTTTTAATCTGGAAACCGGGTTTTTTTCTTTTAAATGGTCATTGTTGCTTTAAAAGTGAACTGAGATTTTACACATTTGGGCACGTTTATTTCTTTTTTCATTCGAGACGGGGTTTTACCCTCCATTTGTTGAAAAACAAAACAACAACCCATATTGATCTAACCCAGCCAGTGTTAGGCCAAAAATGGACAGCATCAGAAGGGCGCAAACCTAGGTGGTCATCCACAAAGTCATTTGAGACGGGGAATACCCTACATCCGCTACCTACACATTGACCTCATCCAGTCAGGGTTGGGTCGGGAATATCTAGCATTACTTTAACTGGAATCTACGTGGTCACCTACTAAGTAAAACCTCGTTACTTAACTCCAGTGATCTTACGAGAACAGGTGTATTCAACGTGCCATAGACGATGGTTAATAGCACCTTTTTTAAGTTGTATAGAATATGTTGGGATTAGTATTGGTTTAGGTTACAAAAAAAATTGTAAGCTAAACCTTGCGCAAGCTTCAGCTGGCACTTTTTTGTAAAATACTAATCACAACGCGTTCTACCCAACAAGACTTGACCATTTTAACGTAACCTAACTGTAAAGTTATATAAAAAACATAAAGGTTTTTTATAAAAAGAAAATTTATTTTATTAATTTTCCACAATCAAAATTATGAAGATCAAGAATGAGATTGAATTAACTGACCGCTAAATCAGTACTGCAGCTAATTCAGTCTTGGCCAATACTGGCACCTATTACATCTCCCTCTTTTACATAAAATCCCCCAGACGAACTGGTCTTCTTATGTGTCTACCTTTTCGAGTTATATAATAACTTTCACCATTCGGACTTTGATTCTGAACGTCATTTTCCGTGGATTCATTTGCGTTCNTTGTTGTCGATACTTTTAATTACAATTGCATCATTGCAACATTCCTCCGTCATATCATCTGCAACTAACTCAGATGTAGTATTAAATTTGCACATTCTTGCATAATGTCCCATTCTACCACAGTTATTGCACATTTTTTTAAAAGCAGGACACAATTTCTTTTTGTGCTTGTATCCACAAAAATTGCAACGGATATCTGGTTCAACACTACGCTTGGTTTCTCTCCAAGATTTTCTCTGTCCATTGTTTCCGTTTTGTACTAAATCAACGTTAGCATCACTTAGCTTTGTCCTGCTAAGACTTAATTTTAAAGTTTGACTTTCTGCTAACTCAGCTGTTTTACAAATTTGGATACATTTGTTTAAATCAAGATTTTGTTCGCGCAATAAACGTTCTTTTAATTTTGTTTTAAATATACCACAAACAATGCGATCTCTGATCAAACCATCTCTCAAATCATTGAAATTACAACATTTGCTCAGTTTCTTTAAATCATTAACAAAATGATCAAAAGACTCATCTTGATTCTGTGATCTTATAAAAAATTCATATCGATTCACAGTTTCATTTGAAATTGGATCAAAATATTTCTGAAATTTGTCTAAAATTTTCTCGTAATCATTTGTTTCTGCATCCATGAGTTCCATCGCATTGTAAATATCGATAGCCTCTTGACCAATGCTATGCAACAAAATGTTCACTTTGACAGAAGCTGATTTTTTCTCATTGGACTCTAGTCCAGATGCAATCATGTAAATTTCAAATCTTTGTCTCCATCTTGAAAAGTTTTCTTTCATATCTCCAACAAAACTAAGCTCTTCAACTTGCTTGACACTTCCAGACTCCATATTGTCTTCGGTCAGCAATGATCTTGCTTAGAACTCAAGAGGAGATATTACTTTAATAAGACTTTTGTCGGAATTTGCCTCAGCGCCATGTAAAGTTATATAAAAAACATAAAGGTTTTTTATAAAAAGAAAATTTATTTTATTAATTTTCCACAATCAAAATTATGAAGATCAAGAAATGAGATTGAATTAACTGACCGCTAAATCAGTACTGCAGCTAATACAGTCTTGGCCAATACTGGCACCTATTACACTAACCTTAACACACCTGAATCAGAATCAATGTTTCCATGTCAGGGAAGCTGTAGAGATCAAATAAAGTCTTATGAGAAATAATGGAATATAATGTAAATAATTATTTCCCGTAAAAGTCCCAAGTTCATCCATATTTCAAAAAATTTCAAAAGTTTTTAAAAATTATCCAGGGATGTTAAAACAAATCCCGATTTTCTACCTTCAGAAATACATTTTTGATACAGCATGATCGCACTCGTTTCCACCAATACCTCCTCGATTAACTAGGTTATAGATCAACATTTCATCAACAATCGTAAGGAGACATTCCGTTATTTTTAAAATTCCTTATCCATATTGAATGTTATGTTTATTTATGACTTAGATGAACAAATTGAGGTACTCAATACTCACAGATGCATCCTCGTCACTTGCTTCTGACAAACTTGCGATGTGCTTTCTTGGAATAACTAGGAAGTGCACAGGGGCTTGAGCATTGATATCTTTAAATGCCACACACTGAAAATAAACATAAGATTTGTCGTAATCAATTTACTCGTCGTTCTAAAAAACGGCCACGAAACATACGTCTTAGAAGACTATAGTAATAACAACAGACGTAACTGTCGACACTGCTGATTGACAGCTTCATGAATTGAATTTTGGAGTTACAATGTTCATTGTCAATGATTATTAATTTAGTCTGATGACAGTCATTTTTATGTTTTCTACCATTCAGGGTCAAGAAAGCACAAATCTATACTTATAAATGAGAAAGTCACTCGAGAATAATATAATTGGTAGTACATACATATCTAGCAGGTCTTACCTTATCATCTTCATAGATGAAATCACATGGAATTTCCTTTCTTAATATTTTTTCAAAGATAGTGTCTCCGCCGGGAACAGCTTCCTGAGCTTTTTCGACCTCAGACATTGAAACGAAGGGTGTACTACTAATAAATTTTAAAGCATTAGTTCGAACCGGCACCTTTGATAAAATAGTGTTGAATGACCAAAGCACGAACACTTTTTTCAAACCTGAAATTTTCATGATAAAGATACACGAACAAGATAAAAAATCTGACTTTGAACGTCACATTGATTTATTTGATAAGATAAAAATGGGAGATTATTTTTTTCCCGTCCACAGAAAGACACAGGGAATTTTTTATTTTTCACTAGATCTATTTAATATCAGATGCCTATTTTAATCAGAGATCAGAGGCCAATATCTATACTAAATTTAATAAATTGGCAGAATGGGTTAACGGATTTCGGGGATCGGGCAAAATGAGATGTGGGGTGGGGCCAACAAAAAGATCTAATACACAAACAACCGTTTTAGCCGTATTATGTAGTATCAACAGCCCCAGTTAGGTAGCCGAGAGAGATGCGATGATTTATCGATCTATGGGCTACCACTTGGGTCTTATTGAAAACTTAATTATTGCACTTCAACTTCATTTTTCATGATTTACCCCTAGAATAAGTACCTACTAAGGTATAAAAATGACGTCAAAAGAAGGCTGAAATTGATTTTTTTTTATTTCTTTTCGAAAAATATCGACAATTTTCAAAGTGTTGTAGGTATCATGAGATCTATTAAGGCCACGAAGGTGAAATTGTACTAAAACTTGGGAGAATATTATTTATTCCAAAACAAACTAGAGCAATAATTTCCGTGCAATGGGGCAGTCCCAAAAAAAAAAATATAGAAAATGCCTCTCAAAGGTCGTCTAAAAAATAACGCAATTTGATTGGTTGTTTACCGTACACGTCATCCACACATAAACAAAGATTTTGAAATTTTTTGATGCACCATTCCTGGCTTGTATTGTGAATCGAGTAGTACTTGTTATTTGTAATTTTGATTTTTAAAATATTATTTTATTTTATTTTAAGTTATAATTTTAATTTAAAATGTCGAACATATCACTAGATGATGGTTTCGTAAAGGCAGACAGCAGAAATCTGCCAGTTGTAAAGACCTTTACAGTGGCAAATTTTTTTAAGTCCGCAAACTTTTACATTGTGTAGAGAGCCAAAATACAGCTTTTTAAACACCAAATAATTTTTTTTTTTTTTCTGAATTGCAATATGTTTTAACATCACCAACGCCTATACCATGTTGGGTTTTGAGTACATCAGTTCCCAGCCGATCACTGAAGTTGAGCAACGGAGGGTATGGTCAGTGTTCGATGAGTGACCGCATGTTCACACCCCAACATCTTGGACTGAATACGTAGTACGGTACTACTACAGTGTTGGTTTCTTCAAGTTTCGTGGTGCATATTCAGCTTCTGTGAGGTCCGAATGAGTAGCTTTGATGCGCGTCACAAAGAACACTTTATTATTAATTTGGCTTAACGTCTCTTTAAAACATCTATTAGTCATTCAAGACGGGGTTTTACCCTCTATTCGCTGGAAACCAGCTACCCACATTGACCTCACCCAGTCTGGGTTGGGCCAGAAAAAAGAGCCAACGATACGTGGTGTTCCCAAGCGGTCACCCATCCAAGTACTGACCACGCCCGACGTTGCTTACTTCAGTGATCTGACGGGAACTGGTGTATTCAACGTGGTATGATCGTTGGCTACAAAGAACACTTGAAGTGGGTAAATATGTATTTTAGGGTAACTTTTCAAAAATGGTCGAAAAAAAGGGAGGCATGGCCGTAAAAACTTTTCCTAACCTCTCAATTTTTTAAGCCAAGGTCTGTTACGGCTCCCTTAACCCAATTAGAGAGGTTAGGAAACGTTTTTACGGCCATGCCTCTCTTTTTTTTCGACCATTTATGAAAAGTTACCCTAAAATACATATTTACCCTTGAAGTGAATCATACTCATGATCTTTGATCATACCTTGGCGTATGACCAAATGTCTAACTATATTTTGATAGTTTGGTTCAAATCAAATAAATCTTTTTTCCATTTTTTGGATTTAGCAAAATTTCAGTATGAAACTCGCTATTGCTTTTGGGTCGATAACACGACCCAGAGTCGGAAGGTCGGTATTCTGGACATTTTCTAACTAGAACAAACCTACCAGAGCACTTTCAGGAAATCTACTCATTTTCAAAAGCTGACTTGAGTCAAAATGTTCTCCTCCACCCGTATTTAACTAACACTGAAATTCTGATTTAAAAAAAAAATGCCTCCCAGATGCTTTGCAATATTTTGATATAGGGATCTGTAAATTTTTTTTAAAAAAAAAAATTCCTACTGGACCCTTTTGGTACATGAAAGAATAATTTTCCTGGTGTTTTTATAGAAGTGTTGGTGCATTTCGGCACAAAACAATTTTTATAATAGTCAGGCATACTTAGTTTAGAATCACTTGTAACTGATATTATGAGTAATAATAAATAATTATTGACAAAATAATTATTATTTATTATCTCA
>CM022874.1:21452778-21466246 GCA_012654025.1 Pachypsylla venusta | reverse complement strand
CGTGTAAAAAAAGACGTCAAGAGTAGCAATATTCAACTTCTCGCAATAATTTAAAAACAACTGATATAAAAAAAGAACGTCAATAATCTGTTTACCATCACACTCGTTTCTTAGTTTCCTTTCTTTAGTTGAAAATTTAACCAATGAACGCGGATCGCTAAATCAGGTTTTAATTTTGTTGTTCTCTTAAAATATTCGAGGGGTTGATAAAATTAAAACAACACCAAAATGTCGTTGAACCAAAAATCTCGGATTACAAAACCACGTTCTTGACCAGTGCACACTCAGTTGATATAGGAATTCTAATGATTTTAAAATCAGAACAACTGAGTGTGCACTGGTTAAGAACGTGGTTTTGTAATCCGAGATTTTTGGTTCAACGCCATTTTGGTGTTGTTTTAATTTTATCAACCCCTCGAATATTTTAAGAGAACAACTTAGAGTCTTCTAAAACCTGATTTAGCGATCCGCGTTCATTGGTTAAATTTTCAACTAAAGAAAGGAAACTAAGAAACGAGTGTGATGGTACACAGATTATTGACGTTCCTTTTTATATCAGTTGTTTTTAAATTATTGCGAGAAGTTGAATATTGCTACTCTTGACGTCTTTTTTTACACGAAGTGTTTTTTTGTGAGATTTGTATTTAGTTAGCTAACTACTTGTCTTCCAAATCGACTTTTGATTTTATTCGATCTTTCTGGTTGTGAATTGAACCTTGATCTCCGATTTTTTTGGTTATGAATTGAACGTTGATCTCATCGATGACCGTCTCATCGCTAGACTTCATAATTAACGTTTACATTAGATGATTTGGTTACAATTCAAGTGTGATTAATCATTTTAAAATGTCTTTTCTAGGTGGTTGGTATTGGTGAACAGAAAGGTCCCTCAGGTATCAAAGTCACTCTGAAATCCGATTCTGGGAAAAGTATGGAAACTTTGTCCGGTCAAGATGGATTTTTTCAGTTCAAACCAGTTTTACCATCTTCATATTTAATTGAAGTGTCACATTCAAAGTAAGTTTACTACGAGTAGTTGCTGACTTTTTTTTTTTTTTTTTAAAAAAAAAAGAAATCATGATATCTAGAATTTTTTTTTAATCTTAATCATTTCTGTTTATTTAGATGGCGTTTTAAAAAAGAACAAGTCACTGTACAGGTGGTTTCTGATAACGCCCAAGTTCCTGCCGGCAGTCTTGTGATCAGTGGATATGATGTAACTGGATTGGTTCTGAGTGATAATGAACCAGTCCAAGATGTTCAGTTCATGGCTTTCACCGAGCAAAATAAAAATGTGGTAAATAGACTAGTATGTTCTTTTTATGAACCTTACCAGAGTTAGCAACATAGAAATGAATGTTGCTGTGATGCTTCTTTCAAAAACAATACGAGCATGGTTTGGTGACCAAGCTGTATATGTAGACTATATATGTCTCATATGTTTCGCCACAGTTCTTAGAGACCGGTCTCGCTTTTGAACTCGTAACTATAGAATGACTGGTCATACTCTTGCAGGCTATGACATAAATTATCGACTAAACGGCCACCTAAAACTTTCTCGTTGATACGTTGTCGCGACAAAATTTCAGATTAAGGGTTTGGCCGATTAATTGGAAATTTGGCCGTAACTAAAAATGGTTTGACATTTTTTTTTTGTTTCCCATCAATTTTTCTCTATCTGCTACCGTTGGGGCTAATAATACAACTCTTTTTTGTTAATTTAACAAAGAAAATTTCAAAGGTCTGTGGTATGGAAACAGACAAAAATACACACAAATATATGATTCATATAACTAGATGTACATTACCTATGTACAATGTACATCTATGTACGTAAATAATATATAATAGTTTTGCTTTACTTATTATTTTCAATAAAGAAATTTGGAAATCAATACTTTAATATGATGCTTGCATTGCAAAGTACGGTGTTGCTACGTTGACTGTATTTATTGATGTTTGGTATGCAGGTCTCATTCGGGGTCTCGGTGCTTGGTGTTACTATCAGTTATATCGAAGAGGTAGAAACTAAGGGTTCAAATTTGCATAATAATAAACTTATGTACAAATCTATCCAATAATGGTTTCAGGTATCATATGGTTGTGAGACTACCAAATTGAACGCATTTCCCATTCCTGATCAAGTCAAAGGCCAGAAACATGTGTGCTTCGTTAGATCTAATAAGGAAGGTCGCTTTACATTTCCATCACTCTCACCTGGAAAGTACTCATTAGTACCATTCTATCAAAAAGAGTCAAGTGTGAAATTCGACATCCAACCAGCAGTTTTAAACTTTGATGTTGAACAGAACAGTGTTGTGCTAGAAACTCCTTTTCAAGTAAGATTCAAACTTTGATCTATGTTCTTACTAGGCATGTAACATTAAGAGTAGACCTATTATTCTTCATTAGAAAAAGTTTGAACCGAACATACAGCAATTAAGCATCAAGTAATTTTGTGTGTACTCGCGCGTCTAGCGTCGTCAGGGAGAAAACTGTAAAATAGGCTCATCTATCGTCGTAATCATCTTTAGTTTAAGTGTGAGGGTTGTGGATCAACTGAACAAGTTAATACAAATTTGTAGAACTAGTACCGCGCGGATCAACTGAACAAATCGATACAAGTTTGTAGAACTGATCTTGCGCGCGGAACAAAGCGCACCGCTCGGTCATGTAGACACAATATGCACTATTTAGATAGATCTTGTGCCGCGCGATCATCTGAACTTAGCCTAATTCTATAGTATAGAATTTAAAATTTAGATGACCATTCTTGATTTTTTTCAGATTCTGGGTTTGTATAGAATTTACAAATTGAATGACCATATTTGATTTTTTTCAGATTCTGGGTTTCGGTGTTCTTGGACGCGTGTTGTCAAGTAAATCAGGTATCCCTGTTGCAAATGCCGTCATTTATATTGATGATCGAGAAGTTACAAGTTCATCAGCAGATGGTACTTTTGTATTGGAGAGTATGCGTACAGGAACATACAGATTGGGCATCAAAACAGGTATGCATAAAAACACTAAGATGACAATTTTACATTTTGCGACACCTGTTTCAGAAGGAGTCTCTTGTGAACGTTTCAAAACAAAGACGATTCTTGGAAATTGAAGAGGCTCCGAGCGCCCTTGTCTCGATGCCATTGTATCTATTACAAATAATGGGATACGCAGTGGTAATCAAATTTAAGATGGTTGGATATTTTATGAACATCTGGAAATAAAAAGAATATATGCATAAACATTTTCTGGATCTTCCATCTAGCGTTATAAATCAATTTTCGTAAGTTGCGGTGAAGGTCTATTAATTCTGCTTTTTTGGCTTTCAATTTTCTATTTTAAAGAAGAGGTATAAAAAAATGACCAGCGCTAAATTATAAATGCGCATCGAGAGCAAAATGCGTATACCTAAGGTCATTAATTTTCTTGTTATGTTTCTACTTTTTTGTTATTAGAAAATATGCGCTTCAACGATGTAGAAGTCAGAGCATCACCTACGTCCACTGAGCTAGACATCATCTACCCTGGGGCATACAAAGTTTGTGGCACAGTACAACCTTCACCATCAAATACTCCTGAACCACCTCGTCTTGTAGTTTTTACATCTAAAAGCCCAAATGGGGATGTAGTATTTGAAGAAACTTGGAGTAGAGAAGGATCCGGAGAGTTTTGTTTATTTTTGAGTCCTAACAAATACCACGCCAGTATTAGTATTAGCGATACTGATAGACAGAAAGGACTGCAGTAAGTACTGGTAATAGAGTAAGATTAATGCAGTAAGTACTGGTAATAGGGTAAGACTAATAATAACAATCCACTTGGATGCTTGTCCTCACGATGGCCGCTTCTGCTTACCAGGACGACCTGGAACGCCTACCATTACAGTTCCAGCCAAGAGTCATCAAAACCTGTTCCGTAACCGCATATCAACCTATATCTATCATTTTTCTAATTCCGAATCTCGAAATGGGCAAAACAGTTGATTTTAAGAGGAATTCCGCTACAACAACTTGGACGCTTTGATAATTTTTGTTCTTTGTTGATTTCAGATTTGCTCCACTTAAACGTGAAGTGATTGTGAAGGACTCTACTGTTAGTAACATAAATTTCTCACAACTCAAAGCTGAACTGAAAGGCACCATTCAATGTTTGGATCCTAAAGTTTGCTCGGGCTTCTTACTTCATCTCCGAAATATTGCCACTGATCAGACCGTACATGATGCCATTGTGAAAAGCAAGTTTCTTTATATTTATACTAGCAGGTCCTGCCTGCTTGGCTAGACCCTTCAAAGGCATGACCTTTGAGTATGGTTCAAGTGCCATTCATATTTTATTTTCATAAAAACTAAAATTGGGTAAATTTCTTTCCGTTAAAGTTAGATTTATTTCCTTTCTAATTATTTTTTATGATGAAACAGTCAGTGATGAACACTCAGTGTACTTATAGTGTAGAACTTTGTGTGCTAAGCGTTATCGTTGCATTTTGGCGTTATTTTTAGTTCAATTATTCGTCCACCCTTATTTTCAATTTCTTTGAGACTGCAGTTCCATTGGTAATTGGCAGTGGGCGAGGTAGACTCACATATATTTTTTATTTTTGTTTTCAGGCGGTGCATATTCTGTATCTAATATTTTACCCGGAGAATACGAAATTATTTTACAAAATGGTGCTGAGTGGTGTTGGGAAAGTGACACTGTTCAAGTCACAATTGATGCTTTGGTCGCACAAGCTCCTCCACTAAAACAAACTGGGGTTTCTGTATCCTTTGTGTCTTCACACAGTACTAAGGTAATTTGATGGACATACTCTATTTATGAACTGTATTTGTCAGTTAACATACCTATTATCTATTTCAATAACAATGATCTACAACTTCACATGTCATCAACAGTCAGCAGTCTTCACAACGTAGGACCATTGAACACTTTGGTATGCTATTAGTGGAGTAAGAGGGGGGCTAACCATTTGATAGAGGGAGCTGTAACTTTGTAATTATTAGCGTCCAGAAACCGAAGAGTGAAGAAGATCTATGAAAGAAGAAAACCAGTTATTCTGAGAACTAATTCCATGTTTTGAGGAAGCTGCACCTCGGGCAGGAATCAAACTTCCGACCTCGTATTCAAGGGTCATGAGTCTATACTTGAATACCAAGACCGTTTTGATTCACTTTAGAATAGAATAGAATGTCAGATTTATTTGTAATATTATGTTACAAGTAATGAATGGCATTTACAAAAGTACAATTTTCAAAAATAATAAATATTTGTGGAACAGAACAGGAGCGCCTGTTACTGCCAGAAAAAATTAATAATAATAATAGATAAATAAAATATATCAATGGAAAAAAATATATAGATATATAAAGCCTTGAGTTTTAAATAGACTACTACAATGAATATACCTACTACATTCATACCCAAATTATAGCTCAGTCTCATCAAAATCCAAAAAGAGTTCTTTCATAAGGTTTCTTTCTTTAGCGGCTCTTAAGTAAAAGGCTATGAGCCCCTCTATTTGTGTGGGGTCCTCCCCCAATGATTTCATCAAGTCTGAAAAACTGTAAAGGCTGAAAAAACCCCTGCCTAAGAACCGGAGCCTTATACCATTAAAGACAGGACAATAGCAAAAAAAGTGCCAAATGGTATCCGCTGTATTAGTATTGCAGATGTTACAGGGCTGCTTAGATCGGAATGTTGATTTGACATTACCAAAGGAAACAACCGCAAAATTTTCACCCGCCAACTTAATCTGACTAGGAAAACGTAATTTTACCAAAAGGTGGTCATTAAAAAAATATTTAGCCTGAGCTGTGGTGGGATCTAGCGTGCATCTAAACAACGTACTGTGTAGCAAGTTTTTAACTCTAACAATGTTCTGCTCTCTGAGTTCCTTACGAAGTGTGTCCAAAATTTCCTCAAATTTTTCCTCAGCTAAAATCAGGCTCTGACTCTCCCAAACATACTCAAAGCCTAGATCACACAGAATTTCGCGTAACTGAGAGCACCAGTTATATCTGATGTCGTGATATGACCATGCTCTCAATTTGAGAGGCTGCCTGAAACAGACCCTGGGGTAACGCTCATCCCCCATTTTCAGCAGGCGGCACCAAAGGGCCAGCATCCTTCTTAATACTGTTAGCTTGAGATATTCCCAGCTCCAATCTAAGGAAATGTCCTGGGGTGGTTTTGAGAAGAAATAGAGTGGATTTATAAAATTGCATTTGCACCTTTTCTATCTCGTCGGCATAACGCCACGCCCATATTTCCGAACCATACAGTGTTTTCGCCGCAACGATTGCCTCAAACAGCCTCTGCCAAGAATGGAAATTTGAAATTTTTGATCTTTTAATAATTTCGTTGATCTTTGTAATGGCGAGTTTTCCCTTAAAACACGACCGGGAAGCAGCAGCCGGAAACAAAACTGAGCAGGAGAAGTTGACACCCAGGTATGAAAAAGAGTTCACAATCTCGAAGTCATTATTATTATAAGAAAATTTATATTTTTTGGAGATGTTGCTAGCTTTTCTATAAATGACCACCTTAGTCTTAGACTCATTAACAGACAAACCAAACTGGTCATAGTACAACTTTAGGATATTGAGTTTCCTTTGTAAGTCAACCTGGGAGTTGCCAAAAACTACCATATCATCAGCATATAACAGGACTAAGACATCTGTTTTTTGTCAACATTGAGACCCGTGGCTCCTTTATTTCTCATGAAACTATCTAAATCCGATATAAACAAGTTAAATAGCAGAGGAGATTCACTTTAAATAACCATGATTTCATTTAGCGAAAAACAGGAGATACAATATTCACTAAAACAATACATGCATTTAGATATGGCTCGAACCCACGCCATTTGTATTACTGCGTCACTACTATTTAGCAACACTAGAAAGTGATGAAAAAAAAACAACTAGAAAGTGCAAACTCTGTATATTGTACTACAATGTTTCAGAAAAACAAAGTATTTCTTATATTATGATGGATCAGATTTGTAAACTAGACCAAAAATGTATCACTTTTCAGGTTACTTTTGTATTTTAAATTTATAAAATTCGTCAAGATAATAAAAAATAGAGTACAACTAACCAACTATATTTGACGTATACAAATAATCCGAAGGTGTAATTTCTTCCAATCCATTTATGACTTTCCAACTTTCCATGAGGAAAAGCACATCATACTTGAGATTGTAAGAAGTTACTTGAGGGTGACATCCTCACGGGCCGAGTCCACCTGAGCTGATGGTGTAAAATATCTCAGGAAGCAACTCTGTAATATCATTATGTTTGTAACTCACTGTAATATAATTACGTCCGCAACTAAGCGTTACAGACGTAATTATATTACAGCGATTGTCATGGTTCTGGGGTCAATTATTAGCCTCCAAGAAAAGATGTACGATGACAATTAAAAATTAAAGCAGTAGACTACAACAAATAATCTACCGTTTATTTCAAATTTATCAGTAAAATTTTTTGCCACTTTTAGGTCAAGTACAGAACAGAAACCAAAAACACTGCTGACAAATTAAGCGGAGAGTTATTTCTCTCAGAAGGTGTTACTTCAATGTGTGTTCCTAAGAATGCTCCCTATGTATTTACTCCTGTGGGATGTCACAGTTATGCAGAAACTCATATTCACTGGAAACCTGGTCATGGTTCCGTCACTTTGTCAGCAATTTCTCATCAGTTAACATCAAAACTAGTTACTGATAAGAAAACTGATGACTTGTTTCTCAACATTCTAAATACTCAAGGAAAACTCGTGAAAATGTAAGTTCTTATGATATAAATTGAGATCCAGTAGAACCTGGACCATCCGAACTTACAATCGATCAATCAAACTATTTTGAAGTATGAAAAAATCTTTTATGTATTTCTGCTAGGTATAATTTTTGACAAAGGCTTGATTTTGTAGAGTTATAATTAGATTTTCTGAATGTACCTATCTTTTTAGCTAATGGTATAGGTCCTTTTGGTAAGAAAAAAGTACGCGAGCTTGGTGAGTATGAGAGAGATTACGAATAATTGATGTTCTACCGTAGCACTATTTTTGCCCTCATTACGGGTCGCACATCACCGTAGGTTTTCGTCAAGACCTCTCCGGTTGGGATGAAAATTTTTGTTATTTTTTTTAACTAATTTGCTTAGACTGGTCGTGTTTGGATGTGCACCGGTGTTCTAAAGACTAATGAATCCTCATATGTGTTGAGTTATTTTATTATTTATTTTGTTATATTAATGCTTTCGCCTGGTAAACAGGAGGGCGTGGGTTAATCCCCAGTAGAGGCAGGATTTTTTCTTCATAATTTGAGTATTTGACCACATAAAAATAGAGCCCTAAGGGTTAGGTGGTAGAAAATGCTTCAGGCATTATCCTCGCCTGGTGGTAACCTTCCACTCAAGAGTCTATTTTTTCTTTTAAGAGATTAAATCACGATGTGGGATGGGCAGACCTTATTAGTGGATATATTGTATTGATCTTTTCTTTGTTTAGGATATTAATAAATTGTTTTGAATCTAAATAAAATAAGTGTTTCTTTGTATTCTTTTTACATACGAGTAACACGGAGTTGGCGTATCGGTCGTATCGCTGTCGTGGCGTAATCGGAGAACAGCATAACTGAATTGCATTACACTTCTCTTACGTTACGAAAGCTAATTGCCTCGCGTGCTTACTCTTTTCTGATACTATCAGGCGTAAAAATTACGAGAATATCACGAAACGTACGAAATATCTACACCGTAAGTCTCTTACGGTGAAGTTTGAATTTTTAGAATGAAATCCTGAATTTTATTGTAACAAAGTCGAAATAGTAGTTCGGTGAGATACAACGAAATAATTTTTTTTTTTTAAAAAAAAAGCTTTTTATTTCTTTGCAGAGTTGGTCCTTTGAAAGGGAAACCCGAAAGTTCATCAGCGAATCATTTTGAATATGAATTCGACCTTCAATTGTCACCTCACGACCAAATTACGGTGGTACCATCAGCTCAACTGCTCCTCTTTACTCCACAATCTATCTCTTTTATGGGACAAAATGATTGCCAAGTTGCAGATGAATATTTTTTTGCTGAAACAGGAAAGTTGGTTGAAGGATCTATCAGTCCTCCTCTCGCAGATGTTCTGGTGAAAGTTACCAATGAAGTTGGATTTGAAGTGTACAGAAGTAAGACGGCAAGAGATGGAAAGTATAAGTTTGGACCTTACAAAATTAGTGACCAATACCAGTAAGTATATGTCCGTTATGGTATCTAATGAAATTCACCACTCACATTGTCATGTCCCCACCATGGACGGTAAATGTTAAACACATTTCACTATCGCATCGTTCATGACACGACCTGCATAAACTTTCCACTACTGTCTTCTCGACTTACTTATTTTGTAGAGTACTGCAAGGTCGTAGAGTGCCCTGGACTTAATGTACAACATCGCCGCACATTTCTTGAATAAATAGCAGATGACCTCAGCTGGGCTAATAAAAATCGTGCTACATAGATGAGGTATCGAATCAAAGCCTGTGCTAGTACCAATAAAAGATAGGACCAATCGATCTACAAATTTAAATGGCAAAATGAAATTCACAATGTAATTCTGTATTCCTTTGAAATTTTTTTGACGGAAATATTTTTGACGGTATAGACCATTTATTTGAGTTGTCATTTCAATTCGATTTGCCAATTTAGTTGCTAATCAAGCAAAACGCTAAGAAAAACAAAACTAGCGTGGTATATAAGTACGCTAAACCTTGTTTGTAGGTAGATTTACTTTCAATTCTGGCCCTTTAAACTAAAATTAAAAAAAAAAATCTTTTCATATTCATCATTGGTACGTACAATAAGTAGATGAAGTTTAATTTTTATTTGACTTTCATCTGCCATTAGGAATGCCTTTTAAGAGCACCCGAAAAATTGTCAAAAATTCATACTTTTTTCCACCTCGCCCTTACCACGGCCACTGTATTAAACTTCGAGAAGCGGGATTTTATATTTGGAATCCTTCTGGTCTCATTTCGAGATTTTCATTTTAAAAAATCCCCGCCGACTTCTTGTGTCGCTTTATCGTCACCCTCTATATCTCTACTCCTCATTATCCTAGAAATTTTGGCAGCTCTAACAAGCATATTGACGTAATATTTTCGGCAAATGCACGGTTTACGAGTTATCGGCTGCCAAAACTGAAATAAATCACACGAACTTCGGAATATTATCTTCAATATCTCGGTATTTTACCCGAATATTAATTTATGTCTGTCTAATAACTATTCACTGCAAGAAGAGGTTATCAATTATTATCAGTTAAAATGTGCGCCAAGTGCCCGGAGTAAAAAAGAATATTTTTTACTTTTTGATTGTATCTCTCGAATATACTTGAAGGCAAATAATTTTCAGTTGACATAAACTTGGCACTTATATGATATCACTTCCTTTGTGCCTACAATTTTCAGGAGATTTTTTTGGGGAGAGACGAACCACTTGATTTTTTTTTTTAAAGGAACATTTTCTTGGCGTTTTTTTGATACACGAAGTGTTTTTTTTGGGGGGGGGGGCATACTACAACAAGACATTAAAATTCCCAATTTTATTATATCTACCTAATATCTGAATGTGAATTGTGAATAGCCGTGTTAAAAAGAGTATTTTAACTAATGAGAAAGTAGTAAAAAATAAAGTTTTTTGTGATTACGCAAAATATATATTTCAGCGATTTAAACAACTGCGTTAATCCACTTTTTTTTAGGGTGAGTGCTGAAAAAGAAGGATATGTATTATCAGGGCCTGATGCTAAAGGAAATTTTAACGCTCAAAAATTAGCGGAAGTGATCGTAGAAGTCAAGGATGAAGCTGACAATTCACCACTCTCTGGAGTTCTCATATCTTTGTCTGGAGGCAAATCTTATCGACGAAATGCTCAGACTGGATCGAACGGCAAAGTATCGTTTCTTTCTTTAAGTCCTAATGAATACTATTTGCGGCCTATGATGAAAGAATATAAGTTTACGCCCCCCTCAAAAATCATAAATGTGGAAGAAGCAGCTACTGTTCCGGTCAAATGGAGGTTAGTATTAAAAACATATTAATATGTACTTTTGGGACTAACTACGGGGAAATTTTGAGGCTATTCCCAGATATTCTCCTTGAAGACATAACAAATATTCATCATTATCATTGGCAGTAGTTTGATGATTGCTGGATTTATCAGACTCTTCTGTTGCTTTCAAGTTTTTAATAATTGTCAGTTGCATTAATTTGAGACCTGTGAGTGACATAGCACACTTTTTATCTCACGCGGAAAGACCATGCCTCTAAGGAATCTGCTAGTAACCTCTAATATCTCTTAAACCTCTGTTCTTTCAGTGGTGTGCGCATTGCTTATAGTGTACACGGCTCTGTCAACTCCCTGAACGGTGAACCAGAACCTGGTGTTACTGTGGAAGCTGTGGGTGTACCTGACTCTGGCCTTGACTGTGAACAATTACAAGAAGAATCTGTGACCGAGCTCAACGGACAATTTAGAATTCGAGGACTCAAACCGCAATGCGATTATACTGTCCGTGTTAAAACAGCTGCTGAAGTCAATCAACACATTGAAAGAACTACTCCTAATGGCATTCCTGTTAAAGTAAGTTATGTTTTTCTTGGTGTTGTAAAACTACCATTTTGCTTAATCTACAGGAGTATTTGAAATAACTCACACAAGACTCTGATTTCCACAAGTCAACAATGTTTCATTTCATTAACATAAAAACTTGATATTGCATGATTTTAGAAGAACTAAAAAATAAATTTTAGAAATTTAGAGAAACAAAAACGAAATTTGATTCGCCAACCAAACCTGATCAGATCTGACCAGAAGTCCAAAATTGACTAAAGAGTCTGTACAGAAATATAAAACAAGACGTGAAGAGACCGTTTATTTTGACCTTGTATTTTAAGCCAGATTTTATAGAAATATATTTTCTTATGATTTCAGGTTTCGAACAAAGACATTGTACTATCTAAACGTTTCATTGCATTTCGTCCAGTGTCAAAATGTGACGTTACTGTTTACATAGAAAGTAAACATCTGAAAACACTGACCATAAAACTGTACAAAGGTGGTCAATACGACAGTCCAATACACACATTGAAACTTAAAACAATTCCAAATCTTGGAGAGTATGCCATCATTATTCCTTTAATTCATCTGCCTATCACAGCAGATAACAAAAATTATGGAATAACACTGGAAACTAGTCTAAATAAAAATATATATGATCTCAACAGTGAAACACTTGTCCAAGAATTCCAAGTAGATTCTAGTTATAAATTAGTTGCTTTTAATTTTGATCCAAAACTAATAACAGTCAATGAACATGTCCTCAATGACGTCAACAATGTTCTCTTGTGCATCATCATAGCTGTTATTGTAGTAGTCGTTCTCTCATTGAACAACTATAAGAGTTTGCATTTGTATATAGATAGAATAAGGGCCGGAATCAATAGAATTAAAGAGAAAGAAAATCTCAGAGGAGAGAGAGAAAGAGACAGAGATAGTGACAATAGTGTGTTGTTAGAGGCGATACCTGTCATCAGGAGAAAAACGAAAAGCAAGAAAATATCATAGTGTACCAAGTAAATAGAAGGTGGAGAGTTTTCATTCCCTTGGTTTAATAGAGATTTGGTTGATGAATTGGAACAAAGAACTGAAAATGTAAATAATCTTTGTTTTTATTGAATCATTTACGATATCCCAGGTGCTGTACTATACTCATACTGTACTTGCCAGACGAACAAAACCTTTATCTTAAATTTCTAAATGATACTCGTACCTAACTTCATGATACTAAGAAGATCAGATAAAACTCCAATGCCGTTCCAAATCCGTCGAGACACCATATGTATGCCGATCAATTCTAATTTCGTGTTCTTGCTACATACATCAATTTTGAAATCCAACTTCTCATTTTGATTTATAGTTTCTAGTGTTCAGAAAAGTAGAAAAATAAAATCCTTAGGCAAACATACATGTCACTGATGTCAGCATATTTGCGGGAGAACATATCTCATCTCCTTAGTGTTATGCATTTACTTTATCTTCTGTGCAAAAAGTATAGGAAAATAAAGCACTGTCACCACAATGGTGGGTTTCACCAAACTCTGATAATTAAAACTTACCTACTGCTTAACTGCAGTTGGCTTAATTTTTAACATTTTGTTTTTTATTGTAATCATTGGTATATGCGTTGAATATTTTGGGTTGGGATGATTCGTGGAAATACTAATATTTATTGTAAACTAGCTGAGTACCCGAACTTCGTTTCGAGAAGATGAGAGAAAAAAATGATAATAAATCTGACTCCCACATTAATAATCATATCACCGAGGTACAACCGTTTAAACGCGATCAGAGTATGCACATAGAATACATATTACATACACGTTTGTTAACCTATATGTAGAACATGGGGAGTAGT
>CM022874.1:21406626-21428767 GCA_012654025.1 Pachypsylla venusta | reverse complement strand
GAAGTTAAGGTCATATTTGGACTTTTTTTGATTTTACCGATTCCCCTTTTCTTGGTAAATGTGTTAATAGCCATAGGAAGTTAAAAAAATATGGCTACCTATTTTTTTAATTTTTGTCGAAAAAATGACAATTTTGCTATTTGTAGTAAAATTTTCAAAATTTCAAGGTCATTGCGCGAACGGAAGTTGACCTCAAAATCAAACTTTTTTGGTTTTACGTGTTCATATGGTCTATTGAAAGCTTAAAATTGCTATAGGGAGTTTAACAAATTTAGCTACCTATTTTTTTATTTTTATCGAAAAAGGGCCTATTTTTCCCAAAAATCGAAATTTCAAGGTCGATGCGCGATCGGAAGACATGGCCGATTTTTTTTTTTTTTGGCTCAAAAGCTTTATCTCGATCACCCACAAGTTTTCCGCGCTATAGCGTTAATTAAAAAAAACATTTTTGTTTTTCGACCCACCCTAATGTGCGTTTTGTTTACAAATATTGGCAAGATGAGATGCAACGTTACCAATGTTACTTATCAATACAAAGATGAGATGCAACGTTACCAATGTTACTTATCAATACAAAGATGAGATGCAACGTTACCAATGTTACTTATCAATACATGGCAGGACGTATCGTTATAATTATCTGAAATCGTCTTATTTTCACAACTATAGAATAGATTTTTGAAGTTATTCTTCTTTACGCGTTATGAAAAAATGATGAGTGTGAAATTTTAAGATGCGCGCACCTGTAACAAAAAATTATCACCGCATCGTGTAACACAAAATTATTACCGCATCAGTGTAACAAAAAATTAACAAGATGTAGTTAGTTATGTAAAAATGATGAAGACGGAGTTAGTTATGAAAACATGATGAGAGTTACTCTGTTTCATAGTAGTTAGGTTTTGAGTTCACTCCCCCGGGTTGGGTAGTAGGTATTTTTTTTGAAATATTATTTAATTTATTTTTAAAAAGAAGTATAACTTCTCACGCGCGTACATAAGTACACACACCCATTTTTTTATTTTCAAAATTTCAATATTATTTGATTAAAAAGAGCTTCCGAGGAAAAACCGAAATGACTTTGACTAGTGACCAATCACTTAGTTAGTCCATTCAATGTTTGTAATTTTTATTTCTCAGGGAGAAAAAAATTAATAAACAAAATACCAACCTATGAAAGTCACAATGCCAAATCAAAGTTTTGATGATTTTTTTACTTCTGAACGTTTACCAAGTATAACACTGATCTGTACTGATTACTATTTATCTCTTATTGCTAGGTACTCTTACCAGTTGTGTGGCTTATTTTTCAGGTAAAACTTAACGGATCCGACAATGATGAAGTTAATAGCATTATTTCTGACTCTCGTTTTATGCTCATCCCTAGTTTCTTCCGCTGATACTTCGGAAGGAGAAACTGCTAGCAATACAGGTGCTAGTCAAGCTGACACCTCAAGTCATGATGTAGCCACAACTACTGACAAACAACCACTAGGATTTCCTAGTAAGTATTAGTTATAATCGTAGCTTTGCATGAAATGCAGTTACTTTTATAAAGTTCTTGCAGGACCATAAGTCGACTGAAAGTTAAGGTACAACAGAACCCTTAATATTTCAACGGGTACAACACAAGAAGTACACGATGTTATTGAGAAATAAAATGATCGCCTGTTATATTTATGCTTATGCAATTTTCACATTTTAAAAAAAATCTCAAATCTACCTCCAGTTTCGTTCGGGAACTATGAAAATAAAGAGATCTGAGGAAGTAGAAAATGACGTTGTTGTGGGGTCTGGAACCGGGGAGGAGTGTCTGGCAATAAAAACTTATGTTTTTCAACAAACATTTTTTTTAACTCGCTTTTTTATTGGCCGTCATTTGTCCACGTTGGAAGGTTGTACATATGCAATAGAGGCATGGTCGTATAAACGCTTCCTAATCTCTGTAATGGGTTAAAATTTGTTAAAAAATTCAAAGGGTTGCCACACACTCCTCCCCGGTTCCAGAACCTGGTTGTGACGCATTTGTAAATCAGCATTGATGCAACTCGATTTACTTTAGTCAAGTTTTCTGAATTAACATCGATATATCCGTTTCTTGATTAAAGAAACTTGACTAATGTACCTACTAAATCCGGCTGCGCCAATGTTCTCATTATTTTACGTTTGAGATCCCTATCAAGTACAATAATAGTGATGTTATAGGATCGCTCTTGTATTTCGTTGTTCGGGAGGACACAAGTATTTGAGACGACCAAAGTGGCCTGTCTATATTATCTCTATGTACCTACAACATTACTATGAGCCACCGTTCCCCTGTAGATAGAGGGATTCTTTAAGGTTTCCTATGGGACGATTGATTTGAAATCAATTTATGAATTAAGATTAAAATGTTAAAGCAAAACTTTTCTCATCAAAGGATATTCTTTAGGCGAACTCTCCTTCCTACCAAGTGGACTTTTGGGTCATGTCATCACCGGAGGTGCTGTTGCTGCGGGAGTTATTGTTATTCTTCTTGTGGCTTCCATATTCTACCCTATCGCATCATTCAAAGGTCTATGTTCATTAACTGACTCATGTGCTCCAACCAGTAATTACCGTGTGGACACTTACCCTACACCTGGAGCCTTGTCTGCAAATACCAATACCAACACATACTCGGACGGTACTTACAACTCTCCATACAGTCAACCTGGAGCATACTCACCATCATACCAGAAGAGGTAAGTAACAGAAACAAACAAAAACAGTTGAATTTTTATGACCTCGATCTTCAAAAATTGTGACAGAGAGAGTCTTTGTGTTTTGGTGGCTACATTGTTGTACGCCGTTTTACCAATGAGTTTGTGTTTTCCATTTTAACATTGTCAAATCTTAACTAATAATAAGAATGCGGAAGTTTGTCCCAGCCACAACCACTGATCAACGTAGTCTTAAATCCGGGCGGGGGGAAAAAATTTTCGGACCCCTCTAATATTCTTTCTCCTAAAATCACCGTAGGAGCAGTAATAAAAGTAAAAGTAGGCAATTCACTTAGTTGATGTGAAAAGGCGTGTACGCAACAAATAATTCGATTATCAGATGTTAATGTTTAGGGAATCTACCAATATTTATGATCGCTGTACAAGCTGAAAGGTTGCACTATATTTTAAAATCAGTAGCCATTGTCCCATATTAGCTCACTATCGCTAAACTTCTGATTTTATGTGTTTGAAAATGTTTCAAAACTTTTAAGTTGATTTATTTATTATTCAGAAAAAACTTGAGCATTTCATTATGATAATTTTCTCACCGGGCCTCTTAGGAAATCCCGGGCCTGTGAGGATTCCCCCATTTCCCCCTCCCGTCGGGCCTGTCCATGCGGGAGAATAACATAATCTACTTTTTATATCTCATGTCTCTAAGGCTAAGATAGACACTTTACACTTTTGATTCAAATTGTGAAAATTAATAAAATTTGCACTTTTCAGATCGCTGGAATATGTTGGTCCAATATTGAAAATGTTAAACGCTGCTTATGAAAAGTATGGAAAACAACCCGCATATCACTCAAATGCTATCTCAAATTCAGAAAAATCTGAAGGAAAAGGCCGAAGAAGACGATAGAGATTTTGCACTGAATGATTTCACCACAGAACGTCCCAGTTCTGCCAATGACACTTTGTTGATATTTTATGAAAATTCAGGCCGGACATTTTCAGTTAAAAATATTTTGTTCCTTGATTTTTATTTGAAGAGATTATTTCTTTATTTAAATATGTTCGACATTTTAGTTTTTAATTTGATTTGGCTTTTGCAAATTATTTTAAAGCTATTTTACTAACCGCTGACTAATAGTATACACTATAATGTAGGTTCCTATTATCATTCATAAATATTATTAGGTATACGTTATTTGGATTACTTTTTTCTGTCGTAAACTAAAGATTTTACAGTTTCATTGTTGAAAATAAGAAACAAAAATTAAATTAATAATAATCACGAATATTGGAAAATAAAATAATATTAAATATTTTCTTTCAATGAAGGACATCGATTCCTTTTAAAAATTAAATATTAAAACAAGCTGTACGGTTTTTAATTTGAGACGGTAGATGACTCTTTCACTGCGACGGATACAACATCTAAATGTTTAGATACAAAATCTAAACATTTAAAGTTTCTTTTAAATGTTAGTTTCGCAGTATTAGAAATGTGTGCGCTAGCTAACATAGCTAGCGTTTAACTTTTAGGTACCCAAAATACCATTTTCTTCTAAGCTGATCATTTTCAGTTATTTATATTTAGCGTTTCTCTTGAATTTGTAAATTATTCCGGAAGAATGTTCTCTTCTGTTAAATTGGCATTTTGCTATCCCAAAATTCCTAATTATTTTTAATACAGACTGTAGTTAGTATCTAGGTACAAATTAATAATATTCTCTATTTTGTAAATTTTGCATTTTTTTTTTTCTCAAACTTATATTTTTGTGGTTTCACAGGATTGCTGCTATAAATATTTTACGAATAGGAAGAGGTAAAGTACCACGGTTAAAAGTTATTGCTAATAACTACTTTAGTAAAAAAAAAAAAAAATCACACTGAAGTGGACTTATCCTTTATTACTATAACAACTTTAGAGGCATGTACCTCTATACAGGGATGAAAAGCATGTCACTCTCTGGCCTATATACTATTTCTAGGCGTTAAAGAACACGTTGATCTATTGCTGCATGAAAAAAGAACTAATAGACCAAGAAACCAATCCCCTTTGCATTTATAAATGGTAGTTCTCTGAACTATAGATCTCACTCACTTCAAATAGACACCATTTATCCTAATTTGGTGGAAGTTACCTGAGATGGGAAACTTTGCACCAAATTTTAACAACAAAATGATGGGGAGGAATATTTTTTTAAGACAAAATACCTAATTATCATCAAGTAATTTTTTAAATTGTCCACTTTTTTTATGAGTTAAAAAATAATTCCGATTTTCTGAACCTACCACCCTGGTAGGTTCAGAATATCATAAAATTGGTATGTAAGAGGTTATCTCTGGAACTATTCTGAATCGGTTTAATATTTTTTACTAATAAAAAGCTACACTATCCCTCAGTGTCACAATTCAACCCGCCTCTAAGATGTCTGCAAGTTCAGACATAAAAATGTCATAGACTTTGTCATACAGAAAGTAGGTATTCGTATTCATTATTTTTTCATCTCTGCATTTTTTTTTTCATTTAACAGGCGAAACATTTTTCCAACTAAAATGTAGCACAACTTTTTAATTGTTAAAATACCTAACGGCTAAAAATGCTTATAGTTTTTGTTATTGTAACTTTTTTACTCTTTTGTTAATTTTTGTTCCATAGTCATTAAAAGAATAAACATACAAACAAAAACACAAATGTTGTGTTCTGTCTGATGAAACTCGGTAGGTTCTCTTCAGGCGTTATAAACTAGTTATATGTTTTATTATTTTGGCATAGAAATATTTTTTTTTCTATAATAAATACGTAGACAAAACGTAAACCAAATTAATGTAGATTATATTTATACTAGAAGTTCTGTCTCCCCGGGTGGACTAATCAGCTAATGCTATGGAAGTAATATTTGTCCTGTCCAATTTTCATCAACATGTGACAATGTGTTCGAGAGTTATCAAGGAACGAACACGCTGGTTTGTTGTTAAAAACTAAACTTTATTTCGTTCAGTCATCAAAAATCATGATGAAATCACTAAGGAAAGGCTTGTATCACCTCCAACTCTCTATGCCTGACCGAGGGTCATGGTCTCGCCTGTTCTCTCAACAACCGCCTTAATCGTAAACTTCCAGCCAAAACATCTTTTGGCGATTAAGAGCAGGACGTGTTCTATTTGTTTGCATACCCAAATCCCTAAATTAATAAGTTTTTTCTTTAGCGATGACATAGCCTCTTCTATGGATCAATGAGACCTAACAAAATAATATTTCTTATTTTGCCTTATCCAATCTTCTCCCCTCTCAACTTTCGACTCGATAGATAGAAAGATAAATTTTATTATAGCCATTACAAATGTTTGACCCCCCTGTATAAAAAGAACCTGAGAACTTTATTATTTGCCAACTTACTACTTGTAAACTCTATGGAGTGAATTGAGAACTAACAGCCTAGCTGACATCTGTCATCTCAAATCAACATTTATTATTATAATGAGTTCAGGTGGGTAGTGGGGGCAACCTCAATGACAGGACGCGGTCCGGTCAGATAATTGAAATGACCTTCTCTGGCGATGTGTGATGGCCTGAGTCAGTTCCCAGGTCAGGTCATTAAATATAAAAATTATATCAAACAATGTAACAAACTGTCGTGTCCACAATGATGAAGCGAGAAAATATGTGTGGAATGCAAGCGGCCACTTTGACAGTGGTCTCATCAACCAGGTTCAATTTACATTGAGAGGACAATAAAAACTAATTTTAATATTTACAATCAAGACATTACGGTGATGAAACCATTTAATAATCATTTGTAATTTAGGGATATATAGGAAGATAATAAATATAAATCAAAAAAGTCGTAGAGTCAAGAATGTGGTCTGCTAGGCATCATCCACAAGGTAACATAATGCAATGCAAATAAACAATAACAGAAAGCAACCAAGATTCGATAGCAAAATTCTAAGTTTTATAAAGTGACAGTCTTTGAAATTTGATATCAAAAAGTATGTTATTGCGTTTGACAAGTTATTTTAAATTAAATTTATGTACAATGAGAAATGCTAAATTCATAATTATGATATCCTCTAATAAATTCACAAGTTTTGATTAATTCACATGCTGATCACCAGAGATCATTGGGTTCTGTTTAGGTTGTCATTTGACAACTCTTCTCAAGTGATTTTCGTCGCCACCAAGGACATATTTTGGTGTCGTCTTTTCATTAATATCTTCATCGTCGCTGGCACAAGGAGATTTAAATGTGTCTCTACGAATTCTCTGTTGTTTGTTACGAATTAGATGGCGAGCGTAAAACGAAAGGTAAACCAAAGTTGTGAACACAATAAGTCCAAAAACAATCAGGAAGCAGCTGCGAAGAGTCATGAGGGAGGGGTTACTACTGAACTTATCCGTATAAATTGGGGCTGAACGAACTTTACGATTAATAATCCTTGCTGGACGAATAAGTTTGCTTGAGGGACAGTCAGCTTCCTTAACATATCTTGCCCAGGTTCTGTTTGAACTGGAAAACAATTCTCTACCTGGACGTTTACGAGTAGGTGTTGTGAATATATCGAAGTAGCATACTAATCCTTTCTTTTTCCTCGAAGCCCCAGAACCAACTTCCGTTGCTGTTGTAGAGCCAACAAGAACGCCAATATCACCTTTTTCTCTGATTGCCCATTCCCACATATCTGCTATATTGCAATCACACTTCCAAGGATTGCCAACCAGTTTCAGAGATGTGAGTGCCCTATTGTGTCTAAAAACGGACGGAGAGATGTGAGTGATGTTATTATTTGAAAAGTCAACGGTTTCCAATTCTTTTAGTACGTCCAAGAATTGGAATGATACTTCTGAAGTCATGGACAGATTGTTGTTAGCTAAATTGAGAGAAGTTACATTTTTCGTATTGTTAAAAACATTGGGTGGTAAATATCCAATGTTACATCTACTCAAATCCAGAGAACGCAATCTTGATAATTGTGGGGGTAAAAGATTTCCCGTCAGAGAAACTTGCAGAGGATTTCCAGCGATTCGCAACTCTTCAAGATCGGGATATGTATAGTTTTCATGGAATACGGTTTCGTTTAATCGTGTGAGTCCACAATTATTGAGTTCCAAAACCGACAAATGTGTTAAGTTTTGGAACAAGCCGCTTTCTAAAGTTTCTAATTTATTCCCAGATAATATCAAAGTTTTCAGTGAAGTCATCTTTAAGAAAGTTGATCGGGAAATTCTTTGTAGGTTACTGTAGCCCATGTCCAGATGTTCTAGCGACTCTAATGGAGAGAGCAGTGCAGTAAATGCATCAATCAAGGGATTGTGTGAAATATCCAATTCTTGTAAACAAGTAAATCTGTGGAAAGTATTTGCGGGCAATCTACTGAGACCACAGTTTCTCAATGATAACCGATGAAGTTTAGTTAATGGTGCTAGAGCAACAGATAAATCTGCTGCGGATAGGGGATTCCCAGACAAATACAATGTTCTCAGTTTTGTGGCATTCACAAAAGCATCTTCAGATAAAGGTCCTTTTAAATGACAATTTGATAAATCCAAGCTATCTAAATGGACAAGATTCTGTCCTAAAGTTGTAGCAACATCAAGATCGATCAACTCATTCTCGGCCAAAATCAAATTTCGTAACCAAGTATTACTGGCAAATACGTTATCGGGTAAATTTGAAATTCCAGATCTCCTCAAATCTAAAGAATCTAACTTGCCCAGATTACCCAAAACTAAAGTCCAATCAACGTGGCTTTTCAAATTATTATGAGAAAGTTCTAGTGTTTTTAGATGATTCAAACTGTCAAAAGCCCAATTAGAAATGTAGGTCAGATTACATCTATTTAACATGAGATATTCTAGAGTGGTCAATGGGTCAAATACACCAGGCTCAATGATTCTTAGTGGGTTTCCAGATAAGTCCAATTTATTAAGTGTAGTCAAATTGGTAAAAAACTGCGGAGTTAATTTTGACAATGTACACTCTTGCATGTACAAATAAAGAAGAGATCGAGCAACTAGAAATGACCCTTCAACAGCTTGAATTGGGTTGCCATTCAAATTGATTGTGATTAATCCAGGATTATCTCTGAAACAAAATAAAGAGTAACATAGAAGATAATTATCTCTCGTAAGTAGCGAGTAAAACTACTGAGACTGCGACTAATTTGTCACTTATTATTCTAAATGCACTTTCTAAAACTGGAAAACATCCTTTCTAGGATTTTCTAAACACGAAGAGAAATTTGAGAAGGATAGATAGAATAAAGGAATATCTTATTTAAGTGAAATTTATGTTATAAGCTTGGAAAAGGGAAGAGGGGTCGACATTTCAACGGATATATGATATTTCAAGCACAGAACACATATCAAATTTGAAGAGACACGATGTGATTTCTGAAGTTGAGTAACATATGGTGTCACAACTCACATCAACTGAACTAAAAAAAATCTTTGTCAGAACTCATCTATACAGGGTCTCGATTTCATAAAAAAAGTACAAAGATATACAAAATGAAGGAGAAAAGGAGAAGTAACTTAATAAGTCATCAGGGAAGGTAATTATTTGATCCTCTTTAAAATGTCCAGGCGGCCACGGATTTTTTTTTCTTTTGAAAATAAAATATAGGATTTTAGGGGATGCATAGTTAAATTCAAGTCTATTACTCATTTAGAGTAAATAAATTACAAAACACTAACCTAAAATATTTGCTTAGTTTAGTGATGTTTTTCAAGTGAATCTAGAATCATTGAAGTAAGGTAGCAAATCTTTAGAAACGACTTGTCGAGTAAAAATAGTTCATTTAGTATCTTCCTATATTCTGAACCACCCTGCATAATTAAGGAAAGATTTGTTGAGGAAAAATTGTCCATTTAGTATCTTGCTATATTTTGAACCACCCTGCATATTTAAGGAAAGATTTGTTGAGGAAAAATAGTCCATTTAGTATCTTGCTATATTCTGAACCACCCTGCATATTTAAGGAAATATTTGTTGAGGAAAAATAGTCCATTTAGTATCTTGCTATATTCTGAACCACCCTGCATATTTAAGGAAAGATTTGTTGAGGAAAAATAGTCCATTTAGTATCTTGCTATATTCTGAACCACCCTGCATATTTATATTTAAGGAAAAAGTGAAGACTCTTAAAATTCACAAACATCTGTAAGCAATATCATAAGCCACTCACTTGTTTTTAGTTAATTAAACTAAAGTATACTCACACTATGATAACGATATTTTCAAATTAGCATAAACTAATTTCTATTCAGAAGGCTAAGTTACTCGTAGTTATAATCTAATGTGTCCTTTGCTTTTTAATGCGTTCCACTGAAAGTTCATCCCTCCTACCACAAATGCTGATAGGTACCAAGTGTATAAAAAAAGGTTTTCTTTGAATGTAGATACCTAGTAACTCGTTTATAGATACTGAGCCAGTGTTCTGTTTTCTAAGAAGAATACTTAAACTTTGTAATTTCATTTTCTGGGATACTATGAGACTCCAGGCAGGGGCGTACACAAGGGGGGGGGGGGCCGGCTATANTTCAACGTGGTATGATCGTAGATGGGTTCAACGCCACGATGCTGTTATGGTATACATTTTGCCCAGCCAGCCCCCCCCCCGAAAAAAAATCCTGTGTACGCCCCTGACTCCAGGAGAATATTTAATTCAAAGATACTCTATTTATCTGAACGAATAGAGTTCTTGTTCTCGTTTCAAATCCACAATTTTTCTTTTGGTTGTCTTATTGCACTAAAATAACGCTCGAATGCTTTGTCAGATTTTTACGAAATTTGGTACGGAGATTCATTATATTCATAGAACTTGATAATTTGTATTTGGGCCCTACTGTGCCACCCAAGTCCTCGTGGCAGCACATTATTGGACGACCAAAAGGGACGTCAGGACAACATTAAAGTCAATGATTAAAAGATAAATAGATATAGGTACTTACAAGAATGATTCTGGATCAATATTTGTAATATAATTCAAAGATAAATCAATGTCTAACAAATATTTGAGAGTTGAAAATGAATCTCTTTCAATTTTTGTTAACAGATTATCGCTCAATTCCAAAGTCCTTATTTTAATATCATCTGGGAAAGGTGAAATGGTTGTTAAATTATTTGAATTCATATTCAAAATGTATACGTTCAAGTCTAATCCTTCTTTCGGAATATCAGTCAAATTTAAATCTGAACAATCAATCACCCAGTTGATCCGAAAATAATGACAATCACATTCTTCTGGACAATCCAGTTGCTCAGCCAGCTCACATGTCAATTGTCTTGTTTGCCATAATATCAAACATGTGAGCATCTGAAATTTGAGTGCATTTCTTATGTTCAGACCCATTTTGAATAGGATTTCTGAGAATGGAATTTGTTAACTAATATTTTTACTGTCTAATTTTTGTTCTTTAATGCTTAATTGGTAAATATTTTTACAAACATTTTGATTTGCTGATTATATTTTGGTATGTTTATAATGATTTTAAATTTCTCATGACTGGTTGCTGATTCCGTTACATATCTGAAACAATTAAGAGGGATAAACAGTAAGATTAATATCATCTCAGGTAACAACCGAATATAAATTGTGGAATGGTTATGAGCCATCATCAAACATTTTAAAATCAGCCACATCTTCCTTAAAAATGATTCGATTTATAAATTAAAACCCGTTATATAAAAATGCATTGCTGACTGCACTTAAAGTATAAAAAAGAAAAAAAAAACGTTCGTGTTCAGTGGTAGTTTTATATTGTACATTAGTTTTACCTAATCTGATTTAATAAAATGGCGGATATTTGAAATTTTCAAAGTATCTTTTTCGAAAATGATTAAATCACTTTCATTTCTAGGGTTTCTTGAGGACGACCAAATTATCTGCGCATTCTAACAATTTTTTTAACTTGCTAAAAAATATGATTTGTCAAACCGTATTTGAGTTGATCTTTTCTCTCAAGCCAATTTTTAATTGTGGGGCGCGGTAGCGCTCCGCCCGCCAAGTCAAACATAATGGCGTTTCACAAGTGATATATTACTTCACATCAAAAAGTGCATTTTTCAGGTCTCCCTACATTTAAGATATCTCCGCAAAAAAATGATTAATGAGACTTTTAGCAGTTTATCAAATGCATGTCCATTTCTTAGTTAAAATATTAGGCCAAATTTTCCGTGCATAAACCCGAGAAAAAAAATGAAAATATGTAGATTTGTAGAATAAACGATCCCAGAAACATTAGATTTTTTCAGGACGATTCTAAAGGTTCATTATGGAAAAAAATGCAATAATGATAAACCAAATGACTTTATAACTTTTTGGAAACGGCATATACCCAACCGAGTACTTTGTGATATCTCCCTTATCCTTTGTTTACGTTATTCGGTTCAACCTGTATATATGAAAAGATTATAAACGCAGTAATTTCCTTCTGATAAATAGTTCATTGAAATTTCTATTTGAACATCCCTGTGCAGGGTGCAACAGAAAAAAGTAGGTACGTTCCTTAAAACAACTGTTGAAATGTTCCATGTGTCAAATAAGAGGGTGCATATTCTCTAAAAAATGTACTAAATCGATTTTTGACAGTGTCCTCATTTTCGTGATTTTTTTTTGCATCTATTATATATTTGACTGTTCATAAATGATCATGGGCATGGGCGTACGCAAGGGGGGGGAGTAGGGGGGGGCAGCTGCCCCCCCCCTAGAAAATAAATCCAACTTACACTAGATATTATGACTTTTCGGCGTAACTTACACTAGATATTATGATTTTTCGACCCAACTTACACTAGATAAAAATACTTTTCACCACTAACTTAAAATAAATGGTACGGACAAATAGACACGTCACCTTATTTCTTTTAAAACAAAGCAAATCATTGCAGAGGCCTGAAATTTAAGATTTTGAAAAAAAAAAAAAAAAATTAAAATTAAAAATCATCTTGTTTTTTCAAAAAAATGTTTCTTTCTCAAATTTGGTCAAATTGTATTTTAACCAATATAGTGATTGATAATTTAAATCTTTTTTTTTTTTTTTAATTTGGCTTAACATCTAATTGCATCAGAAACTGATATTTTTTTTAAAAAAAAAAATATTTGGCCCATAGGATATGATTGTTTCATTGAACCACCTTTTGTTACACCTTGTTTAATTTTTGCACGTAAAAAAATCTCTCTATCATGTAATGCATTAGGAAAGGTCATACCATTAAATCAATAACTAATGGAAATAACGGAATGTAGGAGAAACACTTTTACTTTTGTCTGTCATTCTTTCTATGTAGTGAGTCAATATAGCAATACTTGGCAACAAGGTCTTGATATTATTATGCACAAATGGTTAATTGATCAGCCAAACATACGAATAGATTAGGTACGTTTGTGCTTGGATTCACTTTTTCCGGCCTTTCACATTAAAAATAACCCATGCAAGGTTAGTAGGTATTTAAAAAATAACATTCATTTTAACTGTTTCTTTTCCCTAAAAACAAACAACTATCTGCAGATAAACAATTAATTCCCAGATATTACACATAGCATAAAATAACATTCATTTTAACTGTTTCTATTCCCTAAAAACAAACAACTTTCTGCAGATAAACAATTAATTCCCAGATAAAGGAATTAATAACTACACGTAGCATAAAATAACATTCATTTTAACTGTTTCTTTTCCCTAAAAACAAACAACTTTCTGCAGATAAACAATTAATTCCCAGATACTACACGTAGCATAAAATAACATTCATTTTAACTGTTTCTTTTCCCTAAAAACAAACAACTTTCTGCAGATAAACAATTAATTCCCAGATACTGCACGTAGCATAAAATAACATTCATTTTAACTGTTTCTATTGCCTAAAAACAACAACTTTCTGCAGAGAAACAATTAATTCCCAGATATTACTCGTAGCATAAAATAACATTCATTTTTACTGTTTCTATTGCCTAAAAAAACAACTTACTGCAGAGAAACAATTAATTCCCATCAAAATAATTCCCAACTCGTAGCAAAAAATAACATTAATTTTATCTGGAAACCTGATGGATTTGAATCTTGTATGAAACGGCCTTGTACCTTCGGTGTGTATTTTCCCCCGCATTTTTGTATCGAGCAGTGTTTGAGTGACATAGTGTGTAGTGTACTCGTCGGTTTTACAATAAAATGACAGAATAACTGGAGCTACGCTACTGCATCAATTTTTTCTAGAAAGAGCGCGACATCCGGGTGAAAATCATTCGAAATATTCTGGCGACTATCGGTGGCGGTGGTATTGTCATCATACAGATTAAGAAGCGGTAAAAACGGTTAAAGGCGGTTGTACATCAATGAAGTGTGAACCACGTTCTGGTCGGCGATGAGCATGACTCATGGTTCAGAATATTTTGGCGTAGGTAAAACAAGAATCTTCTGGTTCAATGAGCTCCTTACTCTCCTGATATGCCCTTGCGACTTTTGACTTTTCCCCGAAGTAAATAGGCCATTAAAAGAAGTTTCTAAACAGGTTTTTATCGGAATTTTTAAAACAATGGTGGCACCGCTTGTGGAGTTCTAAGGATACTACTACTATTTACCTATTGGGATTAAGCAAAAGTTTGCTGAAATACTTTGAGGTAATCAAAACAAGACACGACTCAAATTTAATATCATGCTTCAAACTATAATTTGGAATTATGATCAGATCAAGTCTGATTTGTGCCTATAGCTATTTAATTTCTACAACAAAGAGATTTTCAAATTCAATTGTGCAGAAAATAGTAATTGAGAGGATTTGACATCTCGTGTCACTCTAATAGAAACTCTATGTCGGAGCAGGAACAGTAACAGTGGTCAGGATGGGAACTAACTAGGTTAACAAAAACTCCTTTCATCTAGGATTTGTCTCTGAAGAAGGAGTACATTTTGATTTAATTTAATTGAAATATGCTGATATCTTCATAGGTCAGTGACTCCCTGACGACCAATTTCCTTGTGCTTCTCATACACATTGCTTTGTAACGTCTTATATACAATTTGTATGCGTGGGGCAAGATGTATTTAGTTACTCCCTTTCTAAGATCAAACATACATGATTTTTTTTAAACCGATTTGAATGATAGTTATCTGGTAAGTAGGACCTATTTGAGGTCAGGAATAGCAGCAATTGTAAAAACTCTGTAACATTTTGATATTCCTAACAAAAGAGAGATCTAAATCTATGTTTAGGACATTTCAGATAAAGGTCTATCTATCCACTTATAATACCATCTTTCTCTTCAGTTGTGATTAAAACTCGCCATCATTATTGAAATATAAACGCTCGACAACAACAAAAATTAATGGTACGGAAAACCGTACTAGTCTTTATCTTCATTGTTTCAACTAAAATTAGCAACCATCGACTGTTCACAGCTATTTAGTAAAATATTAATTTAATTGGACTTGGTAGCCTTCCGCTTTTGTCGCTGTCCTTCGGAAAATATTACTTTAATTTGTCGCAGTTCTTTAGCGAAAAATATTTGAATCAGACTCGGCAGCCTTCGGTTTTTGATGATAAGTTACAAACAGAGTCCGTTTTAGATTTAATCTAAATTGGAGTAAAATTGCCAGTTTTAGATAAGTGACCCTAATATCAGGTTTGGTGCCCCCAAAGGACCCCCGGATGAACATAGCCCAATGAGAATCAAAATTAGTCGAGGGAGTCTGCTTTAAATTTCATCAAACCCCGGAGGTTTTGGCTCAAATTATGGCCTCAAGGAATATTGGTGGCAAATTTCAAATCGGACAAATGTAATAAAGGCTTTAGATACGCGAACACGATTTTTGCGAGCGGACGGATGGACAATTTTTCTAGACTCGTTTTTGGGGACTCATAATGAGTCCAGAAAAGAAAAAAAAAAAAAAAACATCGAAAATGTTCACGAATGCAATACTATATTTTCTTTTATTTCGTATATGGAAGATAAAGTAAAAACCGACGTCTTGTGTAGACTGTCAGGTTTTATACTCACATGGAAAAATTATATCATGAAATTTTTCACTTTTTATACTCACATGAAAAAATATCATGAAATTTTTCACTGTTTATACCAACATGGAAAAACTATGTCGTCAAAATTTTCACTTTTTATACTCACATGGAAAAACTATATAATCATTAAAATTTTCAATACCTACCAATATTAGTAAAAAATCTAAGCTATGAAAAGGGAGATGGGTGTTAATTACTATGCAAACTCTCATCGATACTTTGGGTTGGATAAAGAATGAAGATTTTCATTTGGTAACAGACAGTGAGATTGCTATATGTGCGAATATAAATATAATAATTAGATTAGATTACGTTTTGCCGGTTAGTGAGCTTATCAATAGAAGTGTAATCACTAGAACCACCAATTGTAAGAGAGTGATAAGAAGAAATTAGGTCAATAATTTTCATAGTTTTTCGGGGGGGCCAAATTTAACCAAATTAGTAGAAAGTAATTTATCCCCCTTGGGAGAAACATGGTTGCTAACAATATTTTATTATGACAACTTTATTCAATTCTCCATATTGTAGACGTCTAAACCAGTATCCTTAAAGTACATCAAATCGGTAGAGTACCATCATGAGCAGCACAGACGAAAAATATTTATATTTATGTAATGGTTCATGGATTTTAAGCGACCCCTCCCCGTATGATGAATTATCTGTTAAACAAGCACTCATGTATTAGGTGCTTGCAGACAGCCACATATACTTACTTATATTATTGCATAGCACACATCTTTGCATTGCTATGCAAGGAAAACAAATCCACATGTTTTCATGGGAGTGCGTAGAATGCTCAATTGGAACATGTGTTGTCAGGATGCACCCACAGGCAAACACCGAGGGCTCATAATATCTATTTTCAAACCAAAAATGAAAGGTGTCCTAAGCCTTAAAGTCGTCATAACTTTTTTGCGATAGTATTATTATTATTGATAAGAGAAATAAATAGAAAGTTAAATTAAACCACATCATCGGAACCACATTTTATAATAATAAATTAAAAATAACGAAGAAAATGGACAGATTGCACTCTCTGCCACGGAGGCGTAGATAAATAATACATTGTTATCTAAAATTTTCCTCTTTGGAACTTGGAAGTTCTATCCCATTAGTCAGATATTTGCCTGAAAGTTATCTAATGACTCGCTTTGAAATTTACTTGTAATACATACTGCTCGTGTCAGGGGAAGCAGAGATACTAGATACTTCATAGGTGTGCCTTATGATAGTATTTTTGTTCCCTCATTTAAACTACACCGTTGGAACGCTTATTATAAATAAAAACTTATCCTTATTACTAAGTTCTGAGCACTGTAGACTTCACTCTGATAAAATAGACATGTTTAACCAGGTGACGAAAAATGATCGGGAATGGATCTCCCGAAACTGTATCAGGATCTAAAAATATATATCTAAAAAAAAATCCGGTTTCTCCCCGCTTTATTGCGGTTTATCATACCGAAAACCTGAAATTGAGAAGTAACTCTTCGGAACGAGCTGTAATGTTAAATTTGGTTCAAAGTTATTCCATAGCACAAAAATAATATTCTGGAGTATATTGATTATATTGATTATCCTAAACAGGAGACGATTTCACCCCAGGTGTATATATGTACTACCGAAGATCCAAAATTGAGAAATACGACTTCGGGGTGAGCGGGAAAGCTAAAGTTCGATACAAAGTTGTTCTCTTCAATTGAGACAATCACTTCAATTGAAAGTGAGAATCTTGTTATTTTCATTTTAAGTTAGGTACCTACTCTAATAATAACTCTACACGAGTTAGCAGTACTATTAAACGTGTGAGTCCTACCAATTGAGTGAGTACAGTATATTTGTAATGTTTATTTTTATATTGTAAACGTTGGTCCAGCGGATGTCTCCAAGCAACTCCCACAACAAACTAACTGACGCAAACATCTCCAGTGAAGTAAAAATACGTAATACGCAGAAAATAAAATAAATCGTTCAACTAATTGGAGTAGTAGTTGATGTCAAATATCATCCCACACAGAAAAGCCACGCTACTGAAGCGACTGCTAGAAGTCATAATTTGAAGAATTACCATCCTCATCAATATCAACATAATCAACTAGGAACTCAACTTCATGACATGGAACGGACTAGTGACCAAGTAGGTATATAGTACCTAACAAAACACATGAAAGAAATCAACTCAATAAAAAACACATGAAAGTGTGATTACAGAAAAAGGCTGTTTAGTGGTAGTTATCTTTAACAGTTAGACCAATAATAATAAAAAACAAACATTACAAAAGTCAAAACGAAGATAATAACATTTCGCATTTGCAAGCTCTGTTGGAATCTGTAACATGTTGATTTCAGCTCATTTTTGGAATATACTTTATTATGCATCATGAAATAACACTGCACACACTTTGTTCGGCCTTCAGTATTTGAAAACGAGATCATCCCAAAGATTCTGTTTAAAGAAGAAGAAAAAGAAGATATTGACCATCTTGTTACCCTTGAACATTGAACTCGGATCTAGATTTAAAGTGCATAAGAATGCACAGTATGTTTTTATTCAAGATAAAAACTGCATGGTTTAGAATTGTGGGTAGCTTTACCTTCTATTCGGAAAAGATTAAAGCTTGTTCTTCTTTGACCTGAATAAACCACCAGATATTCTTCAGAAAATATCTTCACATTATATATTTCAAATTATTCTTCATTTACCTTTACCATTTTGAACTAATCATTGAGCAAGAAATCCAAGATGGCTAAAACCATAAATTTGAATTTTAGAAAACATATTTATCTTTGGACCTAGGTACGAAATGCCCAATGCATTTTCTACTACCCAACAGATCTCTTTTATTATGTGGTCAAATACTCAAATTAATGAATAACAAATTAAGTCTAGTAGTCATGAAATTACCTGATTTTGGCCTACCAGGTGCCTCATGGCGGCCAATTATTAGGGTGAGGTCGACAGTCCGTAGGGTGACTAGTATAATTATAAGCCAGTAAATTATGCGAGAGTATTGTGAAATGTGTCACTGCGTTAAACAGAATCATCGCGGTATTGCGTATTTATGTGATTGAATCAAAATAATGCACGATGTTCTAGGTTGTCTAATGTAAATGATGAGACTTGGAGTTGAATAATATCAACATCGGCACGTAGACATTGTTTTATGTTGGAGACTAGTCATGAAATACTACGCAAGAGATTTGCCATGATCGAGTGAGTAATCACTTTGGATCTAGCAAATAGTTTACAATTGACACTAAATACTACGCGAGAGATTTGCCACGATCGAGTGAGTAATCACTTTGGATCTAGCAAATAGTTTACAATTGACACTAAATACTACGCGAGAGATTTGCCACGATCGAGTGAGTAATCACTTTGGAACTAGCAAATAGTTTACAATTGACACTAAATACTACGCAAGAGATTTGCCACGATCGAGTGAGTAATCACTTTGGAACTAGCAAATAGTTTACAATGACACTAGTCATGAAATAATACGCAAGAGATTTGACACGATCGAGTGAGTAATCACTTCGGAACTAGCAAATAGTTTACAAATTGCTAGATGGGAACATATTTTGATTTTGGCTTGAGTTCTCTACTCTCTTCGAGAACCGAATTGTACTGTAAACGAAAATTTTGTGTACGACAATAAATTGTACAGTGTGTACGACAGTACAGCTACACTTGGACAATGTAAGTCCATGTAGTACCAACAAGAAAAGTCAAAACTGATCAAGAAGAAGAAAAGAGGATATTAATTTCTAATGCAAATTGGTAAAGATATACGTCATGTGTCATGTACCTAATACAGATATCTATAGGTACGAGTACTTACAGAATGCAAAGGCCAGTTGGTATATCTACTGCCTAACTGATTTACTGACTCATAAATAAAATCAATGTAACTCGACTCATGACTAAACGAGGAAACTTGAGATTTTCTTTTTAGCACCAAAATAATTATTTTACTTATTTACATACTTATTCATTATTTTACTTTTAAAATACATATTGAAATTATAAAAAAAATCTTATTATTGAGGAGCGGGGCAGCGCTCCGCCAAGTCAAATATACGTGATATATTACTTCACGTCACAATGTGCACTTTTCAAGTCCCTCCACAGCCGAAGGAAAAATATGTGGAGTGACTTTTGCGAAAAGTTACGAATAAAGAAAAATATATCACGAAGCAGCACGACTATTTTAGTTTCATTTTAGTAAAACTGGAGTGAGTTATCCTCAAAACGATGCTTTATAAAGGTATAATTACACACCCTAAACGGTAAGATATATAAAAAATCCTTGAGGAAAAATATATATAATCCACTATATATCTTGGTTTGTATACCAGCTATGACAGTTTGCTCAGGAGGAATCCTACAGCTACCGAAAGGACGCATGCTAGGTTTCGGGAAACTGCTAGTAAATAAATAAAGTGGAATATTCATTAAAAAACGAGCAAAAATAACCAAAATAGGTACCTACTCGTATATTCTTGTTTGAATTATAATCTCGGTATATGTATAGTGAACCCAGAAATCAATGGGCATAAAAAGTAATCCATAGAGTTCAGGAGCAGGAATGTAATTAGTTGATAACACTAGTAATCAATAATGATTGTTATGATCACAGATTCTGAAGTTAATCTCTTACCGTTAATCAGTACACTATAAAATTTCATCAGTTTCATTCTGGAATTATGTTCACATCTTTTTATTATTCACAGTACATTAAAAAGAAATATTAACAATAAACTCCCAATTTAATCACAGATTCTGAAGTTAATCTCTTACCGTTAATCAGTACACTATAAAATTTCTATCAGTTTCATCCTGGAATTATGTTCACATCTTTTTATTATTCACAATACATTAAAAAGAAATATTAACAATAAACTCCTATTACTAACAATCAATGATTGTTATAATCACAGATTCTGAAGATAATCTCTTACCGTTAATCAGAACAATATTTTTTTTTATATATAATGTATTATTTTATAGTGGTGCGTTTAACATGCACCAATCAGAACAATATAAAATTTCTATCAGTTTCCTTCTGCAATTATGATCACATCTTTTTATTATTCACAGTACATTAAAAAGAAATATTAACAATAAACTCCAATTACTAACTTTTGTGAGAAAACTCGAATCAAACAACAAATTGGCAATATCAATTGACATAAAATAAAATAATTGATGTTTGGGGGTTAGTAACATAGTTTGATTAGGGGAGGGGAGAACTTTCTGAAAAGCTAAAAAGTTTTAATCAAATTGGATACTGAATACTTTGGTCTTTTGATTAGAGTGTTTGTAGTTTCTCTCGAGTCAAATCAGAACAGTTGACGAGTCTAATTTGTCTATTTACTTTGCAATGATGTTCAGTATTAGGGCAATTTCAAGCATTATTCTGTTACTTCCTATGAGGAAAATCAATACAAAAAAAATCTCAATTAAAAGAGCTCCGGACAAGTTCGACAACTGGGAAGAGCCCTGGCTCTCCATCTAAAACTAGTCATACTTGGATAACTACAGATATATGATAAAAAGAAAAAGGCCCATAATAGATTAATTGGTATTCTGTATTTCTTGGCACCCAACAAAAAATTGGCAATACCATTTTTAAAATAAATAAATTTGGAGCTGTTTCGCCAAGTTACGTTTTACGGCTTTGCCACGAAGAAACGAACCGCACTTCATTTTATGTTGTATGAATTCGTTCCATTTATAGTAAAGATCCTCTGAAATTTTGGAATCCCAATTGAAAGTTTATTTTATATTATTCATATAATAATATTGCGTTTTATAAGTATAGATGCAAATAAAATCGATCAAAATGTCTGACACAACTATACACTTTGCCTAAAATATGCTGAATGGAAATCCCACATAATTTAGAGTGCGAAGCTTGCTATTATCATCATTTAAGTGTGTAATAAGAAGATATTTTTCAACATTTCATCTCTTACTAACTAAAATACTCATTTCAATCGGAAAGTGTGGCGGGAGAAATTTCTAATTTAAATGCAAAATTGCATTCATAAAATGACACTTTGGGAGATTAGAACTTTAAATAATCTGTCCCATTTCAATTACTGAAAATTAGGTAAAATAACCAAACATGATTATCACAAGAAATAAAATAATCAAACATGATTTTCACATAAAATAACCAAACATGATTATCACAAGAAATAAAATAACCAAACATGATTATCACAAGAAATAAAATAACCAAACATGATTATCACAAGAAATAAAATAACCAAACATGATTATCACAAGAAATAAAATAACCAAACATGATTATCACAAGAAATAAAATAACCAAACATGATTATCACAAGAAATAAAATAACCAAACATGATTATCACAAGAAATAAAATAACCAAACATGATTATCACAAGAAATAAAATA
>CM022874.1:21344007-21402155 GCA_012654025.1 Pachypsylla venusta | reverse complement strand
ATGAAAGAATAATTTTCTTGGTGTTTTTATAGAAGTGTTGGTGCATTTCGGCACAAAACAATTTTTATAATAGTCAGGCATACTTAGTTTAGAATCACTTGTAACTGATATTATGAGTAATAATAAATAATTATTGACTAAATAATTATTATTTCTTATCACATCACTTTTGATAAATCTGAAAATGTTTTGTTTATGTGTTGATGACGTCACTCCGATAAAAAATGGCGACCCGCGAAAATTACGCCGTTTCAAATTTTCTAATTCTCAAATGAAAATTTCTCACTGATTTCGGCTCTAAAATTAAAATCTGAGAGCATTATCGTAATCAGCGAGTTCTAAAACATTTAAATAAAGTGTTTTTGAAAAAAGTGGGACTGCCCCATTGGGAATCTGATGAAATTTAGAAAAAGAGAGCCAAGCAGTAAATACTGCAAAATGATTGGAGAATCGACCTTGGACTAGGTGACTCACTATCAATTAGCAGTTCAATTAGTCTTAATTATCACTTCGGAGAAGGTATTTAAAATTTCTAACAATGAGATGGCACCTGTTACTATGACAGACAGAAACAAATTTGTGAGAAATTACATAACATTTTACGTGCCTGATATCAAAATGTATGCTCTGGTTGATTCAGTCTTTTATAATAATGACCTAAAACGCCATTTTCTAATGCGAGGGGTTTTGTGTGTCCATCTCGTGCCTCGGACCGGTTTTTCATATGTATGCCTGTGTGGTGCACGAGAAAAGTATGGGAAAACCTAAAAATCTTGAGATTGAAAGTAGATAGCGACATGGGGTTTTCGCCATTGTTCATTAATTAAAACAATAGTTTTTTTTTGTGGTATGGGTACAATTTTTTCAACATTTAAGGGGCCACAGAGGCGGATCACAATTTTAAAATTTAAAATGTGAACCCCTCAATGACTACGACTCTGATAGAAATGAAAATGTGTACTTTTGATGATTTCAGTAGATGAGTAACCTTTTTAAGAACACAATAATTAAACTCTTAAATCGAAGGTCGAAATCGGTGCCTTTATACAGGGTATGACGAAATAAAAATTCAGACTTCTCTATCTCCGCCCCTGATTATTTTCTTCTTTTCAAAAAGTGTAAATGCAAGTTAATCCTTATTTTATTCCAACTTTTAAATTAAAAAATAAAATTGGTACCATTCCATTTAAAATTCTTGAGAAACCGAAACTTTTGTTAAAATGTCATTTCCGAGGATCGAACCTGGATTTAGCTATGACCAATCGAATAGCCATGGCCCCTTTTCTATCCCTAGGATCAATCAGAATTCAAAAATTCCAAGCCATTCAAAAGTTACAGGGCTCCCCGCTATTACTTCTGGGACATACTCACATACTGTATATTGAAAGCTCGCCGTATTATTATTTCAAAATAATTATTTTAATCTGAATCGATATTGTCTTTTTGTAAATATTTTTATTATTATTTTAAAATTCCTTTATAAATATTTTTATAACCTCTAATATATTTAAATTCATAATTTTATAAATATATTCATTTGATATGCTAGGGGCAAATAGTTGTATGTAGTCAACCTAGTACTCGGATTAGCATAATTACCTACAAGTAAAAAGTGATGTAATCAGACGATACTTTCGGTTAATAATCAGGTAGATGGACAATAAAATAAAAATTTCTCACGTAGGCATTATGGTAAGTTGTTTGATTTCACCTTCTGTTCAATGTTTCTTCTCTTTCCATTCTTTCTCTCTCTAATATTCTTCCTTTCAACTCTTTTCATTAAATTTTCTTTCATTTTGCACTCATTTTCTCATGACTCCTCAATTTTTCTTTGCTAACCATCATTTTCATCACTTTCATCCTCTAAGAAATTTTTTAGCGTGGTTTAAATAAATTGAGAAAAATTTGGTAGATTATAGCCTATTAATAAGGAACGAAGTGGGCTCTAGTTTTAACTCCACGATTTTTCTTTAAACGTCTGTTTTTGTCTGTCTGTTTCATATCATCCATCATACCTCACGAACTCCTTGTCCGATTTTTGGTATGGACATTATTTGGGTAGTATGCATGAAAACGAAGCAAATGCTCTTTCTATAGAAAATACTAAACGGAGTGTAAGCATATGCTACGATTTTTATGCATAAAGTGTAATAGTCTTCCTACTAGTAAAGTTCTACGAAGTATGATGACTGTACTCCATTACGTAGGTATGCATGATAATATGGAAGGAATGTTTAAGTGTTTGGAAAGTTTGAAGTAAAGTGTCATTGCTTCTTTCGTATGCATAAACGGGAAACGCTGCGAAGCAGATGCATCACTCAGTAGTAAGGCCTACTATGATTTCATGTCCTGCAACTTATTAGGTTCATAGAAACGCAGAAATTTAGTACACAAACAGGGTGTTCCCAGAATTATGAACACTAGAAAGTTCACAGCTCCTGTTTGAATTAACGGAAATAAACAAAAACCTACTTCTTTCATTTCAAACAAGAGCCACATCGAATATTTCATGGTAAGGTGAGTATTGAAAAATTAAAATGTTAAATCCGTTCTATGTTGCGCTCCGTAGTATTCCGGGCGCTTTCAGTCATTATCTCTTTTTTTCTCATGACCGTTTAACGGCCTTAATTTTTTTGAAGAGTACTTAAATTCAGATATTTTTGTTGTATGCATTTTGTAAAAATAAATATTCGTGGGGGTTGTATACCAGCAACTAACTATTGATGGACTTGTTATTGGCTAACATTGGATGGACTCGTTATATTGGACTGCATTTTGACGAATATAAGGCCGGCTATGTTAGAAAAGTGTTGCGAAACACATAATGTTATATACTTTGAGAGTAATAAAGCCGAAAGAATAATTGGTCATTTAAATATATATTTATCTGTGTAACTCCCACCCTCGAACGATATTTTGCAGCGCACAAACGAAAACGGAGAAGCTAGCTAGAACTGACCTACATTCAACATTCTGATGAATATATTAATTACCAACCGAAGCTGTTACTGGCTGGAGCAGTAAATTGTACCCAAACTGAAATAAATAACTCACCTTTAGTCTCCTATAACTTAAATAAGAAACTAACAAGCTCGCCAAAACATGGGCTTTCTGGGTGGGATAAAGCTACCAACTTCGTCATTATAGGTAATATCTACACTGTATCTATGCAAAATTAATATGTCAATACGTTTGCCCAGTGGAAAAAGAACAAATCAGCTATCAGATTTTCCTATTTATATCTAATATAAGTTAGTAGAATACCTTTACCTTTTTTTTTTACATTTAACTATTACCTATTTAGATATTGATTTATAAAATAGGAAAAGATAATTGCACTACTTAATACTTACGTCAAATGTTCGCCTCCATTTGAATGAATTGCTGATAATGCATAAAAAGGAAGCTTTATTAATAAATTGTAATGTTAAAAATTCTAACACGTAATGAATAAAATAACTCACTCTTACTAAATTAACACAGATTTTATTAAAATTACCTAGATAAAGACAAAAACTTCAGAAATAAAATATTTCACTTGTGATGTAAAATCTAAAAAAACTTCAACTCAACTCTATCTGAAAATAATGTTTGTTTTCATGGAAATAAAAATTGCGCAAGTTCGAAATGCGCACGCATAATATTTTGAAATTTTATTTTTCAAATGAACAAAATCGTTAAACTCAGAAATTTAAAATTCAAGCATGCAATTATTTTGTTAAGCAGAACGAATTTTGTTATTTGTTACAAAATTATAGCTAGTCGTAATATTTTCCTCAGAAAAAGTGATAAAATACTAGTGAAACTTTCGTAAACGAATTAATTTACATCTTACTCATCATTCTTTGATAAAATTTTATCTATTCAGAGTTGTTTATGAATTCATTGGGCTAATCTCTCAGAAGTAAAATAAACAATATAATAGTTGTTTATTATAAGAACGGCACATGTTATTGGACCGACGCGACCGAATAATAATAATCTGGTTCGATCTAGACAAAGTAGGTAATTACAATAATTCAATATTCAGGTGCGAGGCAACTGCATCTTATGGTCGCATTGTTCTTTTCGGTTATTTTTATTACTTTTATTTTATTTGAAATTAATAATTCAATATCGGAATATCATTCTTCTGTGCAAAGTGCAAAATTTTGACCGTTACCGGACGCAATGATTTGTCATAAAAAGCTTTTGAAATAACAATAACGACACTGTTCAGGTTATTTTTCATAATCATTGCGCTTGCGCCTACAAGTCGACATTACCACCACGCAAGGTATAATTGAGGGGCTAACAAAAAAAAGGGCGTAAGGTTGCTATAAGCCCTTTTTATTCTTTTTACTGTTATTGCAGATTCTGAAGCAGAATATTGTTCTGCGCATGTCAGAAAACATTTCTTCTCAATAATATCTCTTTTCTTTACCGAGTTAGGTATGGCTGATTTTCTACATCCAGTTTTGGTAAAATGGACGGACTCAAACGGATTGTGTTTTTATCCGACGCCTGTGGCGGCCAGAATAATAATATCCTGATGGTTTGGAATGTGGTTCGCTACGAAGTTCTCAGTGGATATATTACATCTGTACCCCATTAGAGGCCGTTCATTTTCCCAATGCCGCAAATTTGGCGTCTAAGAAAATACAATAAAAAATGTTGAGAGTGTGTATCACTTCAAGGAATACCTATCAGCGATGGTTGAATGTAGAAAAACCCATCTCCATTCAATTTTGTGAAGGATCATTCACTGATAACTTTAGAGATGTCTTTCCTTCTTTGTTCTTGAAGAAACCCGTGATCAAAGGCAATACTTTTACCATCCAGAAATCCGTGCAAATGAAATACAAAAGTAATGGAACTCTACTTGTTCTCGGACTTACATGGAAAACTGCATACCCTACAAAGTGTCGATTGCTGAAAGTTTACAAAATCTTGACAGTGTGTTTGGTAACTTGAAAACTCGCCACTTTGCTGGTGTGAGTGTGAATATTAAGAAAGTTAAAGATGTTCAAGATCTGTATAAGTTCATTAGACGATTAGACCACCAAGTAAGACAGTTTGGTATGTTGAGTTTTTTCAAGATGTCAACACTGAGTTAGTTGCTACTGACTCGGAATCTGACCCAGATGAGTTAGATTAGTAGATTTGTAGGAGTTAGTAGGTACCCTAATGTATGTTATTAAAATACCTATAGCTATGAGAATAAAAAAAGCACCTTGTTTTTAATTTTTGCCAAAAAATATCTTCTTTTTATTCTATTTTTTTCTCGAAAAATATGAGTTCAAAAGAAAAGAAAAAAAGGCTTATAACCGATTTTTTTTAAAGGGCCAAAATTGATATAAATAAAGGAATATCAACTGTCTTTTTTTCTTCTTTGAATCAGTTCCCGAGACTTGAAATAAAAAAAAAAAAAAAAAAAAAAATACCGGCAGCCAATTAAGTACAGTACTTTAAAATTTACGACAAAAACTTTAAACGCAATTATCTCAAAAGCATTTTTTCTCTCTTATGCCCTTTTTACTGTTAGCCCCTCAATTGTATAATGCATTAATAATATAATTATAGGTATTATTCTAGATGCAGTGGAGGATACAAGGCGCGGGGGGGGGGTATATATGGATTCCCCCTACAAAAAAATCCTTTAAATGTTTTTTTTTATGAATCATCTGGGATAGTAGAGCTAATTTAGGTGCTCCTAGATTGGCAGATATTTCAATTTACTCCTTTAGAATAGATATTCATGTTTGGCATTAGTGCTTTTAAGAACTCTCGTCCAAACGTACAGTTTTGGCATGGGCATATCTCAGTCTCGTTATATTTCTCATCTGCAGTGAGAATTGGTGGGTAATGACGGTAAGCATGACGGCAGCCATGAACAGGTGTTTACATGTTCACTTCTTGCAAGACATGCAGGAATTAAGTAAAAATCTTTGGCAAGTTGAAAATTTTTCAAAACTGACGGGTGAACTGTATATGTCGCTAGTTCTGTGTTTAACCGGCCATTTTTCATCATTTTGGCATTAATACCAAAAATGCACGTTCAAATGGCACTTTAAACTTATGCATAATAAACTCTTTTTTTTAATTTGACTTAACGTCTCTTTAACAGCTATTGGTCATTCAAGACGGGGGATTCACCAGCCATTCACTGGAAACTATGTGAGGTCAATGTGGGTAGCATACCAGCTACCCACATTGACCTCACCCAGCCTGGGTTGGGCCGGAAAAATAGATACAGCATCACGAGGGCAAGAAACCACGTGGGCACCCACATGGCACAACCTCGCTGGACTTTGCTTAACTTCAGTAATCTATCGGGAACTGGTGTATTCAACGTACCATAGACGCTGGCTACGCATAATAAACTGATCTCTATTTTAAATGGGTTGTAACTTACTTTCAATTTTCTTAATATAACTACTTAAAACATACGCTAAAAGTTTATCGTAATAAATACATCCAATACTTTTAAACCGAACACATACCTATACTCATAATTCTCTGATCTGTAAACCTCAACCATTTAAAATGACCTCCACGAGGTATGGTGATCAAAATCAGCAAGTTCTCATATACCTAATATATATTATGTTCAATGTTCATATCGTGCAAAGAACAGACAAACAGAAAAATTGTGAAGTTAAAACTAGACTTCAATTTGACTAGTCGGTGAGGTCGATAAAGGTTTTCGTTAGCCAACGATTGAATACAACATTTCCCGTCAGATCACTGAGGCCAAGCAACGTCGGGCGTGGTCAGTACTTGGATGGGTGACCGCTTGTGAACACCACGTATCGTTGTCTCATTTTTCCGGCCCAACCCAGGCTGGGTGAGGTCAATGTGGGTAGCTGGTTTGCAAGTTTCCAGCGAATGGAGGGTAAAACCCCCGTTTTGAATGACCAATAGATGTTAAAGAGACGTTAAGCCAAATTAAAAAAATATATAAAAAAAAAAAAGGTTTTCGTTTTTCTATTTTCAATAATGAACCTTTGGAATCTTCCACCTTCTCCAATATTCAAAAATCTATTGACTGAAAATTATGAATGATATTTTGCTGTAAAGGTCCCATCAGGGACGTTACAGTTAGTGAGTTAGTCGTCACTCATAACGAAGGGTTGAAATAGGGATTGAGAATAATCATAATTGATCGAAGGAAGTGAGATCTAGTGTTAACACCCCGATTTTTCATTTAACATCTGTTTGGTAATCTACTCGTTCTACGATAAATGTCGAACGCCTTGTCCGATTTCGGCGAAATTATGAGTATTTTTATGTTAATAGATTTTTGGACCTCTTGGCTAAATGGTGGGTCTTTAAGATAAGTAAGATCTAAAGTTCACAGATTTTGTAGGGGTAATAATAATGAACCCATGTTCAGAGTTGGCAATACTTATTTTCTTCAGAAAATCAATGTCCTGCAACTTATTAGGAAAAAACTTGATAAAAGTTTTATTTTTGAAAAGAACGCGTGTATAACGGTCATTTTATAAAGAATGTATTTATTAATCTTGGTGGTATTAGGAAAGGCCCTTTTCATTAGTGAGTCGAACATACTGGTTGTCGTGTTTGGTAATAATTAAAACAAGTCCTTATAACATATAACCCTGGTCCTTTAAATTATTGGCTTTTGACACACCATGCAACATGTGTTTTGTTTGTCTAACCAGCTATTAAACAATGTTTGTATTTTGTTTTTATTTTAGTGGAAAAAAGGTTCGTTATTTAGGCAATAAATTTTAAACTAATATAAAAAATTAGATCCCTGGGCGCCTACATGCGTTTGAATGAAAGTACCAAGTAAAATTTGTTCATTTCACTTTAAATAACTCTGCCTTCTCTGATAAATCTATTCCATCCCTCGATAATATTGTTTAACTACGCAGTCAAAATTACCTACGCTATTTTTTATATTTGTCCGTATAGCGGAGCACGGGTAAACACCTCTACCTAGTTATCTAAATAATATATGAAATATGTTGGATGTATTTGTATGAGTGTATGCTTTCTAAAAAAAAATTGATGGGAATGAACCCCCCCCCCACCACCAAAAAAAAACCCTCAAAAAGGTCAAACCATTTTGGAGGAAAGAATTATTTTTCGGTCAACTTTTCCATGTTAAGGCCAAGCAACATAAAATTATTAACTTTATTTATTAACTCAAACTTGAAAGTTATGTTATAGAAAAAATTATGAAAAATTGAAATAGAGCATTGACGAAGTACGGGACACACCTGCCGTTCAAAACATACAAGAGAGAAAATATGCGGTTGTTTGAGAGCGGTTCTGCAGGTACAATTTCGTTGTACCTGCAGGCTCTTGGTTGAACTGGACGTGAAGTAATTATAAGTATTGTGAAGTAAGTAAAAGTAATTATAAGTGTACTGTGCAGCATTGTTATTGCAGATTGCAGATAAAATGCTGATGATAATGATCAAACTATTTGCGACAAACAAATAAAAACTTAGGTAATGCTGAAATCGTTGTCATATCTACCTTAAGTTATGCAAAAGTTTCAGTCTGATATGCATAGCTTTGGAACTAAAGTCAGTTTCTCAAACAAATACCCTCCGTCCTATATACAGGGGGGATCAAAAGTCACCATGCTGGGGTTTAAAAATTTAATCACTTTTGCGTATTTATATATTTTTTTTTTTTCAGACAAAATGATTTTTTTGCACTAATTTTCCATAACACATCTTTCAAAATTTTTGGCTATAGCCTTCGAATTTCTGCAACAATGTTGGCCTTGAGTTCAAGGACTGTCTCGGGCTTGTTCACATATACCCGCTCCTTCAAATAACCCCAAAGAAAATATTCGGGTGCTGACAAATCTGGCGAACGCGCTGACTAATTAATTTCCGAATTTCTGGAAATTATTCGCTCTTTAAAAATATGCCTTAAAAGATAATTGATCGCTGATTTAAATAAAAAATTCTATTATTCTGGTTCTTTGTTCAATTGTGAATCTCTTTATTATTTATTTACTCGTATATAATCCTAAAAAAATATATATTTATATATATAAACGGAAAAGTTATTAAATTTTCCCATTGTTTGACTGCAGAATATTTTTACATAATATTATAAACACTCGGTATAGTAATTTTACCTTCTTCACCGAAAGTATTTCTCACTTCGAGTATTTTATCAAACAATCTAATTACAAAGGTCAACGATTTACCACGGTTGATACAATAGTCAGATAACTTAAGTTAAGCAACATAGGATTTGGATGGGAGCCCGCCCTTGGGCACCACGTTTCATTGACCTTGTCTAGTTGCACTCAACTTCGTGAGGACAAATGTGGAGCTTTTGTTGATTATTGCGATACAGTTAAACTGGTACCTATAGTAAACTTAGTTGCCTCAGTTGCTCTAAAATAAAATTGTCGTAGGCTGAGGAGTAATCTAACGGACAAAACTCTGCGGTATCTAGGTATTTTATATCTTTATAATTTTTTCATATTAAGATATGAGGATTTTTTTTTTAAAAAAAAGTTATGCCGCGGAACCGCTTTCGCATTACTTCAGGGAAGATATTCGGTCTACCTTGTGGTGTTTATTAAACACTGAACTGACCGCACCCTATCACTGAATTTTACAAAATGAGTAAAAAACATGCATTTGGTTTATTATTTTCAACAATGCACCTTTTTAGATGACCGTGCATTTATAAGCCCCTCAATTTTCGAGATTTTTACTATTCCAGAATCAGTTTTAGTTGAATGTGTATTAATCAATTTTGCACTAAGTAAAAAAATGGGTTTTCATTTGTAAAAATTAATAGGGAAAATTCACTATTTTGATCTATGCTTTCTTTCTTTTTAGAGCAGCTGCAGGGCACCTTTTTTTTTGGCTTAACGTGTCTTTGACCTCTATTGGACATTACCCCCCCACTTGCTGGAAACTTGCAAACCAACTACCCATATTGACCTCACCCAGCCTGGGTTGAGCCGGAAAAATAGCCTGTATTCCGCGGGTGCGAACCCACGTGGACTCCCACATGGTACAACCTCGCTGGAAGTTGCTTAACTACAGTAATCCAACGGGAACTAGTGTATTCAACGAGTTCCATCACAGTACGCACCACACCCAACGTTAGTTAACTTCAGTGATCGAGGGGAACTGGTGTATCCAACGTGATAAATAGTTAGCAGATTTAGTTATATGATTAAAAGATGAGAATTCTGGAAAGATCTAGCGAGGAACATCTCATGACACCAATGGCTGATCACGAGTCACAACTGATAAACCGAAAGATAACAGCATTACAATCAGATTACCAACAGAGTTGTCAAGCAACATTTAGGCAATGCTATCACTGACGTCATGCTGGATAACAATCATTTTTTTTTATTTCCTACTGTCGTACTTAACATCATTCATCAACAGAGAACTCTTTTTCCCCCCGTCAGAATCCATTCTCAAATATATTTGTCAATATGATTCATCATCCTAATAAACAGAACACCGACAAGGATGCTTGAGTTAATTCTTACAAATAATGAAAAGGTTTAGTCTGAGTAAGGAGTCATTCAACCTAACAAGGAGAGTATGCTCAATAGGGCTATGGAATACTTGCAATAGAAAATATGCGACTAAGAGGAATTCTTATACAGGGCGATTGTGCATAATTTGATATTCTTAAGCAGGGAAAGGTTTCCCTTTCTTACTGAGAAAGGTGTCCGCAAGTTTGAATGGGCCACGTCGAACATTTCCTGCGGATTTTAGCACAATCCTGACGCACGATAGTACTATTTCAGGAGATAAAATATCTGTAAGGGTAAAGAATGTTCAAGGATACGTTGAACATTTCCTGCGGAATTTAGCACAACTCTGACGCAGGACAGTACTATTACAGGAGATATACTATCTGTAAGGGTGAAGAATGTTCAAGGTTGGATATATAAATGTTCACAAATTTAGAGTAGCATGTGCCCCGAGATTTTACTGAAATTATGAATGGACAGGGATAGTATGGATGTGTCAATTAAAAAGAATTGGTATTTTCATGACCTTTGGAATGGACCAAAAGAACAAAAAAATACACTCTTCAAAATTTTATATTTTACGGTTCATGGTAGTTCGCGCCATGAGCGACACTTTTATACGTACAATTTTAATCCACCCGCGGTAATAGATGATAATGTAACCAATTTAAAACCTTCGCTTTAAATAATAATCCGTGAAATGAAAAAAAAAAGTTTAAAAGATTAAATTTTGAGGGTAAAATGTTTTATGACAAAGAAAAAGCTTTGGAGTTTTAAATTAGAAACTTTGGGAGGGCATCAAAGAAGAAAAAAAAAAACATTCTTTGCTGGACATTTTCCAAACATATGTTCGGTTTAAATTACTTTCTCTCCTCTATTAGATGTGCTGGTGTGTTATAGGGGGAGGCGAAAATCTTGTTACATATTTTATTTTCTCAAAAATTGATAACTTAGTGACGGTTGTTTGGATTTATTCAATGGTTATCTGCTATCTGTGTGTAGTGCTTCGAAAAAGAAAAGAAATCTCTTCTTTTATCCATCCGTAAGAACTAGGAATAGATGGTCAATGGTCATATCCATTAGAAATTACCAATATGATAATGACTGTCAATTTAAAAAGGTGAATTGAAGAGGTGCAAAGATTTTTTATAAAAACTTGATTCAAAACTAGTAGTTCTGTGGACTCAATTTTTTGTGGGGCGAACAGACGGATGTTTAAACAATTAAGGGAAACTGTTGAAATCAGGTGCATGATGCCCATGTTAAAAAGCTTAAATAAAAAATAAACTTAAATAAACTTCTCCCAAATTTCAAGTCTGTATGTTTATCCATACTTGAATTACGTTCATTATGATTTAGTCAGACAGTACGTCAGTATACGAACTGGTCTTTGCGATTTCCACATTTAGGTACTAAAATTTTGTGTTTGTTTCACTGGTTTTTCTGTTGATTGATTGACAGGACTAGTTAACTAGCCTTTGTGTTCCGCTGGAATAAACTAGGAAAGTCGATTTTTTAAATGTCCGACATCTTGAAAACAAAGTGTAAATTATATACTTATACCTAGATTAGAGTATTTTGAGTCGGACATTGTTCTTTCTTTTGTAGTAGGGAAGGTAAAAACAAGTTTGTGTGTGGTAACGTTATTCTGAATCAACCAGTATACAGTATGTCCCAGAAGTCCTGCCCGGTGCCCATAACTTTTGAACCGCCTGGAATTTTGGAATTCTGTTTGTTTCTAGAGATAGAAAAGGGCCCATGGCCATTCGAATGGTAATATCAGTATCCAGGTTCGAATCCCGGAAGTGGCTTTTTTTTTACACAAAGAGTCGATTTCTCGGGAAATTTAAATGGAATGGTACAAATATTTTTTTGAAAAATAAAAGTGCCAATAAAATAAGGAATATTCCCATTTTTGTTTTTTCAAAAAAATAATCAGGGGCGGAGCCAGAGGGGTTCAAAACCAAAACTTGTTACACCCTGTATAACGAAAACCGAATATTATTTTGATGTAGAAATTCGTTAAGAGTGGCTCAAAAAAGGTTTTCCATCTACATAAGTAATAAAAATAACAACTTTTAAGTTTTATCAGTGCCGTAGGTCGGGAAAACCAAATCTCGTATTTCTACCAGAGGTTAAAATGACGACTTTTAGAAAACGGCCATTTTGGGTTAGAAGGTCTGAAGTAAGTATATGATTTAAGACTTAAAATGGGGAGTGGCCTTAATAAGGAACCATTTTAGCCCAACAAAATAATTACTAACCCTCACACTCATTCACAACAGGGCCTTATTAATGAGAAAATTTCAATGGAAAAACTGCATTTGTTCTTAATATGCAGTTTTTCTATGGAAATTTTCTCATTAATAAGGCCCTGTTGTGAATGAGTGTGAGGGTTAGTAATTATTTTGTTGGGCTAAAATGGTTCCTTATTAAGGCCACTCCCCATTTTAAGTCTTAAATCATATACTTACTTCAGACCTTCTAACCCAAAATGACCGTTTTCTAAAAGTCCTCATTTTAACCTCTGGTAGAAATACGAGATTTGGTTTCCCCGACCTACGGCAATGATAAAAAATAAAAGTTGTTATTTTTATTACTTGTGTAGATGGAAAACCTTTTTTGAGCCACTCTTAACGAATTTCTTCATCAAAATAATATTCGGTTTTCGTTATACAGGGTGTAACAAGTTTTGGTTTTGAACCCCTCTGGCTCCGCCCCTGATTATTTTTTTGAAAAAACAAAATATTCCTTATTTTATTGGCACTTTTATTTTTCAAAAAAATATTTGTACCATTCCATTTAAATTTCCCGAGAAATCGACTCTTTATGTCAAAAAAGCCACTTCCGGGATTCGATCCTGGATACTGATATTACCATTCGAATGGCCATGAGCCCTTTTTTCTCCCTAGAAACAAACAGAATTCCAAAATTCCAAGCGGTTCAAAAGTTATGGGCACCGGGCAGGACTTCTGGGACATACTGTATACCTACCTATACCCAGTAATACCCAGTATATACCTACCTAAGATCCCAGACAAAGTCTAAAAATAATTATCAAAATAGCATGGGTGAAGATAAAAAGAAAAGCGTTACAAATTTAGGGAAAAAATAAATTGTGGACATTTTGATTGTGTAAAGACATAATCTGCCCTTTTCCCGTTATTGAAAAGTGTCGGCCCCACTAATTGAATCGTTATCTTTTTCTTTCTTTTTGTTAATTTTTGGAAGCTATAATTTATTGCTTTTCAGTAGGTTTCGGATTCCGTTAATTCAATTTTTGTTTTATGTTCCTACATTTTACAAACATGATGAAACTTTTTGGTTGTACCTAATTCCCTTATTTATAGGCAGATATCGGATATAGCCTTATGTTTACTTTTTTTTGCGACGTGGTTGGGGACTAATTTTTCACCAAAGTCCTTCAATAGTTGAGAGATACCCATCACACTAAAAAAAAAAAATGGTCTTTTCTGAGTTTACTTTTATATTCCATGACATCTTCTAAACCAAAAATCATTTTAAATGAAGATACATTTTTCAACATCATCAAAAGGCCTATATTTAGGAAGCTCAAATAAAGACGGAGATGTAACAAAATAAAAATTCCATTATTTCAACCTTTGAACTCATTTGTCTTTCAGACTCTGAGTAAAAAATTGTCGTGCCCGTTTTATTATTCTGTCCAATGTCTACGATAAGAAATATTGTGTTGACCTTTTCCATGCCAACTGCTCTTCGTCTTCGTGTATTATGTTAGCGGTAAGAACTCGGGGAGAGGCCGTGCGGAGCACTCATGGGGGATATTATCTCTTGATCATTGGGACTCAGGTAAAAAAAAATATCTATTATTAATGTGCTTCAAAATTTTGAGATAATTTACGGCAGGATTTTCGTAACAATCTGTTTTTAAGTTGCGGCAATGAAATAAGTGAACTTTTGATTCGTTTATATCTGGACGCCTGGTATTTGAATTTTTTATATACACTATCAGCAGAACTACTTCTTAGGGTAATTAATTTACATTTTTCCATGAAATCACTTTACACAACTTCTTATTCTTCATTATAAAATATTATAATACCCAATGGGGTCGCAAATAGCGCATTTTACTGTTACTCCAGACATCTCCGTGGCAGAAGTTTCATCAAACTCTGCTTGCACAAGGGAGGTACCAAATTCGAAACCTGGTCATCTGGTCAGAGAGAATATTTGAAAGTTTTTTTTTCTAGCTGATCCCCTTCAGGACAATAAATTGTGTAGCTATAGTAATAGCGACAAGTAAGTATTATGGTGTAATTTTCAAATATACCATGGTGATATTTGAGTGACTTTTAAAAATATCTTGTCCTCAAAAATTCCTCAGACATAAAAACAGAAAGTATTATTTCCTGAAATATTTCTATGCTTTTAATGTTTTTGATTACACTCACCTCATGATTGAGAAGATTTATAATAATAAAACAAAATAGTACGATTTTAAAAATAATATTAATATGTTTTCATTATTAATTTAATTCATTTCAATAAATTAAAAATCAAGTTCATTTTAATAATAGTAAGTAATTTTTTTTCAAATAGAAAATAATTAAAAATACAATACACTGAAACCTGTATTAGCATAAATATCACCATACGTGGCAGATTAATAATTAGATATCCGATTAATTACTTATACCCAGACCCTTCCTCGTGTACATCTCACTAAAAACAATTTCTTAACAATTTCTTAATGTGTCAAAACTCCTCAAAACACCTGTCCATTTCAGACATCGGTGCAAAAAATTGATATTCCAATAAATTTCAATATTTATTTTTGGGCGTAATTGGAAAAAAATATCAGAATATACATTTCGGTGCAAAAACCAGACACCAGAAACGAATATTTATTCAGATGCTAAGAGAAATCTCTTGTCTGTTTAACTAGTCAGTGATGGATTCGTGGAAAACCCCAGATAAGTCCTGGAATTATTTACTTATGTCAGGTTAGTCAGGAAGCAGATCCAGTCTAATATTTTTGACTTAAATTCCCTTCCAGATTTTTAGGAACGGGATTTTTTTTTTTGGATTTTTGGAAACCAAAACAATATTTAATATTTGTGCCTCTTAATAAGTTTAATCAGTTTCATTTTTCCCATTTAAACAATTTACCATGAATACTTGTTGTTGCATTGTATTTTTCAATTACTTCGTACAATTGGTAGATACCTACCTAATGGTAAAATAATTATAAATTAAATTTGAAAATAACTTAATAGAGAACAAATTAATGAAGTATTAAATCTTAAGATAGCAATTAATAAAAAATATATACAGAAAATTTACAATAACCAATACTGATGATAATTAAATACCAATCATGATAGACTGTGATGCCATTGTGCTTTCATATAAGAAAATATTAGCCTTTCAAGTAAGATTCACGCAATGGAATTGAGTGACACAAGTTTTTAAAGTTTTATAATCTGTCGTACAAAGAAGCCTATGTCACCGGTTGAATGTCTGAAGCGAATAATTGTTAAAGTCTTTTCCTTTTTTTACCCTCGAGATTAACTTCTTGCAAAATAATTAAAGATCCACATAAATAGCTAATCTGCGTGATAATATCCAAGCTTTCCATCGATATGGTTGTACTTACTAATTTCTAGACATGTTTTACTTATTTAATGTTCTCACTATGAAGCATAGTTAAATGAAGTCCTTATATCTGTACAAACAATTTAATAAATATTTTATACATAAACAATGTGGGGTGAGGCGTGTTGCTTCCTCGAGGACCTCGACCTATTCGTATCATACCTGCGGTCATTAGATTGACTAGTACTTTCTAAATGATCGTGAGGGGTGGCGTAAATTCCATTATTGTGTTCATGAGGATTGGCATAGACGCCACTGCTATGATTTTTCCATTGGTCAAAATATTGAACATCTTGAGAAGAAGGCGCTTTCTTTCTTAATGAACTATTAAAAGAAGGCTGAGTTGAGCTACAATTGAAATTTTCATTTGATGCAAACTTTCCTGGGAAATTATTTCTGTTGATCTTACTAATTTTTCCTCGAAAGGAGTCATTAATTGGAATTTTCCTAGGGTAGTACTCGTTTTCTGACCTTGGTATTGCACCATTGAGCGTTTGGTAGTTTTCATTTCCCGCAATTGACCTATTAAGATTTTGGTGTATGTCTGGTATTTTTATAGTTCCATTCTGGATTTGATGATGTGGTCTATTGAACTTATTAGTCAGCGGCTCCTTCTCATAGATGTGCTCCTCATTGTATGGCACTTGCATATTCCCAGTATACTTATCATAAATTTGCATTTGTCCCTGCAATGAAACGTTTGGACACATTTTTTCATTGGGAAAACCATTCGATTTTTCATTGGATTCGTATTGGTTGTTGGGAGTTGAGTACAACATCAATATTGGCGTAGGATGGCTGTTTAGGTAATTCTCACTGTAAGAACCTTGTCGGAGATTTTTGTTAATTTTATCTTTCCAGAGCATTCGTTTCCTATAAATGAAGAACATTAATATACAAATGACGACTGAGGACAAGATGAGCAACATGAGTGCAACCAAGTAGATCAAAGTGTTGGTCTCACAGTGTACAAACTTTTCGGAAACATCTTTCAGTTCTTTTCCTTTGATTTCCAATGGCGAGGAACACTTTAAGTTTTCCAATATTATGGTTAGAGTATGATTATTTTTTGCTATTTTTTCGATTTTGCTAGCTTTCGTTGATGAAACTGGTGCAAAGGAACTATTCACACTAATTTCGCCTGATGAAGTAGTGGTTTCCACCGTTGTTTTAACCTGCAGCTGTACCAATATCCATAACCAAAGCAAATTACAATTACAATGCAAGGGATTATCACTTAAGTCAAGAAATGTAATTCTCTCAAGCGGAAAATGTGCTGCTTCTAAACTAGTCAAAGCGTTTCCTTTCAGAGAAACAGCTTTCAGATTGGAATTTCCTTGAAATAATTTTAAAGGAAATTGTTTCAGATTCATATTCTCATTGATGATCACTGTTTCAAGTTGGATATTGTCTACAAAGGCTCTTTGATCAATAAACATTAGGTTGGGGATAAGATTGATTTTGACCTCTTTTAAACTAAACAGGCTTTTGAATGCAACACTGTCAATGCTATTGAAGTTGTTTCCACTTATATCCAAGTGAACTAGGACACTCAGTTTGCTTAACTGTTTCGTTGGAATAACGGATAAATTATTGCCAGACAAGTCTAGAGTATGCAGCGATCTCAAAGTGATAAACGAGGTTTCATTAATTTTTGAAAGTATATTTGATTTTAGCGATAACGTATGCAAGTTTGTCATGGCAAAAGGAAACGAATTGTCAACAAGATCGTCAATTAAGTTATCATTTAGATACAAAAAATGAAGAGACTGATGCGGCAAATTGCTCAAAACATTAGAAGGGACGTCCATAATCTGGTTGTTATCTAATTTTAGAATTCTTAAATTCTTTAGCGTGATAAAAACGTCATTTTCTTCAAAGGAAGTTATGTTATTGAATGATAATATCATTACTTCTAAACTATTGGTATCACGAAATGCAGTCTTGTGAATAGAACTTATTTTATTATAACTTAGATCTAAAATTTTCAAAACTTTTAAGCCTTTGAATGTATCTTTGCTTAGCGTTGATATTTCATTATAACTAATATTTAAACTTAGAAGTTTATTTTGGAACTCAAAATTGTGAGAACCAAGCACGTTTATTTTATTTACAGATAAATCTAATGTTCTGAGCTCTATGTAGAAGCTTAAAGTATAATGGACGTTAGAGATACGATTCTCCTTCAAGATTATGATTTGTACTTCAGGGTTGAGCTGAATAGGAACAACTTCAAGTCCAGCGTCTATACAAGATGTCTCGAGTTTCTGGTCGTAACAATAACATCGAGAGGGACAGATTGCTTTGTTGAATTTTATGATGGATAAAATTATCAGAAAGCTGATAACAAAAGATTTCATTATGATTTTCACTAGAATCTACAATTTAAACTTAAAACTCTTTGAAAATTTGTTTAAAATTTCTGACATTTCTGTTGCAGAAACTCAATTTTTGAATGAACAAAACCAAGGCCTAACAGTACACCACTTCAATGTGGTATTGTGAGCTTCAATTCTTCATCCATCTGAGGAGGATCTTCTGTACGTAAGACTTCAAGTCTGCTTGAATGATGGAATCAATATCAGATCTAGAACAGAAGAAATTAATAAATGTTAATTGTGATGTTGTGATGTTCTGGCTGATCAGAAGAAGTTAAGCGCGAAATTTGAAAAATTTCATTTTGTTAACCCTCGAATACAACGCATTCATGATTTCAAATTTTATTTGACGATTACTACCTACTTGTAGGTACAATAGCTTTGTCATTTGGGCAAACAGCTATTATCTTACTTGCACGTAGTTCCATGTTACTCAAAATCTCTACTATCTTGTATATGACTGCAAATTCTATGCAACATACCTAGTATACATTTTCTATTTCCGGTATTTCCTTGCAGCTATTTCCATGTTACTCATGATGACTACTTTTCTATAAATTTTGTTCTCCAGTATCTCCCACACATGTTATATCAACATGTCCTTCAAAATTCTATTAAAATCTCACTTTTTCACCTCCATAATTTTCCTTTCCTTTTCTTTATTTTTTTTTTTTTTTTAAAAAAAATCATGCTGGGAATTATTTTTTAATTTACATTTTGATTATTTTTCCCTTTTTCATTATTATTTCGGACTTCAACTTGACTTTTTACAAAATTGTATTTTTTTTTACAACATACCTAAGTGTGTTAGTTTTCATTTTGTTTTTCATTTGTCAAGTTTGTGTGTTGATGCAAATTAAAATTATTGTGGTTGCATGTACAGTCTTTTTACTAATGGATATTACACAGACATGATGCATAGACATTAAAATTATACGTACTGAAACGAAGGGAGGCCTAGTTTTATTTTTTTCATTAAATGTGTGTTTGTCCGTTCATTTCACAATAACTCAGGAATGACTTATCCGATTTTGATGAAACTTGGTACAGAGATTTATTATGTTCATAGATTTCGCTGATTCGCTATTTCGGTGGCTACTTTCAGAGTCTACTTTACTTTTCAGATGAAATCAATAATGAAATTTATTGATGGTAAATTCAGAACGTTCAATTAAGTACTTTGGAAGCAAATTTTCAAGATTTTCCAGCGGGATGGAAACATTAATTTGTGAAGCAAATGCTTAAGTTTATAAAATACAATGAATAAATGAAAGACGACGACTTCAACGTCATCGATAGAACTTAAACACAAAAAGCATGTCAATTTTGTACATAAATGCACAAGACACTCTCGTGATCTCCCCCCCCCCAAATATTATTACTTTGTAATCTCTTTCTTTCGACTTCCCCTGCTTGTTATCCTTGACTTCTATCCTGAGATGAAAAGCTCTAAACACTTCACCCCTAAATGTAATCTTCTTGGGAGCTATTATTCAATACTCAATAAAGATTTATAAAAGCTTCCTATCCTCTTGAAACAAGAAAAATTATAGTACCTACACCTAAATAAAAATAAATAAATAAGAAAAACAAAAAATAATGAAAATACAAAAAAAAGTTGAAGAAAAAAAAACTTCAAATAAGTGTTGGAAAAATAACGTTTGATCCAGCAAATAAATTTATAGGAAAATAAATGGAAATAGGACTATAAGGAACAGCACAGTTCTTCCGCTAATATAAATGTTCGTTAACAATCTACCGGGTTGAAATATAAAATACTGATAGTTCTGTGAACTGAAGACCTCAATTATTGAAAATCGTGTCACTTACTTAGCAATGAGTTTGATTTTATGAACATAATAAATGTCCATACCGGGTTCATCGTGGTACAAAAAGACAGACAAAAGAAAAGTCAGAGAGCGTCTATGGCACGTTGAATACATCAATTCCCGTTAGATCACTGAAGTTAAGCAACGTCAAGTGAGGTTTTACTAAGAGGGTAAATAAAATCGTGATTTAAGATTAGATCTTGTCTGCGTTTGGTAAATTACCTAATATCTTATCCATGTAGATATTACTTCCAATATTATTAGAACTGTATAGACCTCACTCAGGATCACATAGCATGAACATATTAATCTATACTTATAAATATCCCATATTATTCTATGATCATAGAGTAGGACCTATAGACTCCATTATATTACCTTTGTAATACTGAATATTGTTGAAAGTAACACCAACATGCATAAAATATTTGACCGAAGCAAGTGAAGGTCTGGTTTTAACTCAAGATTTTTATCCTGAATAGTATTGAAAGTAACACTAACGTGCATAAAATATTTGACTGAATAAAGTGAAGGTCTGGTTTTAACTCACGATTTTTCTTTTTGTACCACCATAAATTTTGAAAGCCTTGTCTGCATGTGCCACTTATGTTCATTGCCGGCTTATAGAAAGGGCTTTTATATTCTTCGGATACGGAAACCTTTTTATTCTTCAGATACGGAAGAAAGCCACTGCCACAGGCAATGATCAAATTTTGAACGTTTTATTCATTAGATGGGTATTCATAATACTCTATCTATATAGGTATCAAGCAACGAATACAACACAACTTTGATGCGTATGAAAAGATTGAAGAAGCAAAAGAGGAAGTTAATCCTCTGAAAATATTATGTGGAAAGCAAAAAAAACCTTTAGGAGTCTTGAGGAGTGTGTTATATAAGCACAATAAATTGCACTACATCCTTCAAAAGACTCACGTTTTATAGGGGGATGCATCATTATGACAATAAATAGAAGATTAGGGGAAGCTGTGTTAGAGAAGTGTCAGGATTTAGATGGTGGGCCAGAATCTGCAAATCTTCTGTCAAGGCTGAACCCTTCTAGCTCATTCAATTCCTTCTAGAACTCTTTGTATAGGACAGATAGTAACGTCAAGCTTCAAGAGCAAGTATTTGATGATTGATCCAAGTTCTATATCTTCTACTGTTCCCGGCTGACAGCCGTGGTTTTTGGTTATAATAGAACAAGCGTCCCGTGAGAGTAATATTCAAATATAGTGTAGAAAGTGCACGTTTCTTCCTAGTGTTCGTGTTCAGGTACAATCGTATAAAGCCGATTAAGTTGAAGTGAAACTTTTCTTATTTTTTGAGGTTGGGTAACTATAAGATTCAAAAACCAATAAAGTCAATATTAAGTGGCGAAATGGCCAACCCCAAATACCGACAACTTTTTACTTTCTCTTCCATAGAAGATAAAGTATTGTATTCGTGCAGAAATTTTAGAGATATTTTGGCTGAAAAAATCGTTTGACGGGAAGCCAAAAGCCAAAATAAAGATCAAATATATTCGGCCATATTGTTTTTGGGCCATATTTTCAAAATTTTGGGTCATTTTTGAATTTTGAAAAAATTTGGAGCCATGGGGCCAAAAAAAAAAAATACNACTTTGGACGCGCCCCGAATGATTACACCTCACTCTAATGTGTTGCTAACCAAATGCTAAAAGCTGAGTGGTGGGCAGTTTGGTAATTGATAGATTCTTGTTCAATAATTGATAGATTTGATATTTTTTGATACTTTTTCTGAGTAGAGAGTGATGGGATGCTTATAATCCGAGGAGTATATTCGAATATGTTTTTTTTTGCGATGTAAGTTAATTATGCCTTTTTCAATTAATAGTGTATCGGGGATAATTGTTTGAGCATGTTGTACGGGATCGCGAATGGGAAATTTAGGAGTACCCTTCGTTATTATCCTATTTCGGTGATCACTATAGGTTAAACATAAACATATATAAAATCCCAATGTTCATCATCTCTAATGAACCAAATGTATTTTTTTTTTTGCTTAACGTCTCTTTAACATCTATTGGTCATTCAAGACGGGTTTACCTCCATTCGCTGAAAACTTACAAACCAGCAACCCACATTGACCTCACCCAGTATGGATTAGGCCGCAAAAATAGCCATCACGAGGGCGCGAATCCACATGAATCAACTTCGCTAGACGTTACTTATCCTAAGTGACAGAACGGGAACTGCTTTATTCAACGTGCCATAGACGCTGGCTATGAAATGCATTTAACTTAAAAATTATTGTCCAATTCTGGAAAATAATTCAAAAATGATCTTTCCCTTGTCAGTCATTCTATACCAACAACAGAAAGGAGATCAAATAATAAAACGCAGCTAGATAGGTACATGATACGAAACGTATTTTCAGAAACAGCACACTGGGGATATGGATGGACATTTTAGTTTTCATGCTCTCAAAAGCACAATAATGCCAATTTGTCCTATTTATTTGTTTTCTACAATATTTCTAAAAATAAAAATTTCCGGGTTTTTTAAAAATATTTTCTATACTGCATTTTTCTTTAACACAGTTTATCCCAGATTCTGGAAGCCAAAGAATCTTGCCGATTATAATTATTTTAATTTTTTTTTTTTTTTTAATTTGGCTTAACGTCTCTTTAACACCTATTGGTCGGTCAAGACGGGGGTTTTACCCTCTATTCGTTGGAAACTTGGCAAACCAGCTACTAACATTGACCTCACCCAGTTTGGGTGGGCCGGAAAAAAACCATCATCACGAGGGCGCAATCTCACGTGGACACCCACTTGGTATAACCTCGCCGGACGTTGCTAAACTTCAGGGATCTAACGGGAATTGGTGTATTCAACGTGCCATAGACGCTGGCTTATTTTAAAACTGGTCTCTATAGGAAACATGTCAGACATTTGCTTTTTACAAATTAAAACTGAAATCAAAGGAAATTACGCGATTTAAATTTGAACTGGATTCTATGCTGAATTTTTTTGTAAGCGCTTAAAACTGGTGTTTAAAAGTGCATGCTAGAATAGAAGTTTTTATCACTTGAAAATTTTTATGATAGAACTTGTGTTTTTAGCACTTAAATCTGGCTTCTATGTCTACACTTAACACTGATGTGTAAAGAAAACATACTATATCATTCTATAGAATTTCTTGCATCGTCGTTGATTTATTTGGAAAATGTTTTCTCTGCTCAGTAATGAAGCTCTCTTTTTGTAATGTTTCACTCTGAAACTTGGATTACTTCCACACTGTTCAGCTAAATAAATATCACTTGAAAGTTTTTGCATTGGAGTTCAAATAGCTTCTCGAAATTTTAGTGTTTTACTTAAATCATCAAAAGTTCGGAATTCATTTTTATGAGTGCGTAGGATGACAAAGTAAAAAGACCGACTGGACCGGACTATGTTACGCTGCTGTATTATTTCAATCTAAATCAGGTAATCATTTAAACTTGTATTTTTGAATTTGAACAATACTATGCCACTATGTATGCAGTTAAGGTAGTATCACATTATTTGTCATGATTCCAAATTTTGTAATTTTTTCGACTTCAAACAATACTAAACAGTGATCGGCTGATATATTTGATTAAGTTAACTATTTGATTGCTTTGATATCAAACACAAAGTTGAACAAAATTATATCTAAATAGTTTGATAGGTTTTAAATGCATGACAAACTCGTTTGTCACGTTGGATCTTTTTTGAAAACTTTTTAATGAATCTTTTTACATTTAAAAAATACTTCTGAGGGTTCTGTGGACACAAATGAACAAATGAAGAAACACTAAATTAACTTTCGATCAGAAATAGTATTGGAAAAATAGAAAATATCAAAATTATATTTATTACGAATAAATATCTGGTTGCTATGGTATAAAATACAACAAAATTTGAAATCAGACAATTTTGTCTGAAATTCTCATCAAATAGTGTAATAGAGGCACTAAAATATACCATACAAACAAATTCATCAAATATAGGTACAAAACTTTGGAATCATGACAAAAATGTGATAGGTACCCTTTTAAATTTTACATATTTTCCTACAACTATTAATCATTTTTTGAATGAAAAAAAAAATATACGTAATATATATTTATGGAACAATATAATAGTAGGTATTAGATGTTATAACCACCTCATAATGACTCANATATTATTTTTCATTTTCTAAACAAGGCTTTTCTACACTTGGCAGTTTGGAGGAAAAATGTATGGCCAGGATCACGGAAATATAGGTACTATCTTTCTTTACAACCTTATAAGTCCCATTTCGTCTTTGAGTCTATCGAGAATTATGTTAACCTCTAATGTTGGGTAACATTTCTGAAAGTGTTTCTCTTCTGTCCACCTCATCGTTTCTGTATTTTTTCTTTCTCTTTGCATTTTTTTGCCATTTAATTACACATTTCAGCAGTTTTTCTCGTTTTTCCTATCTAATGATTTATTTACCTTTTATTCTTACATTTCTCATTTGCTCAGATATATATATTCTTGTCTTTTGCTTCCTTCTCCTCTTTTCTTTTAGTACTTATTTCTGTTGTCACTCCCATTTAATTATTTTCATTAAGAATAGATATCATTAGGCATTTTTGCATTGTTTCATATTACAGTCGTTTAAATAATTTCTTTTTTTAATACCTAGACACTCTGAAATATTTTCAGGGGTTTGAAAAAAACTTTCAATCTTTGCTTTAGTTGGAAATTTGCGGGTTTATATTAGGAAGAAATATATATTTCTTCCTAGATATATTATTTGTCATGATTCCAAAATTTTGTATATTTGATGAATTTGTGTGTATGACATATTTTAGTGCCTCTTTCACACTATTTGATGAGACTTTCAGTCAAAATTATCTGATTTCAAATTTTGTTGTATTTTATACCATAGCAACCAGATATTTATTCGTAATTAATATAATTTTGATATTTTGTATTTTTCCAATACGATTTCTGATCGGAAGTTAATTTAGTTTTTCTTCACTTGTTTATTTTTGATAATTGAGGACTTGGGTGTCCACAGAAGCCTCAGAAGTATTTTTGTAAGGTAAGATTAATTAAATAATTTTCAAAAACAATCCAACATGATAAACGAGTTTGTCATGCATTTAAACCCTATCAGACTATTTAGATATAATTTTGGTCACCTTTGTGTTTGATATCAAAGCAATCAAATAGTTAATTTAATCAAATATATTTGCCGATCACACTGTTTAGTATTTATATGGTGAGTTACGAGCACTTTCGTCTGTTACTATATTCTCAAGTAGACTTTTTTTATTGAAATATATATTTTATAATGACTACAAACATCCTGGATACCATCTCTAGGTTACGAAGAAAAAGTTTAGATCATTTAGCATCGTCTTTGCTTTTCTTTTACTATCATGTCTCCGCCTCCTCTTTTTAAATTTGCAGGATGATAAAAGAGCTGATATTTAATAGCTCTCTATTTAAACCAGAATTTATAAACTTTTACTACAATGAGGAAATCACAAGATAAAACTGGGATTCTCCGCACACCGATAATTAAATTTAGAACCGAACGTTCATGAATCTATTAATATTTCATCAATTCCTGGCTTTGTTGAGATGAACAGAAGAAGCATCCTTAACATAATCCTGCACTACATGCCTATCTAGCTCTCTTTCTCCTTACATATTAAAATAAAACAAAGTCCGCCGCCGCATCTGCCCCTGTCTGTTCGCGATAAACTCTGCCTGCTTGTCTGTACGCGATAAACTCAAAAACTACTGCGCGGATTTTAATACAAATGGACAGAGTAATAAATGAGGAAGATTTTAGTGTTTTCGAATTACGGCCGGTTCCTCGTCGATTTTCCAAAAAAAAAAAAATCAAATTTTCCGAATTTTGACCGATATCTTAAAACTTGTCGCATTAATTCAAAGCGATAAACTTTTAGGTGACCTCTTAATCTTAAATTTAAGTAATTGTTTGCAAAATTATAACAAGCCAAATACTATTAGGACGGGAACGTCCATGCCACAAGCGAAGCGGGTGCAGCCTGCTAGTAGAAAATAAAATAGCACACACATTTTGGATTTCATTAAGCATTCTCCTTAGTTCTTTATTTCTACCAAAATTTGCAAAATAAAGCAATGCGTTTTGAATTTGAAAATGTGGAGTTTTTTTCCAAAATTTTGGCATAAATCATATTTTGCTAATGAATGTGAAGAATGAAATGGAGTTTAGTTGAACGAGTATAGTATAATGAATGAAATGGAAAACAATGCAAATAGCGATGGCAAAGTTTTGACTAGTTTAAAAGTAAACTAAATGCCCTCTTTTTTTCTCTCCTTTTTTAATGTTATTCGTGATATTTGATTTAGAATATATCTAGACACCCTTTTCAATTATTTTACTTATTTATTATCAGAAGTTTGGTTATCAACATGGGTAAAATGCATAAAATTGAAGAAGAAAAAATATATATCACGGTTGTATTATTATACTTACCAAAAAATATCCACCACTACGTACCGTAGATACGTATAATTCAGGAATTGAATAAAAAATACCATTTGTCTGTCGCGTCCATTGTACGCAATATTGCCGCTCAGCGTTGACCGATTTCCATCGAAATCAAACATTCGCATAAAATATCAAATTTTAAGGGAAGACATTTTTTTTTTTTGCTGTCATTTTCAATGATGATCTTTGTGAATTAAATCGCTTATTATAAAATGGTGTTGTATAAATTGTGTTTAAAGGCACTACCGTAATGGATAACATATTTTGCGCGATGATTCCCGAAGTTGCCATCATCAAAAAGTTAAAACGAAGGATCCTTGGTCAGCGTCAATGGCGCGTTAAATACATCATACCCGTAACTGAAGTTTAGAAACGTTTATATCACTGAAGTTAAGCATCGTTCTTCGAGCTTTTACTTGGCGGGTGGCACGTGGTTTGAGACCTCGCGATGCTGTCTATTCCCAGCCTAACCCAACCCGGGATGGGCGAGTTCAATGTGTTCTTTTTTTTAAATTTTCCAGAGAATGCAGTGAAAATCATGCTTCTCGAAAAGGTATATATGTAGATTATCCTTAGCGCGGTCGTGCAAGTGACTACAACATCACGCTATTACGAGTGACTACACGCTACTACGAGCGGCTTCAAATGATAAACTTCATTTGAGTCCTAGAAGTAGATCATAGTAGCGTAAGCTTTTAGTCGCTCGATGTTACTTCCAAAAGTAGGATCCCCTTTAGAAATATAACACCCAAAAGAAAATATAACTTCTCCACTGATAATTTGGTTTATTTTTGAGATAGGGTAGGTAATTCTTAATCTAGATAAAAACCGAGTGCAATATTAAAAGATAGATTTTCAAATATAAATCCCAGTATATTCTGATAATATGGTTATCAGAATATAAAAAGGGCCAAGTGAAATAATAGATTCAATGTTTAGAACGGAATCACGGCGAGAAAACAACAACAAAATTAAACTAACCTAATAGTGGAAACAAAAATCTCGTTTCCATAAAACATAAAACTGACATAATATTATGCTGAACTTCTTTGAAATGTTTAGTAAATGGAGTAACACGGTATCAAATTTTCGTAAAAGCATTTTTTTTTTTTATATTATAAAAAAATCTCTATCGAACATTCAAACATGAAGTGCCGCTATAAATCAAAAAAATAATTTTCACCATAGTTATAAATTTTCGATTGGAAGGGATATAAAAAATACCCATTGAATTTATTATTAAAACTATATTTTTAAGTGCCCTGCAGTAAACGATCAATTTTGGGTTTTTTGAAAAGCAAAGGAAATATAACTTCCATTAGGAATAGTTAATACAAAATAGAAATATTGATGGTGTTTGAGTGTGAAACAAATGTCGCACTTGGAATTCTAGATTCCTTAGAAGGCAAAAAGAGAACATCAGAAGAGGATCCAAAGAGCAGAGGTCATACAGAGGTCATAGTTCAGACATTCGTATGAAGATCAGTACTATACACTCAAAATAATATTCGGAAGAAAGTTTAAGAGAGACTTTTGAACCTTTTTTTGAAGAGGATTCTGTGGTGTTGAACATTTCTAAATTATGATTTATCCGATGATCTTTGACTCTTTTAATTAATACTAGGTGCCTCCCTCCAGTGTACTAAGGAACTAAGGAGTATGCTTTTAAGGAATGTCCAGAGAGGTTTCAAGTACCTTGGTGTGTCTTTTTTAAATATTATATCAAATTAGATCCGAGGTATATGTTTCGGATTTTTTTTTCTAGTCACCCGTAAACGTAAGGACACTGAGCGTATAATTGAAATTTGCTCTTGGGTTTGCAACCAAGCTAGAACCATCTTTTTAGAAACAATTTTTAGAAAATAGCTTCTTGAATGAATGGAAAAATGAAATTATAGGCGAATCAAGTAAACAAGTCATTTATCATATGACTGTTTCTTGGTACAAAATAGGAAAGTAATGGGCATTTTTTTGGTATATTGCAGAGTACCCTTTACAATGGGAATACTGGAAAAAAAAAATACCGACATAGTTACACTCAGGAATAAATATTTCAAAGAGGTTGAGAGAAAAATTTCAACTTTTGTGAAGAAATAAAAATAAATGAGTACAGTCATCGATTTAGGCTGCTACAATAAACAAGAACACGAGCAGAATAAAAAATCCAATTTTTTCTTTCAAATGAAACAACGATGTGGATTGGTTAGGGTGTCTCAAAGTTGCAAAGAAAGCTCCATGAATCAAGTTGCGGCATTCTTTGAAACCTCTAAATAAAACAAGAACCTCAATGGTTCTGATAGAGATTTCAAAAAGCAATCAAATAATCAATTAATGAGGAAAAAAGAGGAAGTGGTTGCATATAGTTTGAATATGCTAAAATAGCAGGTAAGTCTTAATTTTACAATCCATAAAAAATACTATTGAAAAAGCTGTAGGAATGTAAGTGCTTCATATAAAATTATTTTATTTTGAGAAGTGCTCGAAATATACGCAATTCAATTAAAGTCATATCTGGACTCTTCCTTGGCTCAGGAACTCCTAATTTTCCTAAAATTATTGAATTCACGAGAAATATTATTAGACCTTTGGCACGAAGTGTACATTTAACAGCAAATCCCAAATCTACCTAAAGATGATTTTCTATTTTACCTAGCAGAATTTTTGCACTTGCTCCCATCTTTGCTGATTTCGCAGAATATGAGACAGATAATATATTATTCATCAAGTTATACAGAATCAGAAATGTTTCTGATTTTTTTATCGACAGTGTTTATTTACCATAAACACCTAAAACAAACAGAAAATAATTTAAAATGCTGATGTACCTTTACACTATTACAAATTTCAGGAGACTGTCTTTATAACCATTCCCGCTGACCGTGAGCTCACAATTACGCAAATGCAAAGAAGAAAATGATCACTAAATCTATATATATAAAAGAGAAACACACTCACGTGACATCATCGCGATTTCTCCGCACTGGTACGTCCTAGGAGGCTGAAATTTGGCATGTAGGTCGCANCTTCAGATTTGAACATTCATATTTATCCTCATTCTTCTATCAGCTATTGTAGCCCGTAGCGAAGCACGGGTAAAACAGCTAGTATTAAAATATTTGGACCAATTAAATGGTTGCACTCACTAACAATCACCCAGTAATCGAAGTCAACAGAGATGTACCTGTATTGTGAATGTATATATGTTTCGACTTTTGAATGTTCGCACGACTAGGCTTTTATTTCAGCCTTACTGAAGTGAATGTTCGAGAAGTTAAAAAGAAAATATAGAAGATGTAACGCACATAACATTCCCATAAACAAGCCTGATGTCAACTATTGCACAGACACTTAAATTCCATTAGACCAGACATTTTTAAATTGCGGACCGCGGGCTACTGTCATCCCACCATGACAAATTCTGCGGTCCATGACGTTGCTGTATACATATTATATTTCTTGGATTAGAAACACAAAGATTTCAAAAATGATGGCTTAAATTCTATGTTAGTTCCGGAACTCATACATTTGAGAACATTCATATTTTCCAAAATTAAAACATAGGAACACTGAACATAGGACAAGACTCTCTGGAAAGATCCTATTACATTCTGGGAAAAATAGTCAGCGGGTGTAAATAGAGAGAATCTTTTGGGATTATCTGCGGTCCATCATTGAGAAATACATTGTAATAATGACCCTCCACGCTGTTTGAGTTATGACATGCCTCCACCTTCGTAGGGGTTGCTAAAAAAGGGAGTTGCATCTGAGGCAGTGTAGAATTTCCATTTTTACTTTCTCTTCCTAGAAGATAAAGTATTGTATTCGTGCAGAAAATTTTGACTTTTTTTGGCCCAAAAAATCGTTTGACGGGAACCCAAAACCCAAAATAAAGATCAAATATATTCGGCCATATTGNTGCATCTGAGGCAGTGTAGAATTTCCATTTTTATCTCTCTGTTGCTTAATGAATGTTTGTTGTTGTACCGGTGAAGTTGTTTACTTTTCTTTCTAGGTTTTCAAGTTTAAATTAGGTACCTATACCTAATGGTAAAAATAGAATAATATGAAGTTACTTGCAGAGATCGTCATAATATTCGTTCAGGCTCCTTCTGGTAATCCGAATCGGCCAGCTTTGTCCACGCAAGTACTATTTTATGTTTGCATTTGCTTAATTTGGATTTTCCAGTATCTTGTGGTAAATATTATATATATGTTTTTTTTAATTTGGCTTAACGTCTCTTTAATATCTATTGGTCATTCAAGACGGGGGTTTTACCCACCATTCGCTGGAAACTTGAAAACCAGCTACCCACATTGACCTCACCCAGCCTGGTTTGGACCGGAAAAATGAGCCAACAATACGTGGTGTTCCCAAGCGGTCACCCATCCAAGTACTGACCACGCCCGACGTTGCTTAACTTCAGTGATCTGACGGGAACTGGTGTAGTCAACGTGGTATGATCGTTGGATCAAGGTATATTTTTTAAAATCACTCGTAGAAAGAAAATAACTTGAAGAAGTATGTTCTCTCACACGAGTTTGCGATGATCAACTCTCTTGTGTGTATCTTTTATCTCTATTCAATATTTACTCATACGAGAGGAAACAAATCTATAATGATGGAAATTGAAAAGCATAGGCATTGAAATAAACAGCAAAGAAAAGATCTTCTCTCTTTACTCAGCAGAATTGGTGATCAAATTTCAAGATACTGAAATATATTTCATTTTCTTCTACACTCGTAGTGTGTGTTTTGCAGGGTAGGTACCTTCGATGATATAAGTAAATGGAACAATTGGGGGAAATAAAGAAATGACTTTTAAATAATATTTTATATTGTTGAAATAAGAAAATTGTTGATATTATTTTGGAATATTAGAAATGTTTTTAGTTTGAGAAAAATAATTAACCGAACAAAATGTGGTCTGTAACTCCACCAAGTTTGCTCTAGATGGACTGTGATAAAATTTGTTAAGTACATTTATAATTTTAATTTAGATAAATTACTTTTTATGATGTCGTAACAGACGAAAGCGCTCGTGACTCTTATTTTATTTGTAGTTGGATGCAAAAATAATTTTTGAAATCTACATTTATAATTGGCTGTCTGGATAACGGGCCCCATTTATTTACCCGGGACTCACGTTGGTATTTATGCACTTAACTTAATAATTCTTCACGATTAAAGTTATGATTGGGTGTTCACGAGAGGGTCAAAATCAGGAGAAAATAATACCTAATGTTAAATACGGGTCAAATACAAGTAGAAAACATTATGGGTAGATTAGAAATACGAAACACAATAGACAGGCCAATATATTATAACATAAAATTACCATCATTAGGGGCCGGGTCTTCTTTAGGTTAAATCACAACTACCAGGAGTGAAAAGGAAATCAATCTATAATTATTTACAGATGTTTTAAATGAGTTTTCCCTTTGATTTTGATTATACAGGGAGATCTGCCTTTGAACCATTAGTTATATACGAGGTACACTGGCCGTTGCGTCACTAAAGTTGTTTCATTCATAGGATATCCACTATCACTAATTATAACTATGCATATTAAATAGACCAAACCTACTCAGTCTGTTTTTTGACAATTTTTTCTTTGTTCCTATGTGAACAAAAAAAATCGGGTAAGCGATTTTTTGGAATTTTTGAAAAAAAAAAAAAAAAAAAAAAAAAAAAAAAAANCCTAGAATTAATAACGAAAAACGAAAAGCTTTGAAATTACAAAATATTCAAAAACACATTAGGGCCCTTCTAAAAAAAAAAAAAGTCGTCATGTCAAAAGATCCTAAAATTATCTTTCCAATTCTTTATAATTCAAAGGCTTCCCTAATAATTTTATCTGAGGACGTATAATTCATCAAGAAATTTGTGAAACGTTAACAGTAGAAAGCTTTTCACTTTCCAAAAACTTACTCCAACATCTAACTCAATGTTGGGTATCCAATCTGGGTCGATAATTCACTAGTGATGCCAATTTTAAGAACATATAAATATATCAAATATATGTAAATACCAAACTTACATCAAAATCGTATAATGCGTTCGAGAGTTATCGTAAAATGAACATTAAACAAACAGACGTAGGTAATTTTGAAGTTAAAACTACGTAGATTTCAATTCGTTGGATCAATTTCATCTATACTTAATTATTAATGCTCAAAACCAAACCGTCTATTAATAATGTTATATAATACATACGCCTGTGACGCAAAAGAAAAGATGTAAATTTTGTCACTGGAATTTCACTCAAGACTTACTTGAAGTTATTAATTTGTTTAACGCTCGTGTTAATTCATAAAATCGGATTCTTATTCATATCTTCAAGATCAGATTCTATGGGGATGTGTTCGGGCAGGAATTATAGTAATTGTTTCCCAAAATATTGTAGGTAACTTGAACATTTTCTCCGTTGTTGATGAAACCCGGTTTCTAGTTTCAAGTGTAGGTTCTAAGGTGATTGACTTGACTGGAGGGTTACTAGAATAAAGTTAATTGAAACCTATTGCAGATTAATAAATGTTTCAAAGAAAATCATGAGAATGTCTAATATGAGCAGGCCCGTATATTGTACCATATAGTGATTATAGGAAAAATCAAACCTTTCCAAAAATTTGGGGGGGGGGGTGAACCCTGTCCTGGATACGGGCCTGAATATGAGTAAGTTTTCAAATATCATATAATCGGGTAATTAGTTTCCTTTCGGCGCAGAGCTTCCCAAAAAAAATCTATATCTCAAAAGGTTGATTTTGAATCAAATGTTCCGTTTGGAAAGAGCAATAATAATCAGTGACGGTGCCGGTGAGTTATTACGGCTGGCCGTGAGCTCACGGTGATGCACTTTCACTTGCCGGTCTATTATGATTATGTTCCTTGAAATGCCAGGAAGAATATTTTTATTTTTGCCAGGGGATCCCTTGCCAGTCACAGCACCGTATCTGTTTAGTATGAATGCGGGATACGGCCAATTTAGGTGAAAATGAAAATTGCAATCTTTTTTACGACTCCCCCGTGTACCACATCAAATAATAAAATTGATATTTGTTTATTTATGTGAATTCTATTTTTCCTATAAAAATTAGAATAAAAACACAGGGAGAAGATTGGTGTTGCATGGATTTGAGATAAACTGAAATATAATTTTATTATAACTGGAATACAACACAAAATTCTATAATATACGTTACACGAGGAAGCATTTGAAAGCATTTTTGGCTTTTATATTTTGCACAGCGAGTGGAGTGAATGACAACTTTAAAATTATGTATGAATGTATAAAGATAACACACTGTGTTAATGATGGCATTAAATATTTTCATGCCACAGAATTTTAAAATAAACTTTAATAAATTTTCTTTCACCCTAGAATAAAAATATAAATTATAAATATGTATGTTGTAATATATCTATTGAATATCTTCTTCGAACTTTTCCGAAAATATAAAAAATGCACCAAAATAATGAGTTTTTGAAATTTAGATTGGTAGAGAATACTCAAATTTTAAAAGTAAATTTTTTCCCGTACTATCTATCTCCCGAAAAAACACTTCGTGTCAAAAAAGACGTCAAGAGTAGCAATATTCAACTTCTCGCAATAATTTAAAAACAACTGATATAAAAAAGAACGTCAATAATCTGTGTACCATCACACTCGTTTCATAGTTTCCTTTCCTTAGTTGAAAATTCAACCAATGANTGTTCGTCGTAACTTCAAACAAATTGTGATAAAATTAGGTTTTGTGTGATATAAGTAACGAGATGTAAATCAAGGATATTATTTTTGTACTGGCGGAACATCTTTATTTCAAATTTTAGCTTTCTTGCTAATTCCGAACTGTGCTTCTCAATTTTGGATTTTTGATGATACCTATCCTACTGAGAAAATGGCACTATTTATTTAGAAAATCAATATTTAATTGAAGGATGTTATTTTTTTTCTGCGGAACATCTTTCTTTCAAGTTTCAGCATTCTACCTTATCCCGAATTGTACCTACTTCTCAATTATGGATATTTGTTCGTACCTACCCTAGTGTGAAAACGTCTCCTATTTATTTATAAAATGAACATTTTTCTCATGGATGTTATTTTTGAACTGCCGAACATCCTTTTTTCAAATTTCAGTTTTCTATTTTGTACTTTTGTTCGTACATACCCTAGACTGCCCTAGAGTGAAAACGGCCCCTATTTACTTAGAAATTCGATTTACTCAAGGAGGTTATTTTTGTACTGTGGAACATCTTTTTTTCCAATTTCAGCTTCCTAGCTGATCCCAATCTGCTATTTCTCAATTATGGATTTTTATCGGTTCCTACCTCTAGGTTGAACACGGTTACTATCGAGAAAAAATTATGTATTACTCAGGGGTATTATTTGACCACACATTCGTACTCTCAGTAGTATAATTATACAGTTAGAATTAACTTAATTGATTCCCCATTTTTTTTTTCTTTTCTTTTTTTTTTTTTTGCTATAACTTTTTGGACAATAATGAAACAAAGCAAGCATTGTTTATCTCATTCTATATTTTAAACGAGATTCTAAAAAATTTAAATGCTTATTAAAAACCGGCGTTTGGGCAAATAGTGGTAGTGGGGAGAACTTTTTTACGATGCAACCAAATGAGACATCTCCGATCAAAATCGGTTCGTAGATTTGGCTGCAGCCCCGTTAACGTCCAAGAAGGAGATCATGATGATGATGATGAAGAAGACTAAGACAGTTTTAAAATGACACTTTTCAAATGTTTTTTTTCTCCGTGATCCCGTAACTTTTTTTTTCCAATATTCAACAAAATCCACATATTTTTCCCGGGCTCCAGAGAGACCCTAAAAGGACACTTTGTGACGTAAAGTAATATATTATCACCTGTGCAACGCTAATTAACTTGTCGCGCTCCTCAATAATATGGGGTATACTAGGAGTACGATGGTATCTCAGTTTCTAATTTAAGACCCTACTGGGAAGACTCTTAACATTGGTTAAAAAAATTTCATTCACCAACACATATATATATATATTTGATCGCTTTTACTTTACTAGACCTAAAATGTTATCTGGTTTACTAATATGAGAAGTTATACTTCTTTTTTTAAATGATAAATACCTCTATTGAATATTTATTGATGACTATGCAAAGGTATAATTAAACGAGAAGGGCTTTATAAGGATCTAAAATTCCTTACCATTCCATAAATATATTTACAATGGCCTCATAACCACTAATCTTATTTTGATTTCAAATAAACAATCTACGTATGTTTGCGATTTCTTGTTAAAGAATTATATTATGTATTACAAAGTATTTTGGTGACTGGTGCATTTAAATTTCTGATCACGAACTTTCTTTCCTAAACGAACTAAATTTCAAAAGAAAAAATAATTTTGATAAAAGGCGGCTAAAGCAACGATTTTTCTTTTGTTCAGAATGTATTTATTTTTTCGTAAAGTTTCGGAAATGTGGAATTTAGTATCGAACTGAGATAAACCTTAGGCATAAGGTACCTCTATTGAATATTTTATTGGATGTACCAAAAGCTTAAATGAAGAGAGGTTAATAAAATAGTGTTGAATACAACAATATGATTTACGTTCATTTGGCCGTTTATAGCTCTATAAGATTAATCATTCATTTGGCCGTTTATAGCTCTATGAGATTAATTATTCATTTGGCCGTTTATAGCTATATGAGATTAATGTTTCAATCTTTCAAAAGATGTTCGTTTAGTATCAAAAAGAAGTCAGCTATATTTGAACCCAATATTATCAATTCCGGCAGTCCCTTTGCCAAGGTTTCAAATATCAGAATAACGATACCTAATAGCTTAATTAAGCTTGTTAATCTTTTAAAACATTATTCAAACGTCACTAGTGATAGTATCCTAGAGCCGTTTTAGCATTTATTAAAAATGTATTTTCCACATTTTTCATGCAATCCAATAGTTGCACAGGGGAGTTGTTTTCTTTTGACTTTTGAGGGGTTTTCTTACTTACAATGATTTATTATTGTTTGCGTTTTCATTTTATAGCCGTGGAAATTAATTTTTAATTTTCAAGTATTTCTTTCCGATTTTTTTTTTTTTTTTTTACAAATTTATAATTGTATACAAGTAAATATAACAAAATACGAAGCTCCGCCCGCTTCTCTTGGCGCCTTAAGCTGCTTTCCCACTGGACGCAACATTTCATGCATTGCTGTTCCTACAGAATCAAATGAGATCGCATCCAACTGGCTGCAACATTGCCTCGCAACGTTGCGAAATAAAAGGGCGATGCTGCTCTGTCGAGAACCTTGCAACAGTGTGTTAATTTATTTTTTAAAAAAAGTATTTCATTTTTATTTCTATTATTGGAGACGTTTCGGAATTTTAAGTACCATGCTAATATTACCATATTTCTTCAGTTAATTTATAGAGTAGATACCATTAAATAATTTACATATTTAGGTACAACAATTTTTTAAAAACTTTTATCAGTTTAATTTTTATTTATTTCAAAATTGGAAAAAGTGCCACATCATAACTTGTTTCGATTTCTACATTCATTACGCTAGAAAAATTAGAATGAAAAAAATATTATATTAAAAAAGGCAATGGGTCCGATCTCTAATGAAAAACTTTTAAGAACTGACACGGAATTTGTTGCAATGTGTTTCAAAGGAAAATATACTGTCGCAACATTTTGTTACAACATGTTGCACAACAAAATGTTGCGTCCAGTGGGAATGCAGCTTTAGGGGTATGGTCATTCCAGTGCTGCTAATGTGCCCATTGCCCATAAATAATCATTTCAAATAGTTTGGTACTGATAGATAAGAATGTTTCTAAAAAGGATTATTAAGAAATTAATTAATCGACAAATTAATCGGTTAAATGATATAGGAAAATGTCCTTTTCCGTTATGCTTACAATCATGTAAAAAAGTTTGGTACCGATTGATTAAGTAGTCCTTATTAGTTAGATTTACCAAGGAATACACGATTTATCTTTATTTAGGGTGTTTGGCTATAACTACATGCGAACCACATTTTTAGGGTTCCTGTTATATATATAGCCAAACTGCCGGATTGAAAGTAGATGCGCATTGAAAGCTATTCTAGGACACCACAGAACCACATTGATAGATTTGAGGCGAGGTTTTCAGCGAAAGTTTTTTCATGAATAATTTATTGTTCTTCCTTAGAAGTGACCTTAGAAGTGCTAGGGATTAAATTTTAGTTCAAACGGAGTTCAAAGTGCCAACTGCCAGAATTTTTTGAAGATGTCATCACTTCCTACAATGGTTTAGTTATCAATCCTTAGTACCGATATGACTTCGTGAACACTTCTTTTAGTATCCCGTTTAATGTTGTCAGTTGTTAAATAAAATAGGTAGCTAAATATTTAAAATAACTTTACTCGTTGAAAGAAAAAAGATAGGAAACTTGCGAAGAATTTCTGTTTTTAGTTTATTTTAACTTTAAGTTCGCGATGAACTTTATAATTGACTAGAAAATAATTAAAAAAAAAAAAAAATATAAATCATAACACTTTCCTCAGTTTACGCATTTACCTATCTACAATTATACATCAACTATATTTTTTATGAGTTTTTTTTTAAAAATAAACCTTGACCAGGTTTACCTGAAATAATGAGTATCAATGTCCATTTAAGTAAAGGGCCACCGAACCCCTTTCGATAAACCCATATCCATAATTTCATCAAAATCTAAATAAAGAAATGTAGAAAAGAGTAGGTGTTGATTTTAAAAGAAAACCCAACAAAACAACGGAGCAATAGTTGTTCAAATATCTCATAATTATGAATTCATTTATTTCTGTTGATATCGCTTTACAATTACGGTGACTTTGTATTACTTGTAGATATTTGGGTTCCGCGTAAAATATGTAATTTGGAGGGGGTGTAAACATTTTCTTTTTGTTTATTATGAAAATATAGTCTATATTCAGCTGAGAAGTGAGAAACGCCAAAGAATCTTAATTATTTCTAATTTTTAGGTTTATAAAAAAGGGAGCTAGTTTAAATTGCATTCCATTTGTTTATGTTAAGTTGTGAACAGACCTTTATTATGAATACAATTAAGAGTAAAACTTGCTCATTTGTTTGCAACTCCAAATGAAATTTTGATATTATTTTTGAGGGAAGAATAATTTTTTATTATCCAGAAAAAAATTCAAAGAAGGGAACGATAATCACTTTTACTGTGCCTAGAATTCTTCTCGTTGAGTATTTCTTGTTTATTTTTGAAGTTGTAGGTAATCCCCCTCAAGTTCTGTAATTTATATTTGCCTTTAACTTTTTATAATTTATGGAGGAGTATGAACTGAAAAAAAATCAGTGACAGTATATGCACGTTTCACGACAAGACGCAACGGTCAAATATTTCTTTTTTAAATATTGGGCATGAGACAAATATTGTCATAGGAGAAGAACTACTGAACTGAACACACCAGAACTTGTCATAGAACGGGTCAAGATATTAGATCAGCATACAAATCCTACTAAATAAAATAGTAGATCTTCAAACGGTAGATCTCACTCATTTCAAATAACCACCATGGGAGCCCCGGGTATGCAAAAGAACCCGAAAGCCACTCAGCTAATATATTTTAATGTGTGCGTAATGAATGTCCATATCAAAGTTTTATCCAAAACTATCAGAGTGTTCGAGATTTTAAATTAACATCGAGAGTGACTTAGTTATAACTTCTGACTTAAAACTAGATATAACTTTATTCGATAATATGATGGAGCGACAGAAAAATAAAAGAACAACTTTGTAAGGAAAGAAACAGGCCACAAAGGGAAACATTTAATGACGACAACATGGTGGAAGGGACCAAACTATTTGCTGAGATATAACGGATTTAATTAAAAAACTACATCAAACAAACGAGAGGTAATTCTAATTAAAAAGAGGAACAACCATCTTGAAACTTTGTTGCCTTTTGGTCAAAGAATTTTATTTCCTCGACAAAGAATAAGAGAAAATACATCATTTTCTTTTCAACTTCTTGTTTTCGAATGGGAATACAATAAATAATAATGTCGTGAACTCTAGAATTCTTTATATAATTTCATGGGAGGTCTTAGGCGCCCCTGGTGCCAACTATACACTATATAATCAGTTGTTTTCATGAGCAAAATTAATGTCCATCGTCATCGAAATTGAATAGGGCGCTCTTGAGTTATCGTGAAACGAACAGGCAGGAACAGCCGTTTAAGTAAAACTGGACCCCACTTTTATCGGTCAAATATTTTGATTTGGTTTGCCCGTATCTCCCGCGGAGAATGCCATGCGATGGTCTCTCGAACTATTTTAAACTACAACAGTATGATAGTAATATTTCAACTATCATACTGAGCCTCAGTAGCTGAGTTGGTAAGAATGACGGATTCGTAACTAGGAGGCTGTGGTTCGAATCAAAGTGGAGGCATAAAATTTAGTAATAACATGGGGAAGTGTATTGTGACATAGCATTAGATTTAACACAAAATAAAAAAATAAAAAATGAGTAGTTATGTTGAGAATGTCGTAATAGACGAAAGCGCTCCGTAACTCTAAAAAAAAAATCAGTAGTTGATACACAAATTAATTTTGAAATATTATTTCATTATGACTACTAACTTCCTTCCTCATCTAAACAAATTAAATATGATAGTAGATTGAAAGCTATTTAAAGACGTCAGTTGTGCTTAGAAAACATACCTATCCGGGAGATGAAAAGGACCAAGAACACAAGTTCAATGAAAATATCAGGGATGTCAACTTTAGGGGTTCAAAAAATAAATATGAAATTAAAATAAAACTTTTCTTATTTGAAACAAGTCTAGTAGAACAAGTTTCAACTTTTTCTGAGGAAATAAAAAATAAGAGAAGAAAAAACTAAAAGTTCAATTTAAGAGGGTCCATAGTGTAGCCTTCCCCAATTCCCCATATTTGTTTCCTTACTCTGAATTGTCTTGTTGATTACTTCATCATGAAGATAATCAGGAATGAGATTTATAAGGGACAGATCAAACAGAAGGGAACCAACCTTTTTAATTCGGTAAAACAAACAATAAAACTTTACAGTGTACACTCAGTTTAAAGTTACGAGGTATGTACTTAGTAATGGGACCTATTTATATAATCTGCTGTATAAGTGTCTTGCTCGATTTAGAAGAAGTAGTCGTGAAAAAGAGATTAGAACCATTTTGGGGAAAAAAACAATCTTTCAATTTTCATTCGCCTATATTTGAGGACAGAGTTTTTGGAGCTAGGTGAAGAGGATATATATAGTGTCCAACTTTAATAGCGTAAACACTGTTTATAGATAACCCTGTCCTCAAATAAGATAACCAGGGTTAAATAGATATAAGACAACTTAGAAGATGTGAGAACTATGACTATGAGATTATGGGGGCAGATTCTTGAGAAGGCCTAAACTCAAAATGGTAAAATAGTAAATGATCGTCATACCCAAGCAAGCCGTGTCGAGAAAATCTTCTGTTCTGCTCAATGCTAGGAACTTCTTTGTTGAATGAGGGCATCATTATCATTATATGTCTTTGAAATATAAAATTCTAGGAATTTCTCTTAGTCGTGCTCAAAAATCTTGATCTCAAACATTGATATAAAAACTTAGTCGTATTCCCAATGAATTTTGTTTTCCCTTTAAACCGTTGTAATGTTTTCTTTTTTCTCTTCAACTTATTCCAACACAGTCATGTAATGTTCTCTGTATCTATCCTTGTTACTTAACTCCCCTAATCTATCTCTTAACATTCATGTTCCTGGTCTGGGTACGTAAAAAATATTTTTAAAGGCTTTTTAGAGGCAGTTTATAGAAACTGAATATGATTCGGTCCAATCTACCCGCTTTAACAGTATTTTTTCATTTGGTCTTAATTTGAAAGCAATTATTATTTTTTATCTCCTATATTTTTCACAGTGAAAGGATGATAACGAACGGGTAGAAAGAAAGAAGGGAGAGAGAGAAACGGAAAAAAATGTCAGTGATTAATTTCCTTAATTTTTCTTGGACTTTTTTTGTGCAGTTAAAAAGAAGGAAATAAATAGATGAAGATAAATATGTCATTTAAGAGACATTTTTTTACACTTCTTTTTTTTTGAAAAAGGGGTTTTAAACGGGGGAAAAGGGACAGAGAAAAAAATAGGGCCACAGGACTTGAAGGAGCATTTTTCTGCGTTGTGTCTTCTTCCAGTAGAGTGAAACCTTGGCCAATAGGTTTATTATTTTTCTTGTAGGAAATGTCTTGGCTAGTAACATGGAATTTTGATGATCAACTAAAGTTCCGAAGTACATCAAAGGACAAAACCTCCACGGGAGTCGAAAATTTAGGATCTTTAGGACCTTGTACCTTGTGCTTAAAGCTTTTCAAATCCATCTTCAAAGTCTCGGTGCTTGAGACTTAGGACAGGCGCATGGGTGATGGTGATTACTTCAGACAGAGAATTAGTTTCACATTTCAAAGAGGAAACGGTGCATCTGTCCTAGGCAATTTTTCACACGAGAGTTCCCCGGAATTTGAGTTTATATGTTGAGGAATATAGTTTTTCGAAGTCGATTACAGAGGTAGTTTTCAATACTTACCAAGAGAACATTGAATTCAGTGTACTCACAATTGATTTATTTTCTTATCTCATATCTGCGAGGAACGGCTTTTGTTTAAATCTATCATTTGAGTTTTAGTTAGCATTCTCTGAAACAAAAATATTACCAACAAACATTATTATAATGGAGAGAACGAATTAGTATTCCTAGCTTCTCCCTAGCAACCTTCTTAATGACATATCCCTACAATGCGAATTTTGTAGGAATGTGTATTTTACCATATTAACTACCTATCCCTACAATATACTGATATGGGACATTTCTCAAGGGTGATAGACGGATAATACTAACGAACCTATTTTCCTGATGATGTACGTCATGCGGGTTAGAATGTCCCCACAGTTCTTAAAAAAATCTCATGGACATACATATATTATAATCTGAAGATATTTTTTGTCTCAATATACTTCCCCGTGTTACTACTATATTTCATGTCTTCGCTTGGATTCGACAGCTTTCTCCTGATTACGAATCCAATCCTCAATTTCGAATTCCCTAACCAAATGAGCTGCTGAGGCTGTTTTTTATAAAAAAAATAAAAGGCATTATTTTTACATGTTCATAGTTAGTATCTAATTACAATGTGATCTCAGATTCTGGGGAAACATTAACCTCCTGCTTGATTTTGACTGGAAAAATGTTGAGTCAAAGATGACAATGTCCTATCTAATCATTGCCTCTCCAGATTGTTCTTCCTAGTAGAAACAGACTCATTTAACGTAACAGTTACGTAACAAAACTGGCTACCATCGGATCACTCTAGTGGCAATTTATTTACATCAAAGATAAGTATGTTCATTGTTCAAGACGAACTTTGCTTGGTCGACATTGTTCAAGACAACACGAGTCTACAAAAGTAATTCCTTTCGAAAATTTCTAAAAAGCAACCGATAAATTAAAACTGTGTTTGCAAAATTATTATTGAAATGTACAAAGACCTCCAAAAATTTCCAAAAGAAAAATAATGAAAACAATAATTACAGAAACTGGAGGAGCGAGGGGGGAGACAGTCGCTTTACAAAAAACATTTCCATAAAAGTTAGGTATTTTTAATATCCTAGTGGTTGAAGAAGGACTCTGGTCGAAGGGGAAAAAGGGTTGGAAATTTTATTTTTCCCATTGTACAAAAGGTGGGCGAAAAGAAAAAGAGTGAAAAAAAAAAATCAAATCCCATTATAAGTTTAAATATTATTATTAACCCCATGTGGCCTTTTAAGTTTTACAACTTGCCTCCCGCCCCCACCTTTTGAAACTGTTTCCCAAAATTAAATGTTATCTGAAAAGTAGAATTGTTTTTCAAGTCTTTGATTTAATTACAATTTATAATGAAAAGATATTAGGAACTGTAAACTCATATCTGAAGGTGGTCTTGAAATAGTGTCAGAGAGGGTTAAATTGAATGGCTCAAAAATTTTCATTAGAAACCACAGATTATGCGATGCATGAGTGGTATGATACCATGAATTTCAAATTATTTTATTTGATCGAACCAAGTCAGGTAGGCCTCACTTTTGATACGACATTTATTGATTCATGTCAAAGTGTACCACTATAAAGAGTACTACTATAAAGAGCGCCTCGCGGGATTCTTTATTAGGTATCTTACACTGATCAGTTATTGGATTGTATTTTTCGAAATATGTTTGCACATGTTATAATTTAATAACTAGGTACAGGGGACACACTTACATAAACTCGTATAATTTTATTTTTTCTTATCGTTTCTTTAAACGTTAAGATCATTCCAGACGGGTATTTTACCGCTTATTCGCTGGAAACCTACACACAGCTATCCTCATTGACCTCTTTTACCACAGTCCTTTGCCGTTGAACTGCGTAAACAGCTATTCTCTCATATTTGTCCTTTAATGGCCCACAATATAAACAAGGGTGTATCCACCCAAGTAATACATATGACCGATCTTATTTAACTTCAGTGTTCTGACAGAAACTATTACAAAAAATTGGTAAGATTATTGGTGGGGACAATTCAGTTAAAATTTTTGTGCTAAAAAACAGATTGGTCTAAAAACAATGAAAAATAAGGACATAATACAGCCGAAATGGGTTGTAAAATAAATTAACATGCACTACTGTAATGTTTTGCTATAATTTGTAAAAGGAAAATTTTCTGTGTATTATATTCTTATGCTCTGTCGAGAATCATAAATTTCTATTTTTCCGGGGCCGACCGGGTGGTGCGGGGTGTGGTAATGATGATGTAAACACTGCTAATGGGTTCCTGATAAATATATAAATATTTTTTTCAATCTTGCCTTTTATTTGATTCGGAATTAAATTTCCATTAATGTTGGTTAGTAGGGGGAAAATGTTGCCGCAGTATTGCACAATATAAAATCCATGTTTTTTTTTAAAAAAAAAACTGTTTTTATTACTTTTAGAGCAATTAACTTCATTGATAAATATTTCGATGGATAAATAATCACTTCGCCGAGAGGTTTGTTTTGTCAGTTTAAAAAATAGAAAATAACAAGGGGCGCCAAGACAATGATATACATTTTAAGGACAATGAATGAGCTGTCCCACATACCTACTATGATAAGAAGCAGACATCATTCGAAACGGCTTAGCCTTTAGAACATGATGATGCATATCCTATATTTACAGAGTGCTCTTTTCGACTTTGAAAACCCCTTATATATCTTGGAAACGTGTTTTAAGATGCAACAAATGTGCTATGGCGCGTCACACAGTATGATACATCAAATGATATTAATAACATACGGAAATTCATCCGAATGATATTGGCTAGTTAAGCAAAGTTTCGCTTTTGACTTCATCCGAATGATATTGGCTAGTTAAGCAAAGTTTCGCCTCAACTAATATTTGTAACTGCAAACTTCGAATTCTGACAATACTAGTTTTAATACCAGTTCATGGCGTTCTCGAGATGTTTGAGTGTATTGCGAATTCGAAAACACTCTGCATACGAAGTGAAGCCGCCAGTCTGAATGTTGTTGAAAGATAAATTTTCGAATAACGGTATATAAAATTTAAAAACTGTTTTCAAATTTGACCATTTCAAAAGAAGAATTTTCTAGAAATAATGGACCAAGTATCTCCACCGTTTTCGACAAATTATGGTTCTTTATTATATTGACTAAAATTAATATCTGTATTAGCTACACCATAGAGAGTGAACAATCTCTCCTTTTCCACCCTCACCAAAATGTTCTCACACCTAAAGCTCGGATATTCTCATTCGAAGTATCTTAATTTATGTAATTTCAAAAAAAAAAAAAAATGTTCATTGGATTTTTCTAATAGCCTCCAATATTTTTGGTTAATGAAAATCTTTTTAAATGAGCTTAAGAGACTTTTTAGAACGGCCTTATCTGTATTAATCTCATTTATGATCATGATCGCCAATAAAATGGAATTCTTTTTTTGTTAGCTTACAAATGGCGAATTAAAGAACGATTATAGGGATTAATAACTTGGAATTAGACCTGTTAGGTAATAGGGGTTAGTAGATTGGCAAAATGGTAAAGCTGCAAAACATGTGGATTTGTTCTTGATTCTTATGACTGTATTTAGATTAGGTTTGAACAGTGAACTTTCAAATAGAGAATGCTATTTCTTTGAAGCATAAAGAAATAGCCAAACTTCTCAGATTGATTAAAGTAGATTTTCGACAGTCAAAATAACTAGGTTCATACTTTTCATTATAACATATACATTTTCAGAGAAATTTATTTACTTCAGAATTGTTCCTATTTAAAGCTTTTTGATCTGAAATTTACAAAATTTAAATTCCAAAAAAAAAATAAAAGGCAAGACTATTTAGTCTTGTTGCTTTAGCTGGGAATTTAATTATTGGAATCTTATGTTTTTCTCGGATTATTTAAATTCTGGGATACCAATGGAGCGGTTTTCCTCAACTTTTTTCGTCGAGCGGTTTTTCGTACCCAAATAAATATTAAACCCATGTCTCGAATGACAAGATCTGTTAAAGAAAGAAAAGAACAAAAAAACATCACTGTTTTCAAAGATTGCAATGTCAATATATGTTCTTATTGTTGAAACTTGACATTATTTTATTATTCAAGTAGGCACATATACACACACACAACGTTCGTCAGTCAGTAAGTTGAGACAAATTTCATAAAGCACACAATTTCTTTTGTTAGCCATCAACATTTCAACTTCATACGGGGTGCTCGCCTGCTCGTGCTATCTGACAGATAATGCTTCAAATTTTAGAGATGGCAAGTTTTTCAAATATCAGTTGCCCAACACCATTATCATTGTGGCCGATGGTTGTTCATTTTGATTATAAAACATGCATCTTGTACAGTNGTCTCGAATAACAAGATAACAAGATGTTAAAGAAAGAAAAGAACAAAAAAACATCACTGTTTTCAAAGATTGCAATGTCAATATATGTTCTTATTGTTGAAACTTGACATTATTTTATTATTCAAGTAGGCACATATACACACACACACAACGTTGAGACAAATTTCATAAAGCACACAATTTCTTTTGTTAGCCATCAACATTTCAACTTCATACGGGGTGCTCGTCTGCTCGTGCTATCTGACAGATAATGCTTCGAATTTTAGAGATGGCAAGATTTTTTAATTATTAGTTGCCCAACACCATTATCATTGTGACCGATGGTTGTTCATTTTGATTATAAAACATGCATCTTGTACAGTCAATATCTTCCCTATGAGTTCTCTCCTTAATTCTCTCAATACATGACCATCAAAATTGTAATTTTTTGTTACGATTGATTTCCGAATTCAAGTTTTCCCAATGTAGACTTTGCTTCTTCATAAGATAAATATTATGCTCAGGTATGATATAATATTTTTGTTGTAGACTCTAACAAATGTTTCACAATTGTTAAATACTCACCACAGCGTTACTAAGATTTTTCATCTCATCTACTTCAAATATCTCAATCTATCTCAATATATACATAAAAGTGAATGTCTGTTTGTTCGCTTATAACTTACGAACTACAGCACGAAACTTGGCACACTTTTACTTTCTCTTCCTCTGGAAGATAAAGTATTCTATTCGTGCAGCAAATTTTGACTTTTTTTGGACCAAAAAATCGTTTGACTGGAAACCAAAACCCAAAATAAAGATCAAATATATCAAATATTTCCTATTGCTTTTGGGCCATATTTTCACTATTTCGGGTCATTTTTGAAGTTTGGAAATATTTGTAGCCATGGGGTCCAAAAAAAGATATTTCCGACGTACTACGTACTAGTACGTACGGAATCGTGTGCAGAGCTCTGGAAGCCAAACTACTAGTCCGATTTTGATGAAAATTGGTACAGGTCATCTTTGGGAAAAAAGCCCGACCAGTATTTTTCTTTTCCTCGATATCGCCCTTAGGGGCCCCTCTAGCGGCTCGAATAGCCGTTTTAGGACCGAAGCTCTAAAATCCAAACCACATAACCAATTTTGATGAAATTTAAAATCAGTAATCAAGGAATCATTTTATCTAAAATAAATGGTCTCAGGCGGCCGTATCCCTATCAAGGACGCCGCTAGGGAGCCAAAATGGTCCTTAAAATGGAAATCCCTTTTAAAATAAAACAGATTAGTAATTTCACTAGAATTTTTTTAAAAAATAATGTCTAGAGCCGACAGGGATCATTCAAAGTATTGGAAATTTTATTTAACCACAGTTTTTAAACTTTTATTCAGAGTTCCCCTCATCAGTTTAGGACCAAGAACGTCGCAATTGGACCAAATCTCCAAAATGAAAACTACATAACCAATTTTGATGAAATTTAAAATGGGTAACTATGGCATCTTTTTATGAAAAAAAAAATGATAATAGGCCCATTTGGGTGTGTTTTTCTCAGGGGCCAGGTCAGTGGGGCCCAATAAGTTCCTTCAATTGACTATCGATTTTAAAAGAAAACGGTCCATTTTATTCACTTAAAATTCAAAACAATTGATGTTTGGAGCCTAAAGAGATTATTCGATTCATTATAGTCACTGTTTTGTAGCATTTAGTCAGAGTCCCCCCTCCACGATTTAGGTCCAAGAACGTCGCAATTGGACCATATCTCTAAAATCCAAACCACCCAACCAATTTTGATGAAATTTAAAATCGGTAGCTAAATAGGGTATTGGTTTATTTATATAAGATAATGGGACCATTTCGGTTCGTTTTTCTCAGGGGCCCCGTCAGTGGGGCCCAATAAGTTCCTTCAATTGACTATCGATTTAAGAGAAAACGGTCCTTTTATTCACTTAAAATTCAAAACAATTGATGTCTAGAGCCTAAAGGATTATTGGACTCATTATATTAACTGTTTTTCGGCTTTTAGCCAGAGCCCCCCCCCCACAGTTCAGGACCAAGAACGTCCAAATTTAAAATGGGTAGCTAAATAGAGTATTGGTTTATTTATATATAAAAAAAAATGGTCCAATGTGGGTGCGTTTTTTGACAGGGGCATCGCCAGTGCGCCCCAGCAGGGGCCCACAAATGTAAGAAAAATAAAATTCGTCCAATTTTGATAAAATTTGGTATGCACAGCCACTAAAGTATTATATTTGATAATTTTTGGTGTTTTGCAAATTTTTTGCATTTAGGGACCCGGCTTGGCCCCAAATATGAAAAAGACAAATTTTGTCCAATTTTGATAAAATTTGATATGCACCGTTGCCCAAGTACTATAATTGACATCTTTTGGTATTTTGAAGTAATTTTGGTTTTGGGGACCCGGCAGGGGCCCACAAATGTAAAATTTAGTATGCACCGTTGCCCAAGTACCATAATTGACATCTTTTGGTATTTTGTAGTAATTTTGGTTTTGGGCCCCGGCAGGGGCCCACAAATGTAAAATTTAGTATGCACCGTTGCCCAAGTACTATAATTGGCATCTTTTGATATTTTGTAGTAATTTTGGTTTTGGGGCCCCGGCAGAGGCCCACAAATGAGAAAAACATAAAATTCGTCCGATTTTGATCAAATTTGGTATGTACAGCCACCAAAGTATTATATTTTTTTTAGATTTTTTGAATTCGAAATTTATGTTTTTTTTTCAAATATGAAAAAAAAAACATAAATTTTGTCTGATTTTGATAAAATTTGGTATTATTATTTTTCAAAATAATACTGTATAATAGAGCAAAGTCCGCAGCCGAAGGCTGCAAAATCGTTCAAAATAATACTGTCACTAAAGAGCAAAGTCCGCAGCCGAAGGCTGCAAGATCTTTTTAAAATAATGGTCAACGTAACAGAAAATAGAAATATAACAATAATATCACTAAAAGACTTAAAACTTTAGAAGAACAACATCTGCATTCGGTGGTAGTCTGATGGGATGATTAAGGAAGAGAAAGTCTAGTACGGTTTTCCGTACCATTCATTTTACCGGGGGAATGTTATAGGCATAGCATTATTCGCATATATCTAACACGGGAACGGTCATGCCTCTAAGGCACCAAGCGAGCGGGCGTGTCCTGCTAGTTTATTATAATAATATTTAAAATCATATCTTATGTATTCACTTGTTTTCATGTTTGCCTTGTCTACTCAATTCTGGTCACGAGGCTAAGTGCATTCATTAACATACTCAAAAAAGATTTTTGTAAAGCTAGATAATTCAACATCGTCGGGGATCGAAGAAAAAAACCGTTCATAAAGCATCGGGGAGACTGTTCATAAAGCATTTTGGAGAATCGCAAAATCATAATGAACTTTTACGAAACACTTTGTATAACTGATGTAATGACCACATAAAAACATGATTTTACACAAAGAAATTTACAATGATTGTTAAACTTTACATCAATCATACGAATATATTTTGTAATAATTTTTTGGGCTATCCGGTATGTTTCACTTTCTGTTTCCATTGTACATCTTCATTTTGCCATAATCTAATCGGATTCCATGTTCATTCTATTCATTTGATTTGATGCTTTATTGTAATGTCCATGTTTATTTTGTTGTTACATTCTCCGCCTTTGTATAAGCATTTGAATGGTGGTCGCAATTTATATTAAAACTTCTTTTTCTTGTATTTTTACATGTACGTTAAATTACATTTAGCTGAAAATTGTATTGTTTATACAATTAAATATATAAGATGTCAAGAAATAAGGTGATTTCCCGGACTATGTGCATTGGATTTTCGATCTTTTTGGTTTACCTATGTTGGCAGACTAGTCCCGAATGTATGTTCACATAAAGGTTGGAAGTGTTTGGCGCGTGTTAGCAGAAGAAAATCTATTCTGTCGAAAAAAATGGATCAAATAATATGCATCAAATTTTGTGAAAAAAATGGAAATATGTTTTCAAAAACACTTATATTGAAAGTTTTGAGTCGAAAAAGTGTTTACAGGGGGTACAATCTCTTCACAGAAGGTCGAGAAGAGGAGAATCAGAATCGATGATGCTAACATTTATTCCATTCTTATCCATTCAGTAATCCATTAAAGATTTCAGTAATCTATTAAAAAGAAATCAATTTATTCGTATTTATAAAACACAAAGCCCAGTTGGTATTTTGACTGACGTAGTGACTTATCAACGTAATGCTACGATGCCTGAACCTGGAAAATTGAAATTCGGAACGAAGATTTCTGTCAAAATTTAGGTAAGAAGAAAAGAATTCAAAGCTCAAGCGAAAGCGAAATATATCTAAAATTATGCTTTTGATTGGTACAATTACACAGGTAAGGGATATCGAAGTAAAATCAAGAGAAGATCCTCCAAAACGAGTCTCCAGGAAAAATATAAATTCCATCTTGGTTCGTATCTCAGTATTTCCGACCTTTGCGACTATTAAAAAACTGAATTGTTTGGTCAAATTGCAGTCTACAGCCAAGGAAGTAAATGCATAGGAGATGCGATCATCAGCTGTTTCCCTATAATTTGTCACGTACCATTCTATCATTTGAAGTGCAGTATTCGTAATTGACTTGTAATCCCAGAAGGGAGAACTCAATTACAAACGTATGGATAATAAATTAGTGATAGATAATAAATGTGTCGTGCAATGATCAATTGACATTTATTTTAAATTTAACCTTCACTTAAATCCCCCACTTTATAATCTACTTTGTAATCATTGTTTCTTCTCCACAAACAGACGTTTCCAAGAAGATGTCAGATCATGAAGCATAAAGATCTCATTGAAGTTCATCCCAGAGCCTGCTATGCTTCATATACAACGTAAAGCCCCATAAATCACTCAGTGTACACATTATTTCTTGGTACGAGTTTGCTGTTACTATGAGCCTTATTTAATTACATTACAGTGTCTCGTAAATCACTCGACGTGTGTCTATTCAGTTCAGGTTGAAAGCTTCTTTAATAAATTTTGCCACCATCAAAAGTTTCAAGCATTATTGAAATTATGATTAATTGTAAACATTTGAGCTCACTTAACGCTTTTCTACGTACTTTCGACTTTCTACTCATACACCTCCTCAGTCCATTCTAAATTAGACTTTCTGCATTGATGAATTTCTTGTTTGTTTATGATGGTTGAAGAAACAAAAATATTTTCTGATGTAAGACGATAGTTGCTGTTAAAATAAGATGACGTAGAGGGAGGTAAGTTGTAAGAAAAGAAAAGACGTCAGAGGACAGGAAAAGAAGAAGAAAATCTCCGGAAGAGGAATGATAATAATTATGGTAAGATAGATGAGGAAGGGATAAGTCGATATCAAATTTACAAAATAAACCTTCCTAACAGTTTAACCACATTAATAGAAAAGAATAATCTACAAATGCAGCATTTCATTTCGCAGATCTTTCACTTTCTTATTTGTTTTTGTATCCTCAATTCACCTCTGACCTCATTAGGTTTTTGTGTAAAGGAGTTTAATTCTCTGGATAAGGTTCAACTGCTCTAAAGAAATAACACAACAAGCAGGAGGTGATTTTTTCCAACCCATCAAAAGTATACCAAACATAAACACAAAAAGAAGAGCTGATTGGTTTACTTGAATTATTCTGAAACATAGTAGTTGAACAGACATTAATATTGGAAAAAAAAAAAATTAAAGAATCGCCTTTTGATCTCCTGGTCCACTACACATCATCCGCAAATTATATTTTCCAATATTTATTGCTTTTTTAATTTGTTTGATAAATGAATTTTGTTTGATAAAAGTGTACGCTGTACACATTGTTTTTAACTAAAGACATCCATGTTGTGTACATGTTTTCTGGTTGAGGTCAATGTGAGTATCTGTTTTTTACTTATGTCACCTAATTAATATGTAGATCAATTTACGAAGAGAGATATTATTGAAATTCATCTCATATAAGTTGAAACTAATAGGCTTCTGCTATTATTCTCAACTTATATGAGACCAATATGGCAAAACTGAAATTGGAAATAAACCGTACCAGCTATTTCGAAATAGCATCTGGTAGGTATAGCGAGTTGGTGAATTATACAGGCCTGCTTGGTAGGTTTTTACTTGGTTCAATTATCGAGTTCCACGGTACTGCACCTTTGTCACATCTACTATTCATCATAAATCAAAGTTCTGATTTACCGTCACTCCTATTATCATCAAGCGTATACATTTATAATGAAAAACGCTCATCCCAAGGTAAAGGTATATCATGGAAATCATAATCTTGACGCTTTTGAATAATTGAAAACCTTATCCCTACTTCTAGCTATCCTTCCCCTTGAAATAAAATTTCAAAGGCTTTCCACTTTCTATTTTACACAATAATTATACCGTCCCTAGAGTGTTGTTTTGATAAGATACGATCCAGAATTCATTTTATATTTATTTTGAATAATAAAATCATCTTTAAAGCTTTAAACTTATTCATAAATTCCCCCACCTTTCACTCTAAGGAGTTCAATTTCTGAATCGTACAAAGTTTAAATAATACATCAATGATGAAAAAAAATGTCAGAAATGGCAACAGACAAATAATCACAACATGAGAAGGCAATTATCAATGAATCGATTTAGTCATTAACTACTACCCATAGCCTAATAACGTGTCATTCATCTCACAGCAGGGGCGTACACAAGGGGGGGGGGGCTGGCCGGCTATATCCCCCCCGAATTTTTTTTTCGGGTTAAGCCTTCAAATGTGAAACGCGAGTGCGGCGAGTGTATTTCATCTAACCCTATGCTTCTATTTCAATGTCACGCAGAAAATACTTTTTGGGATACTTACATAACAAAGTTCTATAAAAAGGAACGTATTTTAATGGGCTGAAATTTTCGATGTCGAGTTTTCAATGCCAAAACACGTTTTGGGGTCCCCAGAACCCGAATCTCGAGTTTCAGCCATTGGTCCGTGTGTGTGTCTGTCTGTGGACAAGATATCTCAAGAACGGCAAGTGTTAGAGACTTGAAATTTGGTATGTACGTCAGTTTTATGCCATGAACGGCAAAAGAAGCTTTTGGTGGTAATTGAATATACCGTTGGCGGTTTTATGCCGCTTTTTAGCGTTTTCCTATATCCTGCTTAAAATGAGACCGGCAATAGCTAGAACTTTAAACTTGTTGCCTATTCATATCAATTTCATACAAGAAATTTAAAAATACAACTTAGGTTGAAGTTTAATATATTCACAAGTAAGACAGGATCCCATAAACTAACAGAGGTTTTCTTAGAGCTCTTGGCGATTTCCTCTATAAAAAAATGCATTCGTTCTATTACCTCCTGGGTGATGTGGAAAAACAGAAGAAATCCAAACCTCTTAAAGAAGACAAATACTGAAAGAGTTAAAAAAAAAAATATCTTGGGCGCGATAGAGTACATCACCTAATAGGCAGAGGCGTAGAAACTGTGGGGCGGACCGCCCCAGATGCCGGTCTTATAGGCTTTGCTACGCCTTTTATATCTAGAAACATTTGATTATCGTTGGGGGCGGCGCATTTCGAAATCTCGCCCCTGGCGCCTAACAACCACCAGGCGGTCCTGCTTTGAAAACTGTCTTTGTAAAGCCCTATATTAACACTTTGTTTATATTAACTCTGTGAAACTAGATGGGTTCTTTTTTTTTTTTTTTTTTTTTAATTTGGCTTAACATCTATTGGTCATTAAAGACGGGCGTTTTACCCTCCATTCGCTTGCAAACCAGCTACCCACACCTCACCCAGCCTGGGTTGGGCCGGAAAAAAGAGCCAACGATACGTGGTGTTCCCAGGCGGTTACCCATCCAAGTACTGACCACGCCCGACGTTGCTTAACTTCAGTGATCTGACGGGAACTGGTGTATTCAACGTGGTATGATCGTAGATGGGTTCAACGCCACGATGCTGTTATGGTATACATTTTGCCCAGCCAGCCTCCCCCGAAAAAAAATTCTGTGTACGCCCCTGTCTCACAGAATTGAGGGTGTCATGAACCTGTTATTATTATTATTTGTTCATTATTAAATATTATTTTTAAAAACACTGCGTACTTACAGAATTTTTTTAAGTTTTTCAAATGTGAGAGGATTTCGAGAAGATTTTGGACTGCTGGATACACTTCAACAAAGTTTAAGGTAGCGATCTTCTAATTCAGGCGCTGGTCTTAATAATTCGAATATTATACCCTTTGTTTAAAACTGATCTGATCCCCACCTTGAAAATGTCTTAAGACTTTATACTACTGCCGACATACATTTCTGTCATGACCGAAATGAGTTCGTACAGTACTGGATGTTAGTTCGGCTGTTCGGCAGGTACTGGGTGTCTCTGCTTTACTGATACTTGGAAACAAGTTTTGCTTATGTTTATTAGGTAATATAATAGCTGCGGAATGTTGACTATACAAAGGTATCCTAATAACATCAAATTATTGAATAGAACAGAGTAAATATTGGAAGGGGATAGGAAAACACAAAATTAAATTTTATGTTGTAATTTCAATGAAAAAAGCAAATCTGTTGAGAAAACATTATTAAGTCTGTTGGAAGAATTTTAATTTTCCTTTCATCGACTTATAGTGTTAAGAAACAGTGTTGGAGGGAGTAATGCTAAGTAGACATCATTGTGGTTGCTGCATTGGAGGAATGGGAAGATAGAAAGATAGGACTTCGAGAAAAGACAAGCGAGGGGTTCTGTGTAGTTTTGATAATGACAAGATTTCCCACACTCTGTCCTCTTTCTTCTGCAAACACTTTTCCTTTCTATTTATGTCTTGTCATTTCGCTTAGATTTTCTTATCTCCCGTTTCATAAAATGTCTTGAGAATGCCTATTTTCATTTTCACATTGGCTACTTAGTTACTTGCTTGACGAGCTAAATTACACCCATCATCAATTTTCTGTTTTCTAATCTATCATGCAATCAATGTTCCTTTCCTACTTACTAATCTAGAACACAGCTCATTTTATACCATGATATCTGGTCCCTACTTATTGAACAAACGTTGATTTTTTTTTTGATATACAAAGGGTACCAATAGAATAGCCAGCATCACCCTCTTAGCGATGCAAGCTATTTTCGGCACCATCCAGGCTGGGTGAGTTTAATTTGGGTAGCTAGTTGGAAAGTTTCCAGCGAATGGAGAGCAAAGTATAAAAAGAAGTACCTACTTAACTAATTGAAATTTATTGTAATATACCTAAAGTCATTCTAATAACCATAGATTTGAAAGACAAACCAAAATTGGTAAACCTTCATGAGGGCTCACAGGATTTTCTTTTTTGAACATCAATTTCTAATTCCATGATAATGTTGCAAAGAATTTGTGTCGAACTCATTTTGACAAGGATAATAAAGGAAAGAAACAATTTGTCAAAAATCTTTTGTAAAGGCTCCACATGAAAAGAAGCCACAATATGTTGTAGATTTACTGACTCGATAAAGATATACAAAAGAAAATAGAGGGGGAAGATTGTCATGACGTAACATAGTGATTACCACAACGAACCAGAACTTATTTTGTCTTTTGTCAATGCACTTATGAAGATCTACAACAGTCAAAATCTAAAAAAAAATCTTCTAATGTAATTACTCCCCCCCCCCCCCNAAAGTACTCCCCCCCCAAATAAAGAATATTTTTGATTGACCATTGAGGAAAGACAATGGATCAATAAACGAGGGGTGATGGCGCCAAAAATGGAATTTTAATTTGTAAATGGTAGGAAGCAGACTTTCATTTAATTGCTATTGATACATAAAATACAATTTAATATTAAATCGTAAAACGTAATAATATCGTAATGTTCTATGACTCAATCGATTTGATCTTTTCTTGCTATTTGATTTTTCTTTAATAGTAATTCGGGAGAAGTGGTGGAATACTTTTCTAGCTTGTTCGCTGTATGTTCCCTAAGAACTACGTTAGTTACTGTCATACTGTCTATATTTTCCTGTAACCTTTTTTCCTTTTTCTGGTACCTTTTTTTTTTTTTTTTTAAAAAAAAAAAAAAAATTTTGCCTCGGAACCGCTTTAGCATTACTTCAGGGCACTCCTTTTACAGCCATGCCATTCCGGAAACGAGAAAATTCGATCAGAAAATTTTCGCTCCGGGCGGGATTCGAACCCACAATCTCCGGACCAACAGTCAATGCTCTTAACAACTCGGGTTTTTTCTGGTTAGATTCTTAGATTCTGGTACCTACTAATAACAATTTCAGTTTTCTTTATATTATGTCCTTATAATTTTGCAGTTTATTAAAAAAAAAAAAAAAAAATAGATANGTTCATTTTAAAAGATCAATTTATTTTTCTGTTTCCATTAATTTCCTTTTTATATATATATTTATTTAAATATTAGGGGTGGGGCGGAAACACTATATATAATAATAATAGTTTCAGATTTCTGTAAACATTTATGTTTTCCACAATAATTCTCAAACGCTCCGTCCGAATTTAATGAAAATTCGTACGGATATTAATGGAATTATCCGATTACATTGATTAGGGCCAACATTTTGGGCTATCCAGGACTCATGGTGCCATTCTATCTGAGTGAGAACTACTAGTATTATGTACTTAAATATTACATAATACTTACACAGAACTACTAGTATTATGTAATTAAATGTTACATAATACTTACATAGGACTACTAGTGTTATGTACTTAAATGTTACATCTAGGGGCACGGCAGTGCGCCAGGTCAAGTTTCAAGTCAAGCCTGGCGACTGCAGTGTGTATATTTACACGAACTATTTCATGCTATTTCCGACCCCCCAATATCTCCGGATCCGCTAAAGCTATGAACATGTTATTTGGTCATTATTACAAGGTCCCATACTTAGACTTACTGTGTTAGAATGGAGGTTGTACATGAAAGGGTAACGGAGAAAAAGGGATCTGAAAAATGCAAAACCACGCTGGTTTTGTGACTCACTCATCAAAATTCACCAAGCACTTCCAGTAGAGCTGGAAAGCTGAAATTTGGTGTGTAGGTGTACTTTTACTCAAAACCAACAGGAAAAATCTGAAAACACCAAAATATTGTTTCGTTCCGGAGAAAAAAGAGATTTAATAGGCGATAGTATTTATAGCTTTAGAACACTTCCGAAAGATGTAGAAACCTATACTTTGGTATCTCCATACTTTGTATTTTGACTTAAAAACACCAGCAGAATTATCAGAATACCCAATTTTTTATTCTTTCCGGAGAAAAAAGAGATTTCATGAGAGATGAGATTTATAACTTTAGAGTGCTTCTAGAATAGGTAGAAAAGTAAAATTTGGTATGAAGGGGCACTTCGACTTTAAAACACCAGCAAAATTATGAGAA
>CM022874.1:21319569-21340271 GCA_012654025.1 Pachypsylla venusta | reverse complement strand
TGGATGTCAATTGCTAACTTCATGCAAAATTTCAGCGCTCTAGGTATACGAGAAGTGCCTGAAACTTTTGATGATGAGTGAATCAGTCAATATGTCAGTCAGTCAGTGAGTATCCAAAAGTGCAAACTTTGAAATTACGTATCTCCCGTCCGGGTTAACATTAACTTTTGAAGTTTATCCTGTAGTATTGCACTATACTACGGAATGTATTTTCAAAATTTCAATGATCTATCCCTTATAGAACCGAATATCTGACGGTGTGAAAAACCTGGAGAATTGCTTCGTGTAAAGATACACTGGTGCTTTCTGGGACTTGGCCTGGCGCACTGCCGTGCGCTCAGATGAGGAAGGGATAAGTCGATATCAAATTTACAAAATAAGCCTTCCTAACAGTTTAACCCCATTAATAGAAAAAAATAGTCTACAAATGCAGCATGCAACATTTCATTTCGTACATCTTCCACTTTCCTATTAGTTTTGTCAACCTGAATATACTTTTCACCTTATTGGGTTCGCTATTGGGGTTAAGTTTGATTCCCTGGATAGGGGTTTAAGATGAACTCCTTGGGTAAGGTTCAACAGGAATTAGGTACCTATAAGACCTATATAAAACAGAAAAGCAGTGAATTGAAGAATTTCAAAATTTAGTCGAAATGTATAAATGACAAATATTTATCAGAACAAACCCATCCTCCACCATAATATGCACGCGTACCCCCCCCCTCCCCACACACACACGCACTTTACAATACATGTTGATAATTTGGATAATTGTTACTTTTAAAAACTTAGGGAAACTCTTCTCCTTTTTCCTTCACAGAACTTTATTCGAAACTATTTAAATTTGTAAGTATGAAATGTGTGTTATTTATTATATTGAACATGTTTAGAATTGGGGGAAAAATTTCCTGAATAGATTAACAGGGTGTAACCGCAACCTTTCCTAAATGAATGGCATACCTACTGATAGATATGAATTACAGTACAATTGAGCTCATCATCTGAACCAGAACCCTCCTTCAGACGTATGGGTTGTAAAGAAGGAGTATCTAAGCAGATTACGTTATTTACGACTTCAGTTGGTTAACCTAGTTGACAAATAAAATTCTACTTTTGGAGAGGGATTTTTAGAATCCTAATGAAGAAAGTTATTGTGAATTTTTAAAGAAGTCTTTTATTGTTGTTAAATTATTCAAGAGATCAGAGAACTCTATGCTCATGTGGACGCCCTCCTGAGTTTACCGGGCGAGTGCTTTAAAATTGTGCTACCGAGGCAGCTGGAAGTTTTTAATCACCATAATTATAATAATCATGTTTATTATGTTAGAAATACAGGAACAGCGTTTTAAACTATAAATAAGTATACAAATTGTGTTTTTTGTGCTATGTTGCCATCAGAATAGGTTCAGCGGTACTGTCAAACACAGTAGAGCAGCATATAGAAGAGAAGAACGTTCATTTTGTGGATGGATATCATAAGGGAATGGGTGAGCGTTATTTTACTTGAGTCAGCCTTTATAGCCTTTAGATTCTAAAAGAAAATCCTTTGGAACTGCGATGCCAACATCAGTCTGGCAATCATCGAATGCCATGAAGTCTCTTTGAGAGAATGAAAAAACATCTTGCCTGTAGAACTCACATCGTTTTCATGCCTCAATATAATGTCTAAATATGATAATTATGCAAACTTACAAACACATACCCTCAATTTTGAGAGAAAATATAAATTAATCTGGATGTGTAATATCCGCAGGGGATGAACGTTGGGGAAATATTGAGAATTCATGTATTAGGGAGGATAAAAATTTTGGTGGGATGGGAAAGTTTAAAGTTAGTTCTGTTAGATTAATGTAAAACGGTGACTCTACTACGTTGATCAAACAACATTAATGTCAAATGATGCCCCACTACTTCGATCATGTTTTTTTGAGGAGAATAGGTGCTTCCAAAACTTTGATCATCCTACTTTTAGGACAATTGGCGACTCCACTACTTTGATCACTTTTAGGAGAATTGGCGCCTCCACTACTTTGATCATGCTACTTTAAGGAGAATTGGCGCCTTCACTAATTTGATCATGTGTTTTTGGATAATTGGCGCTTCCACAACTTTGATCATCCTACTTTTAGGAGAATTGGCGCCTCCACTACTTTGATCATGCTACTTTTAGGATAAGTGAGGACTCCACTATTTGATAAAGCTCCATTTATTTAAAATGGTACCTCCAATTTTTTGATAAAGCCAAATTTAAGTAAAATGGTGCCTTCACTTTTTTAATAAAACTACCACTATCTTTGTAATATGGTGTCTACATTATTATAAAAAAGCTCTTTTGATTCATTAAATGGCGTTCATGTGAAATATTTGATAAATCTATATTTTTATGAAATGGGCCCTTTACTACTTGAGTATTGAGTAGGTTAGATTCGAAAAATAAGACATGGTAATATTCATGTAAAATGGCGTTGCCACTAATTTAAACTTCATCTAATCTAAGCTATACTTGAGTATTGAGTAGGCTAGATTCGAAAAATAAGACATGGTAATATTCATGTAAAATGGCGTTGCCACAAATTTAAACTTTGTCTAATCTAAGCTATAAAATGCATGCCAAATAATGTTGACCCGATTATCTCCAACTTTTTTTTTTTTTTTTAATTTGGCTTAACGTTTCTTTAACAAATTTCCAAATTACTTACTGACATTAAATAGTTACATGCCTGAAAAGTGATATGTATACAATTTTTTTTGAAATCTTAACTGCTGGTATTTTCAAAAGGTTCAAGTGTTGCATGTGAGTGCCCAAATGACCACGTTTATAACAGAACACATAAATTAATCCTTCGTTTTTCACTACAATAATGGCTGTGACAATACAAGATAGGAGAACCTGATTTATCTCGAAACAACTACTCTATCACCAAAACATATTACAAATATGGGCGTGTGAGTGTTTTCAAATACGAGTAATACACAATAAATCTTATATTCTTCGCAACTTTTGATTTTCCTCTTATCCTATCTCATAAGATAAATTGTGAAAAGAAAGAAAGTTAACATCTTCAAACTTTTTGTTTTTCACTTTCTTCTCCAAGAACCCATCGGCAATGAATATTATGGAAAGAGTCTCACACCCAATTCCAACATTAGACATACATATTAAATAATATCTACAATTCTACGTAGAATTTCAAAGTTTTTGGTATGAACTTACCATTTCATTTCTGATATTTGTTCAGAATAAGGGAAAAAAAATCAAAGGAAAAATTTCTATGTAACTGTGTAGTTCAGATACTTTAGCAATATATACTATCTCTCACTATTTATAATCAATGCGTCTTTTTGTTTAAAAAAAATATCTTGTTACAAATGTGCATAAAAAAATATTTGGTTAAGTCGAATAAATTTTAACATTTAATTAGAATGAATTGTCAAAACAATACGATGTCAATCTGTCAAGTGAACATTTTACAACGCGTCTCCATTGTGTATTTTCTTGGCAATGCGTGCAAGTATTATCGCTTTTCGTCTGTTAACATGTTATTGCTCAGTTTAACGCCACAACCTTGAAATTATAATAAAACATTTTACGCTTTGAAGAACATGATTTATTCTGCAGACAATAATTCACTTATTTCACACATTTTCATGACAATATTATTATCCGCTGTCTATTGTCTATGATGATCTTGGATCACATACATCAAAAAAGTAAATAATCCCCCTCCCCCCCCCCCCGAATGAACTCGTTTGTAAATAAAAAAAAAATTATAATTAATTGTATATCGGTAGATACTGAAGCAAAATATTAATATAAAGAATAAAATATCATAAATATTTTTTATCATGTACATTTTTTTTTTAAGTGTTAAAAAATATTTACTCCTTTTTTTTTTAATTTGGCTTAACGTCTATTTAACATCTATTGGTCATTCAAGACGGGGTTTTTACCCTCCATTCGCTGGAAACTTGCAAACCAGCTACCCACATTGACCTCACCCAGCCTGGGTTGGGCCGGAAAAAGTCAACGATACGTGGTGTTCCCAAGCGGTCACCCATCCAAGTACTGACCACGCCCGGACGTTGCTTAACTTCAGTGATCTGACGGGAACTGGTGTATTCAACGTGGTATGATCGTTGGCTTATTTACTCCTTAAGCTAAAATAAAATTAATCGAACGACTCGTAACTAGTTTCTATGTAAATAAACATAAATATGTAGTAATTGTAGTATTATATTTATTAAAAATATACTTCATATAAACACATAAATATTTACAAATTACTCTGGTTCTCACAATAGCATGTCTTTGATGCTTGGTAGGGCTTCCAATCCGCGCGCTTTTTGCGGGATTTGCGATCTTCGGGATCCGCAAGCTCCAATCCCGGAAATCTCGCAACATTTATTTTAAAAAAAACATGATCTTAGGTATTGTGAAGGAATACAAAAAAAGAGGAAGTGAAAATCGTTATTTTATCATATTTACTTTTCTTATCCTATGAAAAAAGAAAGTATTGTAATGGGCTGAAATTTTCGATGTCGAGTTTTCAATGCCAAGCACGTGTTGGGGTCCCCAGAGCAAAATTTCCCCAGTTTCAGTCATTGGTCCGTGGGTGTGTCTGTCCGTCCGTCTGTGAACAAAATATCTCAAGAACGGCAAGTATGTATGTCAGTTTTATGCCATGAACGGCAAAATAAGCTGAAAATAAAATTGGAAAATAAAATTAGGCAAAATAAAATTGGTGGAATCAAATGTACTGTTGGCGGTTTTAGGCCGTTTTTTAGCGGTTTTCGCATATCCTGCTTAAAATGTGAACGGTAATGGCTAGAACTTTAAACTTGGTGCCTATTCATATCAATTTAATACAAGAAATTGAAAAATACAACTTAGGTTGAATTGAAATATATTGTTGGCCGCTAATTAGAGGTTGAAGGCCACTTTTTGGCGGTTCCGCCTAAAATCAGAATGGAAAGAGCTGGAACCAGAAACTTTGGTGCCAATTCATATCAATTTCATATAAGAAATTGAAAAATACAACTTAGGTTCAAATGTAATATATCAAGATGTGTAATATATAATTATATTTCCGCTCTGGGGAATACAAAACGTGTTTTCGCAATGAAAACTCGATATCGAAAATTTCAGCCCATTACAATATTTTTTTTTTTTTTATAGATAAGAAAAAAAAGTCGTGTGATGTTCACACCAGATTTTTATAAACACAGCACTTGGTTGATTGTAGTAAAAGAGCAGGCAAATATATGTAAAAGCAGTTAGCGTAGATGGTGCATGTATGAGGATATACCTACCTACTGAGAACTTTCCTCCTTATAATATTAAAAATGAGGGATCCCGCGGGATTAAGCTCAAATCCCCCATGCGGGATTCAAAATCAATCCCGCATGCGGGATTGGAAGCCCTAATCCTTGGACATAAAAGGTTCAATACCACGTATTTTGACTAAATATCAAGATATTTTGTACTTTACATGCACTCCTGCTTGTTTCTTCCTGAGTAACAATAAAATTAATTCTGTTTTAGATGTGAGTGGCAAGGAATAACTCACGGGAATGTCTTACCGTAAACATACTAATGTGTACATTGTTGTCGTTGATCACCCTATGATTTGATGTTATTTTTTGTCAATGGAGATAATGGTATATTGACCAGACATTGCCTGAGGGAACAAATGATTCTTCAATACAATTCCTCGCCATCTTTATAGCAAACTATTTAAATTGTTTTTTATCAAATATGAAAACTGAGTCTCAAACTTTAACTTTTCTTTAGATTAACAACTATTGGTCTTACCTTTTTTACAACTAACAACCTTTTTTTTTAACATGTGGTTTCAACCCTCCATTTGCTGGAAGCTTGCAAACCGGCTTTAACTTCAATGATCTAACGGGGACTAGTGTGTTTAATGTGACGCTGGCTAGGCCCAACTTTTTTTTAAAAGAAACATTAGTTTCTTTAATATCAACTGGTCATTCGAGGACTCAACCTTCATTTGTATCACACTCAGCTTGTTCTGCACATATTTCCGGTTCAATCAGTGGCGGCTGCTCCTTAAGGGCAAAAGGGCACAGCCCCCCCAAAAAATTACAGAAAATAAAGCATAAATATATTTTGTTTGTAATTTAATTTTATATCTACAAAAGTATTCTTCTTTCCCCAAAAAGGGAAAACACTTAAAAAAATATATCCTTATTTTCAATAACTTGCGAGTTGCTTAAAATATCTGATGTTCACTTGCAAAAAATATCGTATGTTCACCATGTCTCACAGGCAGTATATAATATAACGGGCGTATGCTTATAGCTCCAAAATTCTAGAAAATTTCGTTTGTAATTTCGGATCTTTTCCCGCTAATTTCAAAATAAGGGAGGAATTATCCATCCTATTTACATGGAAATTGGGCAGGCTCATAAATTATTGTTTCTCAAAATGTATTATAATATTCCATTTTATCGCGTTCTGAGGGGAATTTTTATTTTCTCTCCTCTCAAATAGGGGTACGTTACTTCTGAAAGAAAAAATTAGATGTTGCCAAATGTTTCGGAGAAACCCACAGAAGTATATAGCATAGAGGGAGAAATGCAAATTTATAAAAAAAAATATTCATCGAACCCACGACTTGCTTAGGGCTCCAAATTAAGATGGAAAAATTTAATTAATTAATTCAAACAATTTTCATGGTAGGTAGATAGATAGATAATACATTATTATCTTTAATTTTATTTTTATATTGAGTAATACGGCTCAAATAATATTTGATGTAACATCAGCCAAACATTATTTAAAATATGGCAACACTGTGATAACGTATCAGCAAAATTCAAAAATTTTATAAACAAAGTGTTTGATTGCTTTTGTTGATTGTAAAATATAATTATTGATAAATTGTTTTTTATTTTATAGAAAATCTATTTTTTGAAGCCAATTTCGACTTTTTTTCCTATTTGGAAATAACCCTAATTAAATAAAAAGTGTTTATTAATTTAAATTCTGTTGGAAAATGAGTCTTTTCTCAATAAAATAAACGTCGCATTCAGTGTATTTTGGTAATAAACATAAATTGTATTAACAATAAAATATTTTTATTCATGTTTACTTTTGAGTATCAAATCAATCAAAATCAATGCAAACGTTGCTCAACTTCAGTGATCTGACGGGAACTGTAGTATTCAATTTTTAAGGCATGAATGAATTTTGTTTTGGAATCTATTTTTTTTTTTTTTTTTACAAGAATAGTTATTCTATATCTTTAAATGAAATTATTAAATATATAATCTTAAAGTTTAATTTAACCATATTTCCTTTACAATAAATTATATAGGCAATTATTTAGATCGTGTCTGAATAAATACCTAACCTTTTAACATGCAAATTCAAAGTCTATCATTGGAAGAGGAATTAAATGGAAACCAAATCTAAATATGACTCAAATTTCGATATATTAGTCAGGTAAGCCAAAAAATCAACTTCTATTACATTTTAGCAATGCCTGGGGGGCATGTAGCCCCCCAGGTTAAATATTCATGGGCCGCCACTGGGTTCAATCATGCTAAGGTGAAAAAGAAACTAGTTTGCGGAACAATAGTAATCCATGCTTACAACAAGTTTTAGAAATACAACACTAACGGAGACAGAGATACCTACTATAAATAATCAACAGTATAAATTAGACACTTAAAAGCCCAGTCACAAAATTTAATCTAAAAAGTATTTCGATGGGTTGAGAAATGTAAAATTTTTATCTCAGGGGTTTCAAATTTGACGAGGGAAAGGTAAAAAATTATACATTTTATTTCTGAGAAGTCAAAATTAGTTTAAAATGGGCATCATTAGCTAATTGTTCGAATGGGTTATTAAACTCTTGTACTACTCGAGAGGGAACATTTTCGCCTTCAGGGATTCTATTATATTAACGAATTGACATAGAATAGAATAATTTTATGAGGGAATGAGGCAAGCACGTTTAAAATAATTTACGTTACTTTATAAAACTTTACTCCTAAATTTTGCCGAGGAAAACTTATGGAAATTAAAATGTGTATTTGGACTACGCCAGTTTAGGAGAAAAGTTGTTATTTCTGTTTACCACATAATTATTTAATTATGCGTAGCTTTCCTAAAAATGTGTAGTACTGCAGATATCTACAGGTGGTATAAACTCTTCCGAAATTATTTTCTTAAAAAATTTTTTTTAAGAAAACTATAGTATACTCACTAGTATACAATTTAGTATGGCTACAAAACCAGCCGACCCATGAAATTTTATCCTCCTGCATTCGAGATATAAATATACCACGTATAGCGTCCAAACAACTGTAGTGAAAAATAATTTTTCAGTTTTGTTCGGGTATGTTATCGGATTATCACAGTTCTAGTCGATGACAATTTGAGTTTGTTGAAAGATCACTTAATTTTAATATATACCTAACTAATTAAAATGTGAATTGACTCAGTTTATTTTTAAAAATAATATTTTCGGTAAATTTACCCTATCTGTTCTTAAAGTTGTAGGTACATAATTTATAATATTTATATTTATTTTACTAACCTCTCTAGCAATACGAACACAGACCTACCGACTACGATCTTTTTCTTACGAACCATTCAATTTAGGGGGTAGAAAATAAAAATAGAAGTAATTTTTGTCCAGAATTATGTTTTAATTTTACAAAATCCACTACCTTGTGTTCATGGCAATGCATTCAAATGGAGTCCAGTTTTTTTTTAAATGTCCATAGCTCGGGACTCAAACCTCGAACCAAAAAAAATTTCCACTAAAAAGTTCTTATTCTGTTTCATGCATTGATAATACGATTTAAAAAAGTGATCATTGTATTTTAATTTCGCGAAAAAAGGACATGACCCCCCCCCACCNCTCCCCCCATCTACCCTCTTAGGGACCGTGGGTGGATGTTTTAAATATTTTTTCTGAAAAACTTCAGGGTCTACTTTATTCATACATTTTTTATATCCAGCTTCTAACTTGAACGGTTTGTGAGAAAAAGATAGTGGCCGGTAGGTTTGGGACACACTGTATGTTTATATTTTTTATGCGTAACGTATCTTTAACATCTATTGGTAATTTAAGAATGGGGTTACTTTACATTTATTGGAAACTTACAAATGAGCTACGCACATTGACCTTAAGTTGGGGCGGAAAAAGCCATCATCACGAATCACGAGGTCGCGAACATACCTGTCACCCACTTAGTAAAACCTCGCTGGACTTTTCTTAACTTCAGTGATCTAACGGAAATTGATGCTGGCTGATATTTGCGTTTTGATTTAGCTATTTATTGTATACTAGATGTTTTACCGTACTTCGCTACGGTTACGAAATTTGGATTTTTGGTGGAACCGACCCCCAGAGTGAACACGACTCCTATTTAGAAAATTCAATATTTTACTCAGGGATATTACTTTTTGCACTGCGGAACGCCTTCGTATTAAATTGCAGCTTTAATACGAAGGCACATTCTACATACGATCGGTATGATCGTTAGCTTATTGTATAGCTTTGTTTTTGTTTTTTTTACTAATCTATTTGTCGAACAAATGTTGCTATACATCAGGAAGAAAACAAACATTCATATCCTACAAATTGATTTTGCTAGTATTTATAGTGCACCATAAGATCAATGTTAATATATAGGTGTATTTAGCTATTTATTTTATAGTTTTTTGTTTACTAATCTAGGTATTTGTCGAACAAATATTGCTATACATCAGGAAGAAAACGAACATTCATATCCTACAAATTGAATTTGCTAGTATTTGTAGTGGACCATAAGATCAATGTTAATATATAGGTGTATTTAGCTATTTATTTTATAGTTTTTTTTTTTTTTTTTTTTTTTTTTTTTTTTTTTTTTTTTTACTAATCTAGGTATTTGTCGAACAAATATTGCTATACATCAGGAAGAGTACAAACATTCATATCCTACAAATTGATTTTGCTAGTATTTATAGTGGACCATAAGATCAATGTTAATATATAGGTGTATTTAGCTATTTATTTTATAGTTTTTTTTACTAGTCTAGGTATTTGTCGAACAAATGTTGCTATACATCAGGAAGAAAACAAACATTCATATCCTACAAATTGATTTTGATAGTATAGAGGACCATAAGATCAATGCTAATATATAGGTGTATTTAGCTATTTATTTTATAGTTTTTCTTTTTTTTTACTAATCTAGGTATTTGTCGAACAAATATTGCTATACATCAGGAAGAAAACAAACATTCATATCCTATAAATTGATTTTGCTAGTATTTATAGTGGACCGTAAGATCAATGTTAATATATAGGTGTATTTAGCTATTTATTTTATAGTTTTTTTTACTAGTCTAGGTATTTGTCGAACAAATATTGCTATACATCAGGAAGAAAACAAACATTCATATCCTACAAATTGATTTTGATAGTATTTATAGAGGACCATAAGATCAATGTTAATATATAGGTGTATTTAGCTATTTATTTTATAGTTTTTCTTTTTTTTTTACTAATCTAGGTATTTGTCGAACAAATATTGCTATACATCAGGAAGAAAACAAACATTCATATCCTATAAATTGATTTTGCTAGTATTTATAGTGGACCATAAGATCAATGTTAATATATAGGTGTATCTAGTTTCCTAATGTAGGCATTTGTTTTTTAGTATTACCCAAAATACAGCAAGAGGAGGCCAACTATCGTATACAATCTTTCAATGTGAAAGTATTTCAAATAAAAATAAAATTGTAACACAAAACTATGAAAAGGTTGATGTAATAAATATGATTTCACTATAAAACAAAAAGTAAAAGAGGAAGTGTGTCAAATCACAACAGAAGTTTTAGAAGAAGAAGAAAAGATAAACAATATGCTAATCAGAAAAAAAGTAAAAGGTAAGAAACAAAACGAGAGAAAAGGAAAACACAGATCTTATCACAATTGTATGAAGAACAGTAAAAGGAAAGTCACTGAAATGTGAAATAAAGTAAAATAATAAGAATGAAATAAAAAACAGGCAGGAAATATATTCCTTAGCAAAGAAAGTGAAGGCACCTTGAAAAATAAACAAATTGCTAACTCGGATTCATGCTACTTTGAATATATCATACGTATCTTCGAGGTTGTCATTACTGTCAGAACATTGAACTATAAGTAACGCAAAGAGAAAAGAATTTAGACATTCTATGGTGGTAGCTTTTCCGCTTACAAAACAATGTATGCAAGAAATACTGATAATTTCTCAATTACAATCTTTGGCCACCAAATGAATAGATGCAGTATGTACAAATTATTATCTTTGATCACCAGAAGGAATTCTGGGGACTGGGTTAGATGGATATGACCAAATAGATATATCAGAACATTTCGTTCGTCGAGGAAACATTCTTCTGATTTAGAAATATTTCTTACTTAGATCAGCTGTGGGAAGGCATCTTTTTTTTTGTAACTAGGCTAACGAAGGTACTCAGTTGTCTTCACGGGACTGATTATCCCGATTACACCAACGATTCATTATATCACTGCGAGAGTTCCCATGCGAATAATCTCCACGCACAACGCTAACTTCAGTAATCTGGTGCATCCAACGTGGTAGATCGTTGGATGTTGTATTATCTCTATCTCTGAATTATTTTTTCTCTAATACCTTTTAAACGACTTGTGGTTTTAAACTTAAAATTTTAATTTCAAATTGTACACATACTAATACTGTATGTTGATGTTGTATATGAGTTTCTACAAGAGAACGCCTTCATGAGTCAAGTACAAGTCGGCAGCCCAAATTTTACTTGACTGGAAAATAAAGTAGGTAATGATATAAAATTAGTCTTCGCAGGGCGAACTGGCGAGCTTTCTGATGTTTCTGTGAGGTTTTGTGTGCAGACAGTAGGTATTACGCCAATAAGTCACGTGATAACAAATATAGGAGATTAATTCAAGAGAAATATACAAACAACACGGAAAAAAGTATTACTTTATGCCAAGAAGTTTTTCTTACTCAAAGAACCGAAATAAGGAGGTATTATAAAAGAAAAAGAGTAGATAAATAATAAAGGATGAAAAGAATATTTTGATTTCTTGAAATAAGTTGAATTGAAACCGTTTATGTGTGAAGAAAAACAAATAATAATAATTTTAAGAGAGAATGGAAAGAAACCACCCAAAAAAAAAAAAAAAATACACAATAGAACTGTAACTACAAAACAGTTGGATCAAAATTCATTATATTTCTGTTAGACAGTTGAATATTGAACAGGTTCGAGCCCCGCCCGTGGCAAAAAATTTCTGATCAAATAATCCCGTTTCCGGAATGGCATGGCTGTAAAAGAAGTGTCATCAGGTAATGCATATTTTTCTAGAAAAAATATTTGAAAACATATTGGTAGTTGAATATCATCGAACGTTCCAATGTAATTGAAAGTTCTTATGTCTGCTCGTATTTAATGGCTCACAAGAACATTTTAAAAGAATATTTTCAAAAAATCTTTGCCCGGTAGAATAGGCAAATTTAAAGGCGTGGACTCAATATCAAGCTGAAGCAAGATTTTTTTTCCTTATAATTTGAGTATTTAACCACATGAAAATAGAGGTCTCCGGGTTAGGTGGTGGAAAAAGCCGCAGGCATGAACCCCGCCTGATGGTTATTCTCTATTCTCAACCGTCTGAAGTAGAAATAGGCATAAATAAATTTGAATTGATCTACGCTTTTGCAACGCCAAAAAAGAGAGAGAGAAAAAAAATCATCTCTGTCTAATAACTATTCATTGCAAGAATAGGCTATCAATATTCAGTTAAAGTAGCCGGTAAATGCTGTTTAATGTTGTTTTTGTTTGTAGCTCTCGAATATACTTGGAGGCAAATAATACTCAGTTGACAAGAACTTGGCATTCATATGATATATTTTCGCCATTCTTGGGAAATTGTTTAGAGGTGACATAAAATTCTATGATATCACTTCCTTTGTGCCTATAATTTTTACGAGATTTTTTTTGGGGACAGAAGAACCACTTGATTTTTTTTTTTTAGAGGAACATTTTCTAGGTCTTTTTTTGCACACGGGGTGTTTTTTTTTATTATTTAACAGTTCACCATCGGGTCAGGTGGTCAAAATCTTTCCTAATCGGGATATGGGATAGAAGTTAAATTTTTATTTATCTTAAGACATCTTCGGAGCTACTGTGATCGAAATACCTAAGTGTAGTTCACAATAAAGTTTAGAAGAGAAAGAGAAAAAAGGTATTTATCCCTTTTATCAAGTGAAGATATAGTATTTAATCTGTTCTAATTCTGACTTGACATAGAATTCCAAGTTTTATTTGACATAGAATCCCAAGTCAAACAAATATTTCAAATGAAATTCAAAGTCAGTAACAAGAGGAATACAAGGAAAATGTTGAAGAAATTTCTACAACAATGACTTTGGTTGTTTATGTTTTATTCAAATTAATGAACTGACTAGAGCGCCAAACATTGACCATTTCTTATAGTTCTTTATTCAAACAAATGGTTATTTTAGAAATATCACGTACTTTTTTTTCTCTCTCCATTATAAAGTTGCTGGTTTGAATTTTAAACTACATTTTATTCCTTCTTTTCTAAGATATCATTAATTATCGTGAAAAAATAATGTTTAAAAAACTTTCAAACGGTGTTGAAGAAAGCTACGAACAGGCACGTAGCGCATTCATTTTTTTTATTTATATTTTACCTAGATACTCTTCTCGACTTTTCTAAAAAGGAAAAATATTATAGTGAAAACCAGTTTATGAGAAAATAGAGGAGATGTGTTATTCGGAATCCAGAATGGAATTAAAAGTTGTAAGAGGCTTTCTCAGAACATAGGCGATTCTTTTTATTATTATTAAAAGTTCTGCATCCACTCTATTAGGACTACTGCAGACAAGTTTTCCACATGTGTAGCTGTGCCCCTGATGAAGTTCAGCAATGATCTTCCGAGTCGGAGTAAATTTCTGTAAGCTCACCCTAGCGTTCTGCAAAGCATTGAAACGCAGAGATGAGAAGTTAAATATTATGTGTGAGGTTGTCCCCTCTTCCCGTGCACAAATCCTGCACATAGCTGTTTCACTGTTTACTCTTATAGTTTATAGGAGTATAGAGACCAGCCACCAGCCCAAACGTCAATCTGACCCTTTTAAATAAATGAAGTAACTTAGTTCCAGGATTCTTTGTGTTGTTCAAAGACCCAGTCATCAAAAGTTCCCATGTCTAGGTATGTAATTGATATGGATCCTGTTCCTTCTAGACACCTTATTAATTAAGGAGTTGTTTGCATTACCAAAACAAGACAATATATATTTCCCAAACATGGACGATACATTAAATGTTATACTTCAATCGTGATTTCTACAAGTAGTACTAAATTGATTCCTCATTTTCGACTCACGTTTAAGATAATCGAGCCACGTTATCGAAATACTATAATAAATAGCTTTCCTTTTTGTAATCAACTTAATGAATTTCCTCGGATTATATTAAAAGATACATGTCCTTCAAAGAAATCATCCTCCATTTGAAAAAATAACTTTATCATAAAACTCATTATATAAAACTCAAAAGGTCAACATGAAAGCTAACATCGCCGTCGTCTAAATATTGGACTGAGAAGAGTGCAACTCATTTTAGAGTTAGAAGTGTGATAAAGTTTCAAATAATTACTCACTTGAAGGTTCTCTTTTTATCTAGTCGTCTTTTTTCCAACTCAAAAGAACATATAAAACATAAAGAAAATAGCCTTTGGTATCAACTTGACAAACTCTAATGACAATGTTCTGATGAATTATTCAAAAGCTTTAGAGCTTTTGCTTTATTTCTTTTCATTTCCTTTTCTTGTTCTTGAAATAAGTGGAATAGAACGTGAAAGAGACAACTTTGGCAAAGGTTGTCGTTTCTGGTTTGACATGAAATTCTACAGAATTCTCCACGCATCCTGTTAAATTAACTATTTAATTAAATTGTAAAATCAAAGCACGGTTGCATTCTTGCAGGCTCTGATGAACAGTATATCATTTATATTAATTTTTAGGATGCACAAAGAAGATACGAGAAATACTTCTTTGTCTTTATTGTACCTACTAGTAGTCTGTTAACCATAGACTTAACTTAGTTAGAAAAAATATGTGACTGGCCCCCTATTTTTATTTGAATGTGGTAGGTACATAATTAAAAATTAATAATATAGAATTATGTTTTTTGTTTTAGGAAATATTTTAAATTAAAATATTTAATCTTTCCTCAAACCAAACACCTAAAGTCACCAAAGGCATTAATTTATTATAATTAATATAATATAGAATTTTACAATTGAAAATTTCGCCATGAGGGCTTGAGTGGCCCCCAATAGTGGGAAAATGTCCATACTAGATTTCGTCAAATTTGAACCATGTGGTTTAGTGTTATCGTCGTACAAGAATACAAACAGATAGAATGTTGATGGTTTATTCATTGAAAGACTATAATTATGAATAAACAATCGGAGTTAGTATTCTTGTTTCTTTGTTTTGGTCTATTATTTTGGCATATTATTTTCAATAATGAAAATTTGAAATCGGTAAATATGAAGATATTCCGATTTTGATGAAATTTAATTGGAATATCCATAGAATTTGAGAAACAACACTGGGAGTTGGGATGACCAAATTGATTTGGAAAGATTTTTAAAATGCCTTTAAAATTAAATTTGTTTACCGGCAACTATCTCAACAAAATGGCGACCATTTCAAAAATTCAAAGTTGTTTCTTTGGAAAACTATTTTCCACAGCGAAAGATTCATTATGGATAGAATTTTCAATTTCACACATGAATGTAAATGATATTGCTATGTGTCACAATAAAGAACGGAGAACACTCTAGGTACTATATAACATTAATGTGAATACAACTTCCAAACATTATAATGTTTTACGGGAGTGTTTCAAAATTGATTTAACTATTTTACAAAAGAGAAGACTTGCAAGATGAGAAACTGGGCTAATTGGATTAAAATGTTTTTTGTAACTTTTTGATAAAGTCAAAGACTTAAAGGCATGTATGAAAAGTCAGGCTGACAAAATTATAAGAAAGTTGATTATTGTTAAATTTACGTAGGACAAGAAAGGGTCTAAAATGTTTCCTTTCTTTTGTTAGGTATACTTTAGTTTTACCGCAACATTTTTGTGGAAAAATAAAAATAAAATATTCTACTATGGCCGGGTACAGTTGCCTACTTTACACTCTAAAAGTTTAAAGGCCTAGATGTTTTTATCTGCTTTCTATAATTGCAAAAAAGATCCAGTAATAATATACTTTTTGATAGACATTACACCTCAATATTGGCTGCCAGCACTACTACGGCACCCCCAGAAAAGGAAATAAAATAAATAATAGGTATAAAATATGTCTTTCTTACCTTTGCAATATTCTATAGTCAGTCCAATGTGAAGTAAACCATGGTTAAGATTATTAGTAATAACTCTAAAATCCTTTCATTCTCCATTTATCAAAGATTAATTAGGTTATCAATTGAAGTCAAGTTCAGGTATTCAATAATAGTCCAGTCAACGAATAGTTTGTAGAGTGCGTTGGCTGGAAACTAAGGAATTTTTTCAGAAGTTTGTTTGGTGTGGTCAGGAGATAAACATACTAAAAGTTCCCGGACCTGGGGGGTGAGCGAAACGCATATTTCGTTTTCCCCTATATCTCGAAAATGGTTAGGGTACAAAGTATTCTCGGTAAAATTAGAGCCATCTAAATTTCCTACAAGTTTGCTTCTATTCATTTTTTTCCACCCCTCATAGTTTTCGAGATATCTTCCCATCCCCCACCGCATATTTTTCGGAAAATGAAAATTTACCCCATTTTTCGTTAAATTTTGGTCTGTAGCACACCAATGCTTCATTTTACAGCAATGATCCAGGAAAAGAAGTTGTAGAGGATCAAATTTGTTCTTAAAAAATATTCCTTTTTACATTTCATTATTAGCCCTTCAAAAAATACAGCCCCTTTTATGGCATTTGGCAATAATATAGATTTTGCCAAAAAACTGTTCGTTTCAGTTTTCCACAGCTGTCACCTTTCATATAACCAGTTGCTATGCGTATATACTCTCAAATGTTGAGAATAAGGTTTACGATCGTTTAATATGCAACTAAACAACCAGACAGCATAAGTGAGGTCTTTATTTAACTTCACAATTTTGCACTAAAAAATTCACCCAATTTTTTGTGAATTTTACTGTTAAAATGGGTTGAATTTTGTTCAAAAATGGTATAGATGGATTCATATACTGACTTTACATCTTATTTTCTGATGTAGGATCCTCCTTTATCGCCCAGTGAATAAAGTAGGTGGTGAAAATGTAGACTTTGTCACTTGTACATTTGCAGAGAGTTATTATGTAAACTATTACCATGCAAAATTATTGGAAATTGGAATCTAAAAAATCACGGATATCACGTAGGTAATTTTTTTCTTATTGCCTCGTGCTGAGTGTCCTAAAATCAGCAAACACACTTTTGCATTTATAATATGCAATTAAATGAGCAGACAAGACAAGTGAGGTCTTTATTTAACTCCACGATTTTCCACTGAGCTCGTTCTTTTGTGCCACAATAACTATATTGAATTTATGGTCCGATTTTTCTTTGGGTATTTCTCATTATGCTTGTGAAAGAATTTGGTGATTAGTTTTTGGGCTCTATGGGATCTTCTGGGCCTTATGGCGAAATTTTTAATAGTATTTTTCGAACAAAACTTTATTGTGTACAAAATCACATTGCATAAATCATAAAATAATAAGTTTAAATACTTAATTATTTTCCAAAGTATTTCAATTTTTGGATCTCTTGGGTCGGGAGGATCCGAGAAGTGATTCATATGATGGAATTTGACGGAAAAAAGTCGGTTCTTCATCCTCCACAATATTATACACTCAGACTCCGATGAAACATATTCCAAGACAATTGTGGTATGCCATTAAACATTTGAGTGATAATTTCAGGCAGCCACACTTTTACTACTGCAGTTCAAAGGGCAGCGGCATAAAATCATTTTTAAAATTTAGTCGTTTACTTGAACATCTACACTGTGCACTGGAACCAGTTGCTTATTAGAGGTCACTTTCCACCCCCCCCCACTGCTTACTCGACCTCAGCCTTAGATGATGAGGGTCTAGAAAATACTTCTTCTCTCTTCTGTATTTCTGGTGACTTCCTACAGAATTTTAGATACCCTACTTTGCTCTTTCTAAATGCTCATGATGTTGTGTCAGATTTTATCTTTCATTCCAAGCTGCTACAGTTCTGCCACGACAAGGTTTTACGAGTAAGATGTCTTGGTCAGTTGGGGTTTTACCCATCAATATAACTAAGAGGACTTAGCTAATAACTGCACTGAGCTGGTTTCAGATAAATGAATTCCTGAGTCAACATTAAACATCAAAATACTAATTATGCGGCTTTTGTTTGGGACGTTCGAAAGAAAATCCTGATGTTTTATAGTACTATCTGTCTTCCAGTTAAAATGTATATCCCCTAATCTCTTCCTCCTGAAGCGTTGTTCTTGTTCCACTAGCTTCGTGCTATATGAGTGGTGTGGTGGCATATCCATCAAAAATCAAACTGACATCACTCCCTCCAGGACAGTGGGTCTTGACAAATCGTATATATCCATCACAAATAGAGGTAATGGAGGATCCTGTGCCAAATATTTTTTTGTGCGAGAAATCCGCCGTCTACAAATATGTACGAGATTGTCAGTTATACAAATTTCGTAATTGGATTAGAGAGCATAGCACTGACTTTTTTAATTTTCTCATAGCACTTTCATTGCAGAATGCTCAGGGAAAATTACAAAATTCTTATAATTCTTCTGATATTATAAATGCAAAAATGCGTTTGTTGGTTTTAGGACACACAACACGAGACAATAAGAAAAATAAATGGTACGGAAAACCGTACTAGACTTTCTCTTCCTTAATAATTCCATCAGACTACCACCGAATGCAGATGTTGTTCTTCTAAAGCTTTAAGTTTATTTGTTATATATTTTAGTTATTGTTATATTTCTATTTTCTGTTGATGTTGGACATTATTTTAAAAAGATTTTGCAGCCTACGGCTGCGGACTTTGCTCTTTAGCGACAGTAATATTTTGGAAGATTTTGCAGCCTTCGGCTGTGGACTTTGCTCTTTAATGACAGCATTATTTTGAAAGATTTTGCAGCCTTCGGCTGCGGACTTTGCTCTTCAGTGATGGTATTATTTTAGAAAGATTTTGCAGCCTCCGGCTGCGGACTTTGCTCTTTAGTGACACTATTATTTTGAAAGATTTTTCAGCCTTCGGCTGCGGACTTTGCTCTTTAGTGACAATATTATTTTGAAAGATTTTGCAGCCTTCGGCTGCGGACATTGCTCTATGGTGACAGTATTATTTTGAAAGATTATGCAGCCGTCGGCTGCGGACTTTGCTCTTTAGTGACAGTAATATTTTGGAGATATTGCAGCCTTCGGCTGTGAACTTTGCTCTATATTGACAGCATTATTTTGAAAGATATTGCAGCCTTCGGCTGTGGACTTTGCTCTTTAGTGATAATATTATTTTAAAAAGATTTTGCAGCCTTCGGCTGCGGACTTTGCTCTTTAGTGACAGAATTTTTTTGAAAGAATTTGCAGATTTCGGCTGCGGACTTTGCTCTTTAGTGACAGTATTATTTGAACGATTTTGCAGCCTTCGGCTGCGGACTTTGCTCTTTAGTGACAGAATTTTTTTGAAAGTTTTTGCAGATTTCGGCTGCGGACTTTGCTTTTTAGTGACAGTATTATTTTGAAAGATTTTGCAGCCTTCGGCTGCCGACTTTGCTCTTTAGTGACAGTATTATTTTGAAAGATTTTGCAGCCTTCGGCTGCGGACTTTGCTCTTTAGTTACCGTATTATTTTGAAAGATTTTGCAGCCTTCGGCTGTGGACTTTGCTCTTTAGTGATAGTATTATTTTAAAAAACCAAAATTACTACAAAATACCAAAAGATGTCAATTACAGTACTTGGGCAACGGTGCATACCAAATTTTATCAAAATTAGACAAAATTTATGTCTTTTTCATATTTGGGGGCCAGCCGGGGCCCTAAATGCAAAAAATTTGCAAAACACCAAAAATTATCAAATACAATACTTTGGTGGCTATGCATACCAAATTTTATCAAAATCGGACGAATTTTATGTTTTTTTCATTTGGGGGCCCCAACCGGGCCCCCAAAACCAAAATTACTACAAAATACCAAAAATTGTCAAATATAATACTTTGGTGACTGTGCATACCAAATTTTATCAAAATCAGACAAAATTTATGTTTTTCTCATATTTGGGGCCCGTCTGGGGCCCCAAATGCAAAAAATGTAAAAAACACCAAAAATTGTCAAATATAATACTTTGGTGACTGTGCATACCAAATTTTATCAAAATTGGACGAATTTTATGTTTTTTTTCATTCGTGGGCTCCTGCTGGGGCGCACTGGCGATGCCGCAGACACATGGGACCATTTTTTTTTTTTATATATAAATAAACCAATACCCTATTTAGCTACTCATTTTAAATTTCATCAAAATTGGTTGTGTGGTTTGGATTTTAAGGATTTGGTCCAATTGTGACGTTCTTGGTCCTAAATCGTGGAGAGGGGGACTCTGACTAAA
>CM022874.1:21278212-21306512 GCA_012654025.1 Pachypsylla venusta | reverse complement strand
TTGGGAAAAGGTGAGTGAAAGAAGAAGAAGAAGAAGTGTGCATTTTATTTGAAATTGGTTTCTACCCCAACGTTCATAATAAACACATATATTACAATAGATTTCTACCTATTTCTACAAAAACAAAATGATGACCAAATAAGTAAGTATTCTAAAACATTACTTTTCTTCTTCTTTTGTGATGCTTTTAAAAAACATTGTTATTGAGAATTGGACGTAATGCATGTAAAATAAGTTTTTATTGCTTCAAACGTAGGCATTAGCATTTGAGTGAAAAAAACATGCGATTCTATGTATTTTTAACTCAGAAAGCAAATAATGAAGCTAGCTCACATGCAGAGCCGGCTGTACCATATAGGCGAACTAGGCAGCCGCCTAGGGCGGCAAAATCAAAATGGAATTTTATTTTCAGCGGTATATGAAAAAAAAATTCTACGTGCATTTTTGGGTATATGGGTATATCATAACAAGAATTATCAATCATAAAAACCAATAGTAAAACCAGGGGTATGACACTCCGGCTAAATCTGTCGTTGCTAAAAGTCTACAACCCACACATATACACTTGGTCTCGGGGCACGGAGTCTCCCTCTTGAGCCGGCCCTGCTCACAGGAGTGCGCCCCAAGTAAGAAGTTATGAGTTCTGACAGTTTGATTCCCAGCATTCCTCACTCCACTCATTTTTGTTGACCAGTTTCTGTTTTTGTTTTTCTGTTAGGGACCATCTTTCAGCGCCAAAGGTACCTTGATCTACTTTTTAAAAACTTACTATTTGTCATTCAAAATATTTTGAAACGAAAATAAAAGAACATTTGTTCTTTGTATGCCGTGAATTATATTTTTGAATTGGGTATAACTAAGTCATGATCCCGGTAGAATTAAAATTTTTGTTCTCAAAATACTCATCTGACATGATAACCGTCGTATCAAAGCAGTCACGTCCTTATCAACACCGCTGATTTGAATGATGTATGCACAGCAAGCTCAAACGAATGAAAAAAAAAAATCAGAAAAAATTAGGTAGGTTTTGTGAGGCGTAAAACAAAATTTAGCCCAAGGGATTGACAGAAAATGCTGTGTACAATGTCATTCAGGTTAAAATATAAAGTTGGGGTAGATTTTCATAACAATATATATTTTCTCTTCTAGTTTTATTTTCCACGCTTTCTGCTGTTTCCAGACCATCAACATCTTCAGCCCCAACAGGATTCCTCCAAAGTTTTGCTTTGCATTCATACTTTGAACATTATGGACTGCCTTCGGTATTTAAAACACAGGTTGGTGTTGTTAAATTATTTGTATCAAATGTATTTCAACTGCGACATTGGTTGCAAAATATATTCAATAAAAACTAAGTGCAATGTTGTTGTTTCCAGATAAATAAGAAGGAGCTCAGCCCATACTGGGTTAGTCCACAGCTGCAGGTTTTGTCCCTGCATTTCAACAAATAGTTTTATGAACTGCACTCTTGTATTCAAGGCAAATGTGTTCTATTTTTTCCAGACTACGAGCATCAGTGATGGGTTCCACACCAAGAGGGTTCATCCACAATCATTCAGGTTTTGCTTTACATTCAAATCACTAATGTAATTTACATACTGAAATTCATTCTGATTTTTCTTGTTCTTTAACCCTTTCCTTTCGGTTCCTACTGTCTTTAGCTGCAACCATTTCCTGGCACGGTAACCCTAGCTTGCTTATCGCAGTATCAATAGAAATGAGTTTTTTTTCCAGAACAGTAAACTTTTTAATTTAGTCCCGTCAGGTTGATGCAGCAATAGCAATGATGCAGGTTTTTCTCTGTATTCATGTAAATAGTTCTCATATTAAACTCATACATTTCAAGTAAAGGTTTTTTTATTACATTCTTGTTTTGTTTGTTTAATCCTAGTTGAGATCAGCATCTCCATATTTGAAAGACTACAGGTGAACGCTATCGTCAATACGAAACCCACAACCTTAGGTCAGGAGAAAATTTCGACTCCACTTGTTTTTTTCTTCTTTAAAGTCCTAGTTTCTGCGGATGAAATATCTAAAAAATATCTCTCTCAGTTAAAAAAAAAGTTCAACAAGCAAAATATATTCAAACTGAAACTTTTTAATTTTTTGTTTTTATAAATGTAATGCAGTTGTCTCAAACAATTTATGAGGCTTTCGTTACATATTATTATATGTCTCCAGAGTCCAAACTACAGCCACGGGTTAATAGAGTTTTAACTGACATAATTTTTCATCCAAAATTTGGTTGTTTAAAATGTTTCGTGGCTTGCTTTCTTTACAAAACTTTAAATATTAATCCGATCTATATGTTCCCAGCAGGGCGCAACCCAACACATATTCATATCGTTAAAAGGGTAATTAAAAATGAAGTTATTTTTTTTATGAATTGAATAGTATAAAAATCGATGAAGGGACTAGGGCATCACCATAGGCCGTGGCTCCAAACACTTTTTTTGTACATTAAAATATAACAAGTTTATCCAGAAATAAATGTAGAGTTTCGTTGTGGTATGACCCAACGGCTTCTTTACATTTTTTTGTGTATCACAGCATTACTAAGAGCCTCATGTACTATCTAAAACATAATAATCTCTTAAATCTTCTACCAATTATTTCGTTTGGTAATGTAGGGCGCTACTCACATTCAAGAAGATCGTCTTTAGAAGACTGTGCACACCCCGAAATCACAAGCACTAAGTCGAAAATTTTCCGACTCCGCCGAAAATAGAACCCCGGTAGAGATTCCAGTTGAATGATCACTAAGTCAGGAGGACAGGATTTTGAAAGGATTTTAAGAAATATTTGATTAATTCATACAAAGACTAAGCTATAAAAGAACGCTGCAAGTAAAAAAAAAAAAATCTTTTATTTTCAAAGACTGAATTGTGTTTGACTGCAGTTTTACATGAACTATGAACAACTTAATTGAAATGGATTGTTATTATTACTATAATTTTATTTAAAATTCTATGCACAACAAAATTTGCATAAAGAAATTTATAGAAAAGTGCAAAGTGCACTTTTCAATGTCACTACTTTGTTTTCTTATTCCAGGTTATAGTTTCCATAAATTGATTAAAGTTCTGCAAAGAGGGCAAAGTCCTTTGTTATGTCACTATCAGAATTTAAAATATTCAATTTTAGGGTTCCATACCTCGGGGGAAAAACGAAACCCCATTAGTAAGCTTACGATGTCTGACCGTCCCTTAAGGTAAGATATATCTATTATTATAGCTAGTTAAAATAACAATATTTTAGAGGAATACCTTACTCGTGATGAGCATTAGAAAAACTTTTTCGGACTCCTTTATTATGCAAGAACGACCTGCACTTGACCGATTCTACGATCTAAGTTTTACGAGTATCAGGTACAGTACATTATATCATTCTGAACGTTTAAGATTCTCTATCCAGAATTGCGAGTTTGAGGTCGATGGCACATTAGGTAAGAAAAAACAAAGTTTCCCCTATATTTCAGATTATATGAAATAGAGCAGATGAAAAAGGCATGTAAAACTGTGGTGTACACTTAAAAATTGAAGGCGCTCTACTTTTATAAAAGACAACTTTTAGTGTTAACTGTTTCATTTAGTGTTCAGGTTAATTAAATTAACGCCCTCTGTCTTCTCCACAAAACATTGTAACTCTTGGTAGGTAGGTATAGCTAAAGTATTTTTTTTTTTTCTTAGAGAAACTTTAATTAAAATAAAAAAAATATTTACAAATTAAATTCAAAAGTTCTTTTTGTTTATATAAACAGTTTGGAACATAAATTTCCACCCACAGCAGGATGTCCAGCCCCCTTCTTTTGATAAAGCAAAAGAATGATAGAAGCCAAATATAATATTCTCATAAAAAGTGCACTAATTTAATTTGGAACTTTATCATTCTTAAGTTTTTTGAATAAATCTCATTTTAAAAAACTACTCATTTTAAAAAAGAAGTGAAAATTCCAGAGAGTGTTCTATACTTCCTTGGGAGCTACTTCTTAATTTGGTATTTGCGGTTGTTGAAAAATCAAAGTACCCACTCGTATTTAGTGAGTTGTTATTTTTAGGCTTAAGAAGGATACAACGACAAGGCCTTTCTTGATTTTGATGCAATGAAATTTAGTCAGAGAAATCTTAAATTCTATTTTGTTGCAAATTTTTTTCCCACTTTGGTTTATTACTTTTTTACTAATGATCAAACCGTTAGTACTTTATTATTCTATAGAATAACACAAAAGCAAATGGGGTAAAGATGCGGCCTGTACAATTAAAATTGTCAACATCCACTTCATCAATATACTATCGTACTGCCAATCTGATCGCAAACGAAAAAGAGGGCGAAAAATAGAAAATAGTTATACGTGACGGATGAATAATCGGCTTTACAAATTTTACAATGCTTGTTAAATGGGGAAGCAAAGGAGGAAACAAGTTTAATGAGCAGTTTCTATGCAAAGCTCGCGTTTTTCTTCAGCCTCGTGTACTTTATGATCACCTAATAGAATCTAGGGTTGGAAAAATGTGTTGTGCTTAGCGCTCCAGCTTTCTAAGGGTTGAAATAAAGTGGCTTCCAGAATTATTCTACAAGTAAGTAGATACATTTAGTATGAAAATTTTCAATACATAGCCTACATATTTTATAAAAGATATTCTAAAGAAGGAGGAGTTGAGTTTTTAAGATTTAATTTTTTTCTGACACTAGCCTTGAAAGCAAATGAAAATTCCTGGGTAGATGTACATAGGTACCTATATTATATGTATATTGCGCTTTGAACTTATAAAATAATAATGGACCGCCTTTGTAGCAATATAGCTCAAGAAAATGGATTCAAATAGCGTTCCCAAAACCAATTTTAAATATTGCCCTCGTCTAAATAAAACCTTGGTCATCAATTTTTCGTTTTGAGACCTGACTGAACTAAATTTCAGTTAATTTCTTCCTCTACTGAGTTTTGCTAACTTGGACTGGAAAACATTACACATCATAATATTTTCTAAGCCTAAATATAAATATATTAACTATTCCACTTAGAATGTTATCTGGCATTATACCACACTTTATAATGGCTAAGTGGAAGCATACAAAACTTCACTCAAGTACTTCCTCCGCTGGGCTGTTCCATTTTTCAAGCTGATGATACATCTGGGACTCCAATATTTCATTTCTCTTATCTTTTAAGGGGAAAAAGAGGTAACATAATTTTCAGTCCACAAATTTATTTTATATATTTCATCAAAAAGTGTGTCAGACAAATAATGTGTGAACTAGAGGATTTATCACACGCTGACAAAGTGTTTGTCAAGCAAATAGAGGAAACAGAATATATTATATTGTAAATGAGTTCCACGGAAAACGAAATAAACTTTATCAGAATTGAAATTAATGTCATTGGATTTGTTGTGGTAATACCAACGCGTGCGGAACGGATGAACAATTACAGTACAATTTAAAAATGTAGGAAGCATAATTATGGAGAATGCATAGTAAGGGACTGCAAGGAAATAGGCGGTATATTGCACAACAGGATAAAGTTGGGTTTGCTAAATCTAATGAGCTAAAGTTGTTTGATATACGGAAAATTGTAAGGTACATCACAACTTGGATGGATGAATAACATCACGGAGGATTCGAGAATAAAGGAAATGAATGGTTGGGGAACAGGTCTAATGTACAGAACAAAAATTAAAGAAGCCCAACAGAATAAAGTTAGTTTTGTTAATAAAGGACTGCAAGGAAGTAGGTTCCAGAACTTTTCCCAGATGGCAGATTCTGAGATCACACCTGCCATTACAATGCTCATGTCATTTCATGGAAACAATATTCCCAACCGGTTTAATTTCTAAATACAGGAATACAGTTAAACTTCTCTCATTTTATACATAACGCGCCCTGAATAGTACTATCAACTTTAGTATCTTGAAGCAAGGAGCAGAATAAGTTGACGTTGAGTTCTTGACATGACGTAAAACATTTAAATTTTGAAAACACAGAGATATGAGCGAGATTTGACAAACCCATGACACCTCCCCAGATAATAATGCTTCAAGAATGACTACATCTTGAGAGTTGAAAATATTACTTTGAATGACTTTTGCAGAATATAAATAATCATAATATATTATATACAGATACAGTGTGATATAAATTAAGAACCAGAAAAGAAAAATGTCTCCTGAAAAGCTTACTTTGCCAGCGTCTATGGCACGTTGAATATACCAGTTTCCGTTAGATCACTGAAGTTAAGTAATGTCCAGCGAGGTTTTACAAAGTGGGTGACCACGTAAGTTCGCGCCTCCGGGATACTGTCTTTTTCCGGCCCAACCTAGACTGGGTGAGGTCAATGTAGAACAAATATAGCATCTACCATAGGAAATGCTTTTCAAAGTATTAGTAATACCTATGATATTTGATTGCATAAAACTAAGCATTTATTTTGCTTTTGATACATCAGATGTTATAGTCAAAAAAATTGTTTTGTTTTATGCATAATTGCATACTGTTTGTTACATGCAGGTTGTGTCATTTTCACTATTGAACAAAGTTTTCTCACAGATTGTAGAAAAGGTTAGATCTTAAATATCTGTGTATTCTGTAATGTTTGTGATTTTACGCAGATATACTAGTGTGCCTTCATCTCTTTGTTCATGATTTTCTGACCGATTTCCTTGTCGTAGGAAATATTAATTTAAATATCAAGGCCAACAATATTAATGAGAAGAATTTTAATGTAAAACTTAATATTTTTATGTCCATTACTCGAATATTATATATATTTTCTTGTTCACTTTAACGAAAAGTCGATTTTTTTTTTTATTTAAATCGACTAATTTTTTTTTTGTTAATTATCTGTTTGAGATAGTATTATATCAGTACCAAACACTAATTCAAATGATGATTGTGAGCATGACAGCAGCTTAGATAAACGGCCATGCCTCTATAAGAGGTGAATACCGTTTTAGACTTTTATACAATTGTGTAATTTACGATCACACAAATCATGAAATATTATATTTAAGTTCTTTCTAAATATTCTAACAAAATACTAATATACGAGTAGCTTCAATGTATTTCCGTATTCTCATACCAAAAAAAAAAAAAATGCAAAGTGCATCCCATCATTATAAAAAGTTGCATTGTATAACTCGAGGTTATTTTCCTTTTCTATTATTCCTGTAATCATAAGAAAGTTCAGATTGTCGCAACCGGAAATGTTCCAATGGAAACAAAATATTTATCTGGACCTAAACTCTCTTATAAGTAGAGCACTAATGTCGTATGAAATTTCTGAGGAAAAGTGGGCCAAATGTTTTATAGCCAAGAGGAAGAGACACAAGATAAAGAGGAATGCACTTCTTCTTTTGATAATACTTCTTCCCAAGGAGATTAGATTTCGAATTCAGCTTTTTAAAAGCTATTTTAGATCAAATCTCTATCTGAGCACATCCAAGGAAACAGAAAATAAATCTACGGATTTAAAATCTAGCTCTATAAAATGCTTTAGATATTCTCGCGTATAATTTGTATACATATAGGTATACCATCAAGTGGTATAAAAACAGTATATTACACCACAAGTGATGTCTGCTGAGGATTTCTTGCTTTTAAAATATTTAGGACGAATATACGTGGGAAAATAAAAATAAAGAAAGAAAGAACAAAAAATGTATGGCAGAAACATGACTCGCTCGGTTAATCTATATTTTATGATAATGTTCTTCAATGAGGGAGGGGGCAGAGGGAGGTCTTCTATTTCTTTGAGTTTGAGAATTGTATACTGAGGTATCTATCTGATTTAACTGAATTCATCCCATTTGTACAAAAGTTTGAAGTGGGAATTATTATCTCAATATTTAATATCTTCGAAAAAACGCTCTGTTAGAACTGAAAACCCTGTGATCAAAATCAGATGTTTTTTTTGTGATATTATGATTTTTATTATGCTTGCATAACATTAGAAGGTACACTAATAATCCCCATATTACTATGCTCATAGATATTGATACAAAACTATCACTTATAATGCTAGAAACCAACTGTTCATACAACTTGGCTCAGAAGTTTGAGTAATCACCAAACATAAAGAAAATTATTGGAAAAATTTAAAAAAATATTCAACCCGAACGTGATTCAAACTTGGTACCATAGCAGTGTGATGTACACTCTGCACAGGAGACGTCAGTCAGATGGCCTATTAAAATTGAATCCAGGATCAATGTTCATGTCCATTACAATTACTGACAACAGAAAGGTATCTCTTCAGTATTTTTGTTGGTAGAGCTGGTGTTCGGAGGAGTAGCTATTGATTTGTTAAAGTTTACCAGGTCTACCCAAAGTATGAGTCCTGAATACCTTCATGCCAAGTTTTTTATAAACATTTGGTGAATTAAAAAAAAATATTATAGCATTGTTTTTCATGATTTTTTTTTTAAAAATAAAAGTCACTCCTCATCTTTGTGCAATGGTTCAAAAAGTTACTAAGTTTTATTTCCTCTCATAAACATATGGCGTGCATTGCATGCTTGCAAATTAAAACTACATTAAAATACAGTCCGCAAACATTGCGGACATTTGCATACGTCAGAATCTTCACATGGTTAATTTTCATTAGCAAAAAAAAAAAAAACTTCTCTCTAACTTTCCCATATGTAGAACTACCTACACCTACAGACCTGAAAAATGTCAACTTGCGAAATGTGTTGACAACATGTTGTGAAGTGTGTTGGGAAAACTTATTCATAAATTATGAGAAGACAACTACTCACAAGCAAGAGTCAAAAATAATAACTACAAACATAATATTGTATACGAAAAATAGTATGAGCTGAAAAACTTCTAGCGAACAATACCACTTCAGTAGCGATGTATGAAGATTAGATATATTATATCACGAAAACTGCAAGGTGCAGTAAATTGAAGTTTGGTACACTTATTCAGGAGCAAATCCAGAAGAAGGGGGGGTATACAAATTCCACGATGAGAACGACTAAAATCGACTAATATAGAAATACGTGGCCATCAAAAACAAAATAGTTGGAAATAAAAAAAACAAGGTCTATTTAAAACAAATAGTAAATATACATAACTACGAGTAGGTACATGTATCAATAGATACAAAAAATATTAAAATTATTTTGTATGAATACCTATAATTTTTTTCACTCATGTGAAGCTGCATTATCCCTAGGTAAGCTAGGTCATAGTTTATGTCACCAAGTTCCATGATTTTCGAAAATTTCATGTTTCCAGGGTGCCTGGCGAAGCAGACGGATGCTGCTAGTTTTGGATAAAAAGAAGAAAAAAGTCACTGACATAAAAGATATATGTACCCGGCATAGAAAAATCAAAACATAACTGAATTTGAAGAGAAGAATAACAATAAAAAGCAAGCTTATTATCACCAATACAAAACACATAATAGATCCATAATCCAGAGGAAATTCAGAGTCACGCTGTAAAACTAGAGAAAAGAATAGAAATAGAAAGAATGAAGATATTCAATAAAAAATTGAACAAAAGAAAGTGACAATAAACATCATAAACTTTACAATAACAGATAGTGTAAAGGGTGGACAACATTTCTGATTATTTTCTAAGGAAACACTGATTTTCCTGTGCAAGATGTTTTATTTAATGGAAAAATCAGACATCCGATAGGGATAGGACATCGGATCATAAAATAAAAATACATTCCAGAACAAAAGATTCCTTATTTTGTTAACCACAGTAAAGCGAATAGTTTGTACCCATGCCTTTGCTACATTTCCATCCATTGTTACATGGTTTTCAAATTATCACAAAATAGTACGTTGGACATGACATGAATTTTTGTCATTTCTTAATTCCTAACAAATGTTGTTTCTTTTGTTGATAAAACACAAAAGTCAATTATCATCAAAAAGTTTTAGGAGTTCTTTATTAGTGCAAATTATAGGATGCAGGAGGAAGTGAAAGTGGAGGAGAAGACTATTATGTTCAGGCTTACTGAGCTTGACATTGATTTCAGGAAAAAAGAAATGAAACTAGAAATGGTAATCTCTTTGATGAAATGGGGGACCTTATATTATATTATGTTCCATGCCGTTGAACATAATTTTATGAACCTTATAAAAGAAAATGAGAAATCTGAACTCTCGTTTTTTCAATACAAAATGTATTGATCTATCCAGTATTACTGTAAAGAACAAACGATGTGTTCTGTCCTGTGTCCACCTAAACCGTCTCAAGATCTTCCGAAATCCATTGAGTAAGGGAAGGAATGTAGATATTTCTATGTTGATATCTTTTGGGGGTACCAAAACTGCGATTTCCGTTAATTTTGCAACGAGTTTTACAACAGTGATCGAGGAAAACGGTAGACGATTTTTTTTTTTGGTTTGAAAGGGGCACTTTCCACTGCTTTGGTTCTCGAAAGAGAAGAATTTTATAAAGGAAATTCGTGCCGGCTAGGAATCGGACCCGGAACCTTCTGATTCATAGGCAAGGACAGTACCTACTGCACCACGACGCGACGTGTCAAAGCTTGGGGAAGTTATGACTGTGCCAATAAACTATCCTTGTGAAATTAGCTCTAAAATAGGGAAAATTTGAGCATTCTTATGAGTTTTTATATCATCATTTCGTGAAAGTATAAAACAGGTTTTTCTTTAGAGGTAGCATTCACTATCTATCGGGTCACACTCACTGGTTTCTCACATCTGAAATAAATGTATCTATTCAGAATGAGCTATAGGTATTTTTATAAATTACCTAGTTCTATTCCTCTGTCGGACCCTATATATATTTTTTTTTTTTAGAATTCTGCAATTCGTATTCCGAAGTAATGTTTAAAATGTTAGTAGAAAAAGAAGGGGACGATGTTTTCATCATTGTCAAATAAAACAAAAATACGGTCCCCAATCCTTCGTCTTTTCATATGCCTTTGTAGTCTGTAATATGTCTGTACAGCGCACAGTAATCAGTCAATTTACTTAACACATCACTGATCAAAAGTAAAATTAAATAACATGTTGCTTTTTGAGATATACCTACTAGCAACGGAAGACAACAGAATAGCTTGTAGAAAATAACCTGAAAGTTGATAAATTAAAATGAAATGTTTCATAATTTAAATTAAATTTAAAATGGAAGTTTAATTTAATGTTGAGAAAAAGAAGCCAAGAAGTATCTTGCCACAATAAAATGTAATCATAGGTATATCATTATGAAATGATATATGAAGAAATCTAGGAGACCGAAAGCAATGCTGGAAACGGGAAAAAATGCTGTTTCTTTGTGTTCTTATTTGGTGCTGACTGCATTTCCCTTTCCTAATAGGTATCAGTATTCAATTACTTTGAATTTTCAACTTTACCTACCTACAATTCTGGAACCGGGTCGGCTCATTATTATCTTTAACAGGTTGAGTGGTCCCCGAAACATCACCACAGTGACAAATAGCCCCTGTCGGAATTCGCACCCAGTCGCCCTGCAGGACTGATGTAGAGACTACTGAGCAAGAAATAATAAAATCAGAGAAAACAAAGAAAAAATAGTAAGAAACAATAGGGTAGGAATTCAATTTCTAGTTTTAAAATCGATGCTTCGCAAAGCTGCTCTATGTTTAGGTTGTATGGCAACATTTTAGTTTTTGGAGATAAGGTTAGAGGTTAGACGTATTGATTTAGGGCTAGAGCATAATAAAATTAATAATAATCGACCGACTCAACACTCACACATCGGTCGATAAAGGTGCTCCAGATCTCAATGTACGAGATATCAAATTTACCTTGGAAAATAAATGAAAACTTACGATGAACATGAAATTGTAGAGTAGCTTTGAACCTGAAACAAAAAATTTTTATTTTTACTTTATCTTCCCACATACAGAAAACAGGTTGTCACAAAAGGGGGGCTCAACTTTTGAACGGATTGGAATTTTTGAACTTTGAAAAGCTCTATAGGGAAAGGATAATGGCCAATCGAATGGTTATGGTGAAATCCAGGTTTGACCCACGGAAGTGACTTTTATTGACAAAAAGTGTCGATTTCTCAAGAAATTTAAATAGAAAGGTACAAATATATTTTCTTCAATTAAAAGTCTATATTTTTTCAAAAAAATAATCCTGGGCGGAGCTATAGGGGTCTAAATTATAATTTTGTCATACCCTGTATAACGGTATTTATTTTAAACTTTGATATAAAAGTTGTATAATTGTGTTCCAAAAAAGGTCTCTTATAAAAAGGGTACATTTTAAAAATCCAACATTAATATCGGAAGTATCCGCGATTTGCCGACTGATGTATCCATAAAATTTTGAATTTTTTGGTTCATGGAGATAAAAAAAAAACAATAATTGTCAAATATAATACTTAGGTGACTGTTATGTTTTTTCATTTGTGGGCCCCTACCGGGGCCCTAAAATCAAAATTCCTACAAAAATTATCAACTATAATAGGTAAATACTTCGGTGACTCTACACACCAAACTTTATCAAAATCAGACAAATTTTTTGTTTTCTGAAAAATATCAAAAATTACCCAATATAATTTTCGGGTGAATCAATATACCAAATAATGTCAAAATGAGACGACTTTTGTATTTTTACATTTGTGGGCCCCTGCCGGTGCCCCAAAACCGAAATTTCTATAAAATACCAAAAAATATCCAATAAATTACTCATAATTGGTTTAATCATAATTGGTTATGTGGATTGGATTTTAGAAATTTGGTGCCAAAAAAAACTGTTCGAGGCCCTAGAGGCGATATCGAGAAAAAGAAAAATATGGGTCGGGCTTTTTACCATTGATCGGACCAGCAGTTTGACTACCAGAGCTCTGCACACGATTCCGTACGTACGCCATACGTCTTACGTGGAACGTCGGACATATCGGTTTTTTGGATCCCATGGTTCCAAATATTTCCAACCTTCAAAAATGAAAATATCGCCCAAAAGCAATAGGAAATGACATATATGATCTCTATTTTGGGTTTCGCGTTCCCGTCGAACCTTTTTTTTTGGGCCAATATTCAAAATTTTCTGCACGATTACTATACTTTTATAGGAAGAGAAAATTCAGAATAAAAAAATCTAAAAAATACCACTAAAATGGGAACTATTAAAACTCCATTTCATTTTCATCTCCGGGGGGGGGGGTGACCCCCCAATTTCACAATAAAATTCAGTGATAATTCATACTTACAAAGATTTTACTAATTTCATTCCTATATGAATTCATGCAATCGGCAAATTGCAGTGGCGAGTCGGCATTTTCATAAATTTTACCCCCCACAGTTTCCACCCTCGCTACGCCCCTGTTTATCAGTGATAACTAACCAAAATAAGGAATCATTTTAGCCAAAAAGAAAACATTCACCTTCTCAATTCTTTCACAGCCGGTGCCAAAGGAATGAGAAAAATTCAATGGAATTACATAGTATTACTACTTATGACTTACTTATTTACTATTAGTTTTAGAAGCAAATTATTTCCTATGTAATTGCATTAAATTTTTCCCATTCCTCTGGACTTTCTGTTAAAGAAATGAAAAGGTTAATATTTTTATTTTTTTGCTAAAATATATCCTTATTTAAGTTCCTTACCATCGTTTGTCCTAAATCACCACCTACTTTAGACGTTCTACCCGAATATGGCTTTTATACGAACGGCGCATTTTTAACTTCCAGGAGAAAAATGACAGAGATTTGACATTGTCCTCTTACGACACTGATAAAAACAAAAATGTACACTTTTGATGGTTTAAATAGATGAGCAACCTTTTTGAAATACGATAGGGGAACTTTTACATTAAAGTTTATAATAAATACCGTTATACAGAGTGTAAAATTATTATAATTTAGACCCCTCAAAGCTCCGCCCCTGATTATTTTTTTTAAAAAAATATAAAGGAAGGTTTTTCCTTATTTGATTTTTAGTTTTATTTGAACAAAAAATGTTTGTTCAAATTTAAATAGAACCGTTAGAATGCAAGGGCGTAGCCAGCATCTGGCCTAGGAGGGGGCAGGTGAGATCTTCATGTCGGGAGGGAGGGGGTGGGGGTCGATAAAGTAAATCGNTGCCCCTAGCTGCCCCCCCCCTTCCTACGCCCATGTTAGAATGGTTATATTTCTTGAGAAATCGACATGTTTTGTCAATAAAAGTCATATCCAGGGGTCGAACCTGGATCTCGCCATAACCACTGGATTGACCATGACCCTTTTCCTATCCCTAGAGCTTTTCAAAATTCAAAAATTCCAAGCCGTTCAAAAGTTAAGGGGGTGACCGGTCATTCTGGGACACGCTGTATAGGAAAATAAAATATTGCATTGGTGAAAAATTTCCATATTATTTTTTTAATAATTAAAATTTAATGCTACAGCTCATACCAGTAGATGATAGAAAGTTGAAATCTTCACCTACCTACATTTATATTGTCTAATGTATTGAACGCAATCATTAATATTCTAATTTTGAGTTATCACTAAATCAAATGTATTTCATGGTCATGGTTGGACGTCATTGTTTAGAGTCTAAGTTTTAACTTCATGATCATTCATGATCTACCCCCATAACTCTCCTATGTATGGTCTAAGTCCTTTAAATATAAGGGACACACATAAATATAGCAGATAAACTGCATAAATAAACATTGCCATCAACATATTAGAGAGGCCTACAGAATTTTTAAGCCATATAGATTTACACTCATGTGAAGCCATGATATGCTTCACCCGGTAGATATTTGTGTTAACTCCTAAAAAAATATCCTAAATTTAGGTCCTTGAAATAATGTTATAGGCAGTTCTAGGTTAGAACCCAATAAAAAATATAGTAGAAGTACATTTTTCTTAGCATAAATTCCTTATTATGGTCAACTTTCTCTTTATTTTGTGAGCTTTATACTTTTTCCCTACCCTTTTGTTTTTCATTGCATTTTCTATCTAATTTTTTGATAAAAAATGGTCACAACTTCATCATAAATTTTTTTAATAAAACTTAAGTATAATATTCACTGGCCTGTGAAAAGTATAATATTCACTGGCCTGTTAACATCTATTGATCATTCAAGACGGGGGTTTTACCCTCCATTCGCTAAAAACTTGCAAACCAGCTACCCACATTGACCTCATTCAGCCTAGGTTGGGCCGGAAAAAAGCCAAGGTCACGAGGGCGAGAACCCACGTGGACACATGGTACAACCTCGCTTGACGTTGCTTAACTTCAGTGATCTAACGGGAAATAATGTATTAAATGTGCCAAAGATGCTGGCTAATGTGGGTAGGCTGGTTTGCAAGTTTCCAGCGAAAGGAATGTGAAAAAAAAAAGATTTGACCGGTTAGTAGACAACCAATAATTAATTATATTGAGATAACATTTCCATCTTGTGAACAATTTTCTGAAAACTGGTCCCACATCGATTTTAAAAATTTCGAAAAATACGTTTTGAATAAAGAAAACAAACAGAGATAGAATGGAATTTGAAAATTTTTCTGAAGATTTTTTGAAGAGGCATTTTTCGTTTTGACAAAAATGTTTGGACGAATAGAAAAATGAATTCCATTCATATTCCAAAAGATTCTCTTTAACCATTAGAATTTTATTATTACATACTGATGGCTCCGACCGTTCTGCTTGGAGCCTTACATAGAGACATGACGATTCTGTAGGGAGGAAAAACAACAAACACTTTCGCTATTTGATTGTATTGGTCTATTTTCGGTAATACCTTTCCAATGTAGTTTTAGCAGCTGAAGCTCAATACAAATAGTTACTGTAGCTCTAAAGTTCAGTCATTAAATGCAAAAGATTAAAGTTTTTTTCTAGCAACTATAAAACGCAGCCAACGAAACTTTGTTAACTGTTTTGTCATCTTTTTTTGTTCACATTGCTTTATTGAGTTCCATATTTCTTTCAGTTTTAACTTGGAAGTATTCTCAAAGTTTTAATGATTGCAATATTTGTAACTTTTAAGATTTTTCTTGTACAGTTTTCCTATGATATTATATTTATTTCTTTTTTGAAAATGAATCTTTCCTTATATTCGAGAGACGATATTAACCAATCATCGCTATGTTTTCCACCATTGTAATGTCATTCTATTTGATTTAATTTGTCATTGAGTTCAGTCGGAAGGATTTTTCATTCTTTTAGTATATCACGTTCAATAAACATAGGGTTTTAAATAATTTCCCTCGAACTAGAGGCCTTTCTCTTACCCCAAAAAAAAAAATCTTTTTTTGTCCTTATGCACTTTTTTGGCTCACTTATATTACTACTCTCCTGCCTCCTCAAATATTTCCTCCTCACTGGTCTTCGATTATTCCAAATACTATTCTGACTTATACATACAGCTGGGGTACGCATAAACTATCGCATTCTTTTACACAGAATGTCGATAACTTGAGTACTCATATTAAAATTATTCCAACAAGAAGGAAGTAAAATGGTTTCTGTCTTCGAATAACCAATAGATGTTAAAGTACATTCAGCAAAAATAAGGGCCAAGGAAATTATACATTATCAGCAAGTGCTGAATGACAAAAACATAATTCGTTGTATGCAGATTGTGTGCAAGGAACTATTAGATCGGTTCTATCTAATGAATGAACAATTTAGATATTTAGGTCAAGTTTCCAGCGTATCAACAATTGCTGAAAGCAGGAGTCAAAAACATAATTCGTTGTTTTATCAAAACGTTGTCATAATTAAATAATTATATAAGATGAATGAATTGCTTGTTTGTTTAGCCCTAATCAAAATAGTGTATGTTATGGTGAAATTATCTTTTAATTCTTTTTAAAACTAGGGCACAAATTATAAAAACACACACAAATGTGTAAAGCTCAAGAGTAAGAACTTAATATTATGCACATTTTTAATCTGATTTCATTTACCTTTTATGTATGGATATATAAAAAAAAATCAGTGAATGGGGATTTTCAGACGGCACAAGGGGGCACAGAAAAACATTTTACAAACCAAATATAAAAAAACCGAAGTGGAAATTTAAATTAAATTAAAAAGAAGGAAAAAATGAAAAGGCAAAGAAGGGAGCGCCGGAGGAAACTCAACTTCGAGGAAGGTGTAACATAGAAATACATGTGTTTCTGACATCTATAGATTTCATCTTCCAGTTGGAAAAAAAGGAAAATCTATCTGAGATTCAAATAAATTTTCACATTAAAACTTGTTTCTCTGACGTTTTCTGTTGAAATCTCAGATTTTATAAAATGAGAATTTTTTTCAAAGAATTTTATACTGAGTCAACTAATTATACTGTAAATAGATATCTTGAAGATTAGAGCCACCTCAGGAGATTTATAGACTGACTATAGACCAAACCTCCAAGCGAAAGCGGCAGGGGCGGACCGCCCCTGCCAACCCGGGTGTCACCCCGAAGAGGTGACACCCAGGGTCTGTGTGACACTTGTGATTTACGACTAAGTGATTTACGGTTACTCCGAAGTCACCTCCAGTCATCCCGAGGAGGTAACTGATGTGTGGTCGAAGAGTGTCACCCCTTCGGGATGACTTTCTTGGGGTGACACTCGGGTCAAAATTAGCCACAAATATAAAAAAAAATGTTACCAGGGGTGTCACCCCTGAGGGGGACAACCCTGGTAGTGTTACCTATAAGGGGAAATCCGAGTAGGGGCGACACCACCGTCACCTCCAGGGGTAAATTGCGGTGGCAAAAGAGTTAGAATTATCCACCTATATGAAGTTACCCGGGGTATAATCCTCGAGGAGTGACACCCCGGGTTACACCCGGTCACTCAAGGGTGTGACAAAAATGACCCCCCAAAAAAAAGGCCTAGGCTCCCCTAATTGAAAAACTACTGTACCCCTATTATATTGCTTTGATCTCTATCGTGCTGAAACAAGGCATCTAAAGGCGGCGAAGATAGAAGTGGAAGCAAAAAAGTGGGTTGTCTTAAGGTAGCATTCCTCGTGACCACGACACCACTGATTTCTATGTATTTAAATGAAGGACAGACCGAAGCAGGCGACTGGGTCGCACGAACCTGTCGTTTCGAGAGCAGTACGGCCGCTCCAGTCAAGCGACTCATTCCTTGTTTACTTGTGTTTGTGGTTTAATTCCTTGTTTACTTGATGTGTTTGTGTTTACACGCATTTTAATTTTTTTGGAACCCAATCCTATACTACTCCCAACACGTTCTACCCAACAAACTTGCTAGTATCAGTTCTATGATTTTGAGTCGGGAACAACCACTTCAATACCTATATGTAAGCGGAGCAAAGCCTAACTTACACCTTACACCTAACTATACCACATATGGATTACTGCTGGAATGGGTAAAAAAAACCTAACCCTATATTACCTCCGACACGTTCTATCCATCAAAATTGGTACAATATTCGTTTAAACTTTATCTATTAGAAATAGAAATGAACATATTTCTTGACGAATATAGGGACATATATGTTGTATATCACGAAAGTATGGTCGCAATAACTTAAGCGGTTCTAAAAATATTGACGAAAAACTATTTTCCAATATGGCGGTCTTGCATGGCCCCGCCCACAAAATATATGACTCGAAGTGCTCAAAAGCTGATTAGGGTCAGGCGTATAGCATCTCACTAAAGTGTGTTCGCAATATTTTAAGCGGTTCACAAAATATTGAAGAAAAGCGATTTTTCAATATGGCGGACTTATACGGCCCCGCCCACAAAATATATGACTCAAAGTTTTCAAAAGCCGTTAAGCGTCAAACGTATCGCATCTCACAAAAGTTTAGTCGCAATAATTTAAGCGGTTCTTAATATATATTGAGGAAAAACTAAATTCCAAGATGGCGGGCTCACAACGGTCCCGCCCACGAAATATATGTTTTTTGGCCAGAAACCATCTCACCCATAGGCCTAATAACTTGCGAAAGTTTCATAGCAATCTGATATGTGGTTTAGGAATGCATAAAGACACACACACACATTCAATCTATACTTATATATATATATATATATATATATATAGAAGAATAAAAATTAATATTTGGGGGGGGGCACCAAAAAGATCCGCCCCGGGTGCCACCCGGCCTGGCTACGCCACTGGAAGTGCATTGTTACAAAGCATTAGCTTTAACACAAATAAAATTCCTTTCCTTATAGACCAGGGGTTCCTAAACTTTTTGGTGCCGCGCCCCCTTTTTTGAAATGAAAGCCTCCCACGCCCCCCCTCCCCTTTACATTATAAATTATGAATGGGTATGGGTGTTGTTGAATGCTATCTCATTCAAAACGCTAATGTGTTGCTGACAGCTGTCTGATTCAAATGTTCTAAACATCATGTTCAATAAAATTTCTTTGTAAAAAAATTGTGTACATATATTTCAACTAAATGACAATAATTCAACTGGTCTCGCGCCCCCTTGGCCTACCTTCACGCCCCCCAGTTTGGGAACCTCTGTTATAGACCAAACCTTCCAGACAAATAGTTGCATACCAAATATTTGTAGATGTGATGCTCGGACAGTTGTGAAGGAATCCTTATAGAAATTTTAGAAAAATATAACTTTTGATTCAAAACATTATTACATCTAGAGGCATGTTAATTATAAATGTTTAAAAATATTAACTTTTAAATAAATTGAAACAAATCACTTACCGAAAACACTATTTAGAATTATTTCTGAAGAAATCATAAATTCGAATCATTCGATTCATCATCAGTCTAGTCGGGTCGAAGGATGGAAGTTGACTGAGAATTGTTCATCGCGTGCTGTGTAGTGTGACGCGATGTACCATCAAAATATTTTAACACTTAAAAATAATATTTTCAGCGGCCCTATCAATTTCAATTTGATTATTTAGTAATGTATATTTTTCACTCTGATTATATTTGTAAATTTCATAGGCTTAATACAAATTGATTTTGAAATGCTGCTGAAAACTTTGAACCAGAATTTTTCGTCTGTAAAAATAGACCGTCCTTAACAATTTCTCAAATAAAAAGGCATTTCAGGGATTCCAGAAAAGTTCCAAACTAAGTCTTCAAAATAGAACGAAATTTGTAAAAAAACGTTTTTACACTGTCATGACATAATATGGGAGGCATGAAAATGCAAAATTTTCACACTCTAAGTGGGAAGTTACCACAACATGGACAACTTGAGAATTCTACAGTTGAAAGCTGATGTCAACAATTTACTTTTTATTTTATTTCAAAGGCGTTATCATTAGTTTCAATTATTTCTTAAGACATTTGATTAAATTATTTTTAACATTTTATAGGTATACAATCAATAATGAATTAGTAATAAAACAAAAGAGAAGTTAATTTAGTTAAGGCGCCAAAACAGTGGTAACCTTAGTCACAAACAATAATTGGTAATTGCATTCATATCGGTCATGTTGAAAACGAAACGTAAAGTCAAAGATCCTTACATATGACCAGAAATTAACAGCTCAGCTGTCATTATATTTGTTCAGTCTAAACAAATTTCAGTCCAATTTCCTGTCCATATAAACAAACGTGAGTTTATTCCCTCAAGCATTTTAAAAAAGACTTTCCACTCCCAAAGTTTATTTGAATTTGTCTCCCCCTTCCGCACCAAATCTCCATTATCTCATGTATTCTAAAATGTCATGTGAATGTTTCAAATTGATTTATTAGTTCTCCCCTCCATCAGAACCTTTGCAAATGTTCCTCCCACTTACACCAATTTATTTATTTTGATTTAAATGTTTTCAATATTTCAAGTGACAAACCGATTTCCCCAAAATTCAAAACATTTCAACGCCTTTATCAGTAATTGTTCAATCTCTGATCGTACCTTCTTTCTATTCAATCTCTTGCTCCATCCAATATCAAATGCTTTACATTTTGTAGTTTTGTTATGTTTACTTTTGCTCTTTCTTTAGAACATTATTCTCCACCAGGTACTACTCGTACATCAATCCATTTCTTAACCCTTCTGAATCCATAGAGAAAAGGAAAAACGAGAAAAAATTGAAATATTTTTTATGTGAATAAGTTATGGGAAAAAAACCCCGGCAGTATCCATTTCTTTTTCAATTTCAAAGGAAACCGTTCATTTCAGTTAAAAGTATTGCTGTGCTTCTTTTTGTAATTTCGTGAAAAAAAAAAAAAAAAAATCTGACGACTTTTAGACATAGGACAACCTGTATCCCTATTGGAAGTAAGTGAACTAATCTCATGTGAATAAGGAAATTGTTTTCGAACAAAGACAGGGTTAGTCACAGCTTTCTAGCTTAACAGGATTGTGCAGGGGAACAAAAAGGAATTAATTCCAATCTCATGTGAATGAGGAAATTGTTTTCAAACAAAGAAATGGTTAGTCACAGCTTTCTAACTTAGCAGGATTGTGCAGGGAAAAAAAAAGATTAATTCCAATCTCATGTGAATGAAGAATTGTTTTCAAACAAAGACATGTTTAGATTGTTTAGTCACAGCTTTCTAACTTAACAAGATCGTCCAAGGGAACAAAAAGGGATTAATTTCAATCTCATGTGAATGAGGAAATTATTTCAAACAAAGACATGGTTAGTCACAGTTTTCTAACTTAACATCGTCCGAGGGAACAATAAGTTCCCTTGGACGATTTTGTAACTTTGAAATCTTCTCGCTTGGAGTGGAAACATGTACTGTGTCTTACTTGGCTCTCAAGATTATGCCTCTAAAGTAGGTATTATCCATTAGATCAGACACACCCTGTCTTATTAACACTTATTCGGAAACAATATAGATTCAAATGCTCATCACATTCTTCTGTTGTGAAGACAACAAAAACTTTTTCCCCAGATTATGCAGCTCAGAAGAATTCACAAAACTATTTTAAGAAAAGCCTCAGCCCTATGAAAAAAAACTTTGCCTTCTAATAAGAAAACTTGAAAGTGCAATTTGAAAATATTTGAGTCAACAATAAAAGTTGTGAGGGTTCACATTTGTTAAGTTAAGCGAGACAACATTTTTGGTTGAATCCAGTGAAGAATATGGAATGGGTAATTGGGTATGCCCTTGTTTCAAATTTGAAAACTCGCACAAAAATTGGTAAGTATTATTGTGTCCATAACTGAATGAATGGTATACTGAATGACTGATAATAAAAGTAGCTCCACGATGGCTAAACCTAGAGACTTGAAACTTGGCACACAGATCCTTGGCACACAGAATATAGATGCGTAATAAGAAAGGAAAAAAAATCGAAAGTTCAAGTGGAAGCAAGTTACCGCCAAAAATGACGTTTTTTAGCGGGTCTTTTTGTATTTTTTTTCTGGGCAAACTAGAGGAGATAACGAAAAATGACCAAGAATGAATCCCCCCAAAATAATATATAATGACCCCAAAGAAAATATAAAATTTGAAATTTTCCTTTTTCTCTCCGATTTATGGACGGTTTTCACCACCACCAAAAAAAAAAAAATGGGAATTTAGAAGTAACACTTCGAGATGAGCGAGAAAGCTGAAATTCGATACAAAGGTGTTCCGCAGTACAAAATGTCATATCCTTGAATAAAATATTGAATTTTATAAATAGGAGCGGTGCTCGATATAGGGGTCGGTTCCACCAAAAATCCATAGTTGAGAAGTATAACTTCGGGACGAGCGAGAAAGCTGAAATTTAATACGAAGGTGTTCCGCAGTGCAAAATGTAATATCCTTGAATAAAATATTAAATTTTCTAAATTGGTCGGTGCCACCAAAAATATAAAATTGAGAATCTTTAATTTCGCAATCTTGAAATTGTTATTGAATTTCGTAACCGTAGCGAATCACGGGAAAACAGCTATTTTTTTATTAAATACTAGTGTAGCACTTGTTGCATAATCAACGGTAATGGCTGTTACCAAGCTTGTCTGTAGATATGCGTATGTCAAGAGTAAGCAGAGCTACTGTCTATATTAACACGATTCAGTGGTTATAGGTATTGAGACCCACTTTTTTCTGCCACTTACAGATCACTTTTGGAAACTTTTATTTTTTATTCGCAATTGGCATGGTAATAGATGGCGTTTCCCCTAAATACGATGATTCTACGTTTTGTTAAACGTGTTTCCCAGACTCGTCATATTTTTTCACACCAAAACGCCAATCTATTCGTCATAGAAAGGCGGTTGAGGTGTCATTGGAAATGGCACGAAGTAAAGGCCATAACTTTGCTATAATCAAAACAATAGCATATATTACAAAGAAGATAATGCATACTACAACCCTGACCGCATGAGATAGCAAAAAAAAAAAAAAAAATTAGAGTGAACCCCCTTTTAAATTGCATCCTTTATACTTCAATATNAAAAAAAAAAAAAAAAAAAAAAAAAAAAAAAAAAAATGTAACACCGTTTTCGACTTAGGGATAATTTGATTGTCTCATTATTCCAGTAATACCTATTACAAAAATTCAGAAATTATAAACCGTTTTCGACTTCGACTTCCTTCTGTAGAAAATGAAACATTAAACTTCTTTCCATCACTTTAACCATAAGAAATATATTAATGCAGTAAAAGAATGAAACGCAATTGCATATTCCTTCAAAGTTTATATCAAAAATGTTTGTTACCGCCCAAAAAAGCACTTCGTGTAAAAAAAAAGACGTCATGAGGAGCAATATCCCCCCGCCCAAAATATACTTTTCGCAATAATTAAAAACAAGTGATATAAAAAAGAACGTTATTATTCATGTACCTTGGACATTTCTTACTAAGTTTGCTTTCTTTCGTGTTCTTGAACACTCTCGGTTTTTCTAATCTTAAAATATTCGAGGGACTGATAAAATTAATACAAAACCACCATGGGGTTATACCAATGATCTTGGATTACCACTGCACAATCAGTTATTCTGATTTTTTGTAATTATAAATTTGCTCATTGCGTGAAATGTTTGCTGAATAACTCCAAGAATTTCTTTAGTCCTAATTTCTATTTCTTTTCCAAAAATAGTTTTAGCTAATATGTGTTCAAAATCAATTCTTTTCAAATGCATCAACTTTGGTAACAGAAAAAATTGAAATATTTTTGTTCCGTGGAAATAAGACTTTTTTTTCTATAGGCATATAACCGGAATGCCTCGTAACCTATTTACAGGGTGTCCATAAAGTCTCACCCCACCCCCCGTATCACGAGAATGGCTGAAAATATAAGAAAACGCTAAAACCCTTAGATTATAGGGGATTAATTTTAGACTAAAATTTTTTTGGCCTCGTTTAGGCTGGGCACCGACTGGTGTTTAAGATTTAAGATATTGGCTTCAAAATCTTAAATGTTTTAACCCTCTCGCGCCCGTAATAGCAAACCTGCTACGAAAGTTGGTGAGTTATCTAATTTTGCTTCTGCCCCCGCTAAGTACTAGCTGTAAGGGTAAAGAACCTTTCACACAATGCTCTGAAATCAACAAAAATACTAAGGGGGGACAGAAGCAAAATTAGATAATTCACCAACTTTTGGTAGCAAGTTTGCTACCACGGGCGCGAGAGGGTTAAATGTCTCGTTAATACGAGTTCATTACAGAAAACCAGAGCTCTCTAGGCTCTACCGTTCACGAATTACTGGTTTTCTCTAATGAACTTGTATTAACGATACCTTTAAAACAAGCCCGTCGGTGCCCAGCCTATCCTCCTAAAATCTAAGGGATTCGTCTTTTGCGTTTTCTTGTTTTCTTATATTTTCAGCCGTTCTCGAGATACAGGGGGGTCTATATTACAAATGGTTATACTTGATGGACACCCTGTATAGACTTCAGCCATGCGTTCACCTGTATGATATTTTTAATTTCAACCACGGTTGAACTTTTACGACTCTGTTTGAATTTCAATTCATTCACAAATAGACGTTGTTTTGGGGACATATACCTAGGTATCTCTGCAATTTCTTTCAGACGTGACTCCATATTCCGCACTTCGACTTGGAAATTAAATAGTACCTTACTTTGAAAAATCAGAATTAACAAATGATTCAATTAATATTTTGAATTTTCTAATACAGTCATTCAATATTAGGGAATAATACCTATCTCAATCGCCCTTGATTTTTAGGAAAGAACAGGCGGAGCGGCATTACGAGTCTTCATATGTTGATCAATCTACTGTACTCAATTTTTATTGAATTAAATTGAAATTTGATCCGCGTGTTATGGGAATCAAATATGACAGAGAACTTTGGTCCGCATGTTATGTAAATCATATATGACAGAAAAATTGGGTCCGCGTGATATGGGAATCAAATATGACAAAGAAATTCGGTCCGCCTGATATGGGAATCAAATATGACAGAGGAATTGTGTCTGCGTGTTATGGGAATCAAATATGACAGAAAAGGTCGGTCCTCGTGATATGGGGTGTTAATGAAGGAATTCAGACTTGCCTTAATAAGATAATTAAACTTTATCTAGGCAAATTTATCTTAGGAGGCTTTTTATTGTAATATTATATTAATAATTATTGTTATTAATAAAGTTATTTTTCAAATATAAAGGAAATAGAAAATAGTAGTTCACCGTTATTAAGTAGATAGTTTTTCGACCCAGTATACAAAAAGTGAAACAAATGTAACGAACAGGTACCTTTCAATTACAATGTTAGGCTCATAAAATTGTAAATTTGAGAGCCACGGAGCATTCAACCACGTCCCTTCCTAGCATCAGTATTTCAAAATAATTGTCTCGTTATAACTTAAACTCGTTATAACTAAGTGTTTAAATGTAATTTTTCATATGTATTTTTTGTGATTTTGTAAAAACACAAAATCAAAATTATAACAAAATATCTATCTAATAATCGTTAATCTTCATAAATCACTCCACAATCCACTACTCATCGAAGAAAGGGTCGACCTAGGCCTTACTTAAACGCCACATCGGTAAGTCCAAAACAGATAGTATTAGCTGTGATTTAAAAATAATTTTATGATCGATGTGAATTTCCTTTTTTTGTCAAGCGGTTTGTTGTATGTTAGTGTAAAATAAAATAATATATTTATAAAAAATATTTTGTCACATTTTAAGGCTCATTTTTATCTAACTTTTTCATCCATTCATATTTTTGGAAAATAATATTATGTAGATCTACACGCAAACTTGATTGTTTTTGAAAGTAATATAAATCTAGCAAACACATCAGCATTATCAATACATGACCAAAACCATAAAGAGGTAATTAATTAGTAAAGAAAAAAGTACATTCTGTGAATGCATTATACTTCGGTGTATTTTATTTAACAGTTTGATTGAGTTGGTAACTTGATGTTTGGGGATGAGGTCCTGATGGGCTGACTTCACCTGCACTAATGCAGTAAACTTTTTAAAAATCATAATCAAGAACCTTTTGTAAATTATGCTCTTGTGATAGCTAATATAGTTATTCGCTTCCTATATATAGATATATTATATCAACAAATTGAAACTTTCAACAGGAAACATATAAAAATATCTACAGCTGTAACCTACCCCTAAATGATGATGATTAAATTTACATTAATGTAGACATAACGAAACTCTGCCCGTCTTGTTAAATTATGAGGACCAATCAAATAAACCGCTATGAGAACCATAAAATATAAAAAGCTTTACATAGAAAGAATACCGACATCAGTTTGTATAATTACACCCAAGAAAATTCTAAAACGAGTGCTTTAATTATACGCTATTAACTTTATCATTTATCATTTTAATTTCTTATTTTTTTTCTTTCTTCAGACATTAATTTAATGTTTCAAAAAATATATTATTCTACATAGAGATTTCTTTTAAATGAAATGAAATCTCCAACATTTTTCAAGTTTTCAGCATTTTTTTTTTTTCTAAACTAAAAATGTCTAAGAAATAAAGTGTGTCATCAAAGCTTAGAAACTTTTAAAAACATAGGATTACCGAAAGAAATTAGTTTTTTTTATTTTCATAGTTACAAGCTTAGCTTTAACTTGTACAATACGTATATTACATGTGCATCTAGGATCTAATTTGACCAAATTTCATTTTTTGAAAATAATCTAAATGTTAATTTTATTCGTGGAAAAATTAGACACCAAAAAGCAGTGTTATTAGTGGCGGATATCTATAATAATTCGATTTTCGAAATCTAACACACTCCTTCCTCCAACCTTGAAACACAAGAAAGTAAAAAATCACTTGTGGTCGACTACAAAGAAAAATGTATTCTTAAAATTAATAAACCAAAGCCTATCAAAATTAAATTTACTATCGAATATGAAGTAAAGAAAATCGGTCATCGGCATAATCGTTCCGTTATACTTAATGTGCCCCTATTCACTATTCACTGAAAGGCTTATGAAGAGATATTGCAATTCTACAAAAAAAAAAAATAAAAAAAATAATACCTGATCTGAATATAGCGAACAATAAAAATAATGTCAAAGAAGAGAACAAAAAGAAAATTAAAAGAAAACTTTTCAATACATTTTTTTGATATTAAAAAGAAATAAAGCACGTATAGCTCTCACACCATTGTGTGACATACGACCTTTTAAAAGTACATCGTGATAAGCTCAGTATAATACTCGTACCAAGGTAAAAGACATGGAAGAACCTTTGAAAAGTATACAATAACTATTCATAGAATAGAAGACTTAGGGCCAAATCAATTCAGATAACAATTTTGAGAATTTACAGAGCAAACTTGAAGAAGGTACCTTCCATTAATTTTCTATCTTCAAATGAATGGAAACTCAATCATGTTAGAAGCAAATAATTTCATAATGAGGAACAAATATCAAAATATTCAGAGCAACAAAGCTGTAGAACATCTACATTCCCATAAATTGCATGATAGGTGAAATTTATTTCAGAACAATAGTTATGACAAAAGAACTGATTTAGACGACAACTTCATTTTAATATTGCTATCTCCTATCTCGTAGAACTATTTTGCTAGTAGGTAGGTACTATTTATGACAAAAGAACTCATTTAGACGACAACTTCATTTTAATATTGCTATCACGTAGAACTATTTTGCGAGTAGGTACTACTTATGACAAAAGAACTGATTTAGACGACAACTTCATTTTAATATTGCTATCTCCTATCTCGTAGAACTATTTTGCTAGTAGGTAGGTACTATTTATGACAAAAGAACTCATTTAGACGACAACTTCATTTTAATATTGCTATCACGTAGAACTATTTTGCGAGTAGGTACTACTTATGACAAAAGAACTGATTTAGACGACAACTTCATTTTAATATTGCTATCTCCTATCTCGTAGAACTATTTTGCTAGTAGGTAGGTACTATTTATGACAAAAGAACTCATTTAGACGACAACTTCATTTTAATATTGCTATCACGTAGAACTATTTTGCGAGTAGGTACTACTTATGACAAAAGAACTGATTTAGACG
>CM022874.1:21248879-21278004 GCA_012654025.1 Pachypsylla venusta | reverse complement strand
TTTTTTTTTTTGCCCCGTGGCTCCAAATATTTTCAAAATTCAAAAATGACCCAAAATTTTGAAAATATGGCCCAAAAGCAATATGGCCGAATATATTTGATCTTTATTTTGGCCTTTGGCTTCCCGTCAAACGATTTTTTGAGCCAAAATATGTCTAAAATTTCTGCACGAATACAATACTTTATCTTCTAGGAAGAGAAAGTAAAAATAGAAATAACTACACAAAAATATATCAGAGGGACAACATATCATGCTGTCAAATTCACATCTCCGATTCACAGGACAGAGGGTGGTTGGGCGCCGCAAATGTCACATTACCCAGAGAGAAAAAATGAAAGCCGTGTAGGTCATTTTTATTAAAACGCATTAATTTAATGCCTTTATTTATTTATCACACTGACTTTGTCGGGACAAAAATATTATAAAGAACATTTGATGAAATATCTATAATTTTATTGTTATAACTCTTTTGTAACTGCCCAACTATTTTTATAGGAAGGAAATTTATAGTTCATCATTAATGGTGGGCTTAAAATTCACGGATACCAACTTCCCACTAAAACAATCGAGGAAGAAAGCGAGGCTATCTATACAGAAGGACACTGAGAATTAGCTGGGGGGATCATGAATCAAATGTTTTGAACCGGTTAGGAAAATCAACGATAATAAGTAAGATTATAAAAACAAGAAAACTGAAATATCTTCAGACATCTATAAAATAGAGGGGAGAAGAATCTCACATATTGGTATGAGGAATTCCTCTTCTGGAAGGTGAAAAACCTTCCAGAAGCACCCGGTTGCTATGCTTATTTATCTCTATAGCTTTAGAGATGAAAACATCCAAACCACAGTGACAAATTATAGCCCCTGCCAGGACTCGAACCCGGTCTCGCGAGTGCAATAGCCCCCACCAGGATTCGAACCCAGTCTCGCGAGTGCAAGACTAGTGCAGTGACCACTCAGCAATGGTAGAACTTCTTTTTTCAAATGCCTAGATTCTCTAAAAAATTTATAATCGTTTATAGGTATGATGTTGCATTATTTTGATGATAATTCTCAAAGTAGTTGCAAACCTAATACATTACCATTCTTAAGGTACATTAAAAGAAATACATATAGGTACCTACATAATATGTAAATATAATAAAATTTAAAGAAACCTACAAGCTACTTTCAGCAAACATTTCTTTCCCTCAAATTTTAGGAAACAAAATGATTTATTTGAAAATCTCAACCATCAGATTACAAAAGTTATTAGTAATGTACAACATACATGTTCCTACAAACTGAATTTACGAACTTTTCAATCTAAATTTTATTCAAAAGATATTTTTACTTGTATAGGACTTTTGCATTTCTACACACACATATAGCACAATATTTCAGTAAATAATTTCTTGGTTTCTTGCATACCCTTTCCTAATACTTTGGAAATATGAAAGTTCCTGATTTTGATACTCATGTCATGCTAACACTCACAACTAACTTTTTGACATGAGAATAATAATATTTACCACACCGAAGTTTTAAACTTTCAATATTAAAAGTGAAAACTTTAAGCTCACTATACTTGAACTTTGATGTGGTTTCTGAGGGAATTTTCTTGGTTGGAGGGTCAATTAGTATGTGTATGAGCACTATAATTGCATCATAAGTAATATGGATATTCTTTTAATAATAAGATTAAAGTGTACATATTATACGAGTGTTGAGAGATGATATTGTAGAAAGTGAATGACCACTGTAGGGGACCTACAGGATGTAAATTAGGTAGATAGGCGTTATATTTATTACAATGAAATATAAAAACCATTTTTAAATTGTAACAGGAAAACAAAATATTAATCGATACCTTTGAAATAGCAACTGGTAAAGTTTCGAAATTCAGTGTTCTAGAAAGAGGGCCTCAAATAACGGCAAAACTTTTACTGCGCCAAAATTTTAGAACAATGTTTGAGTTTTGACTCCAACAAAAAAGTTATGTCAAAATATGATAACTTGCGAACTTTATGAAAAAGGTCAAAATGTTTGAAAAGTTCTTTTTCAGTGGGAGGAAAAAGAAGGATACAGGTCTGAAATATTGTCGACTTTTTACTTTGATGACATATAGAGATAGGTCCTCTTAGATGACAAGTATAATTTTCAGCTCGCATTTTTTACTTAGACTTTCTTCTGCTTTCTATGTTGGAATGAAAAAAAATCAAATTCCTACTAAAGACCTCATTGTGCTATACTTAGACAATGATGGCTCTATGGTTGTATCCTAAGTTGGATTGCCTTTGAATTTGCTGCAAAAGATCTCATAAGGAGGGCTATAGAAGTAATCCTGTTTAGAACACACTTCACATTACTTATCAGCGTAATAATAATTAATATCAGAGCAAAATTTTTTTTCAGTGCAGGGGCCTCAGAGGTATAGGCAATCTATGTGAAATACCTGATAATCCAAAAATTGTTTCCATGCAAACAAAATACACATCAAATCGAATCTCCCTTATAGCCTAACAAAAGGACAAACCAATGCACTAAAAAACAAACTTTCGCATTTATTATCGGCCGTTATTCATATCGCTTTTCTATGATAAGTTCTATGATTTTATTTAAAAAATACATTCATTTGAATTCTCAACTATCTTTGCGTAATTTATTAAATTTCCGTAGCTCAGTGTTCACTGCACTAGTCTTGAACTCGGTGCGAAATCTGATAGGTGCACAAAAAATTTCACTCTTGTTTGGATATTTTCGGGACACACCCAGTCTTGTGAGGACAATGAGTAGCTATGGAGATAAATGCGCACAGCGATCCAGTGCCTGAACGAAAGTTGTGACATAATAACACAAAGAAACAGCAGCTATTTATTTAATATATGGAATTCTATGGAAATAGATATCCGACAGACGAAAAATGTGTTCATTGCCACGGAAACGTATTTATCTCAGCCCTACTACACAATGCACAAATATTAGTGTTCATTTCAGCGATGCGTGGATGTAAATACATCGTAAGTATCGTATTACATGATTGCAGAGCACAAAGTTAGTAAAAACCCAAAATTTGTTGTAAAATATGAGGCGACATTTTTGAAAAAAAAAATGGGGGGGGATATTATTTTGTCACAATACAAAGGTATTGAAAATAATAATCCAAAAATCATTGCAATGGCGTATAGATTTTTGTTATTATTTTTAAATTTAGAGTTGGTATGATTTGGTATTCCAATATGAAATATAATTATTTATGTGTCTGTCTGTATTTGAAAAGATTAAATCCACAAGTGAGAAGAAGAAATTATGATCACAGGAAAGAAGATATTAAAATGTTTATAATCTTGGGAAAAAAACCTATAAAAAAAGTTTAGAAATGACGCGGCGTCACCAATGAGAATATAATGAATTCTAAAATGACAACAACGTTCAAGGTTTAAATAAAATAAGACAAAAAATAAGATTTTTTGTTTAGAAACCCACAAATTCTGTTTGGGACTTTCAATGGTTTTGGTTCAGGAGAAAATCAAATATAATTTTTGTACGTCTATTTAAAAAAAAAAATCATGGTATTTTTTACTGAAATACCTACAATGGATAAAATCCTATTTTAAAGTAATAAAACATTACTTATTTTTCTGTGAACTGTAGATCTCAGTATCTCACTCAATTAAAATTGCCAACATGTGGCCCGGGAACATAAACTATATTTCTTAATTAGATTCCCACATTTTTCGTCCAATTTTTCATGTCAATATATCTTCCATACTCAGGCGTTCACTTCTTGTACTCTATCGTTAAAACAAAGATAAACGAATTAAGTGGCATTTAATTTGTATACGAAGAGGAAAATGTGTCATTTCTATTGATCTCTTACCGTGTTGGCCAAACGATTCGGACGAAAATTTATGATCAGAGCATCAGAGATCGTTTTGAACAAGTGCAAGCAATGTTTTTTCTACAGGTGAAAAGTACCTCAATTTATGTCAATGATAATAACGCCACCGAATTCAAAACACTTGAGCTTTCCTGAGACGAAAATGTTCAATTTGAGCAATTCTGCAATTTTATTGATGATATTCGTATAGAAACCGAGAAGTGTAATTATAAAGTTAATTATTAGGCTATTTAATTAATCTGCATTGTTTGCGCCAGCCATTTTAAATGATAGAAATCACAATTTTTGTTGTAACAGGATCGGAGATATTTGACTGTAATACTTTGAATGGGTTACCCTGTATATACGTGTTACAATCATTCTCTAGGATTAGGGTGTTTGTGTAATGTCTGGCGCTGATGACAGAAACCACATGAAGATTTTGATGAAATTATGAAGGTTCCAGCTTGATCCTTCTATTGACCCAGTAGATATTCAGAGTTGCTCATTGTACATAATTTGTCTTACATATCCTATCTTTCATTAGAAAAGGTCGTTTTTCGTGTGAAATTCATATATTTTCATTTTAGCCTTTGGAAAATTAAATTTTAAACAAGGAAAAGGGTGAGAGAAGGTGTTTTATTTATCAGGTCATGTGGAAAGTTGTCGTCCTTTTCTTTACAACGAAATTAATATTCTGTGCCAGGAAGATGATAGAAGAGCGAATGAAAGAGAAGAGATGAAGATTGTTAAATTTGGGGATACAATTATTAAACATGGTGAAAAAAAAAATAATCTGAACTTATGGTGAAAGTTATTGTTTTAGACGGTTGATGCTCCAAGACAAACCACTGTGCAGAAAAAATAACTATTATTATGTGGAACTCAAAGGAAATAACCGAAGATAAATTGGGGCCTTTATTTTGCATAATTGAGTTACAAAGCGTGCGATACTCATTGTGAGGACTTCGGCTATAAACTGCAAAGGTTTAAAAGAAATAAGATATACCACTATTATGAATGATTATATTAAAATAAAAATACAAATAACAAGAAATTAAAAAAAAATAATAATAATAACACCCATAAAAAGTAAAGGAAAAAAAACAGGGGGCGGCGGTCGAATTTGCTGCCATATTTGATTTTTCGTGCATTGCTTTTCTTCGGAATTAGAATAAAGTCAATATGTCCGGAATATGTTATTGATATCGAAACACGTCAAGTAAAATGTTAGGATTACATAAATTATGCAGAATTAATGCATGTAGGTGACTGGTCGTGCCCTGCAGAATTTTGCTTTATCCTTTGTGTGTTTTGTCATGGCGTGAATGAGTTTTTATCAAAAAAAAAAAAAAAAAAAAAAAAATACTTTCAAAGTTTTAAAATCCTCTGGTATAATATCACCAATATTAGTAATATGTTTATTACATTTAGATAGATGAAATAGTTCAAAAATCCTTGCTGGCGAGATTAGTTAGTATTCCTTTTTTTTGCATATTTATTCGGTGCTAACTGAAATCATCAATTTTAAACATTCTTTCATACAGGGACATAACTAAGGCGGCTTCCCCGGGCGCGAAGTTTTTGGGACGCAAAAATGGGTGTTTACCCCGGATGCTGACTAGCCTAGTTACGTCCCTGCTTTCATATTACCTATGATACATAACCAACACCAACAAAAGTTGCTAGACAATATTTCACAAACACGGACCCTCCTCACCAAAAATGGCAATTTCACAATTGGAAATTGTGAAATTGCCATTGTGAAACAAACGAAAATGCCTGAAGGTATGAAAGGGTGAATAAATAATTATTTTATAGCACGGACTAATATTGCCTTGTATAATTTCTGCATATATAAAAAAGGCCCTCTTTTCAAAGTTCAATATTTGCTTTTGTTGCGAATCGAAATAATGAAAAAGTTTGTCAGAGGAGACGGAAATATATTTTGTTAATTATCTATGGGGTTCACAACCCAAGAGCTTTCTCCCTTACCTCGCCACTCAATAATTATATTTATCGAGGGCTTATGTAAAAGTTTTAAACAAATACTTTATTTTACTCAATTGCTGATTATGCTCGGACATTGTGTGAGGTCATTTCTGTGACTTTTTAGTAGATATCTATGAATAGTATTGCGATATACGCGTACGCACACCTATTAGTTTATCATTTTCAATAATGAACGTTTGGAATCGTCACGAAAAAAAAATTACCCCCTCCTCAAAATTTGATATTTTTTTTTTTATTCTGGAATTCTATTCCGTGTACAAGGTGGGGAACTATAGCTTCATGTACAATGTTGGTACCTATAGCCTCTATTATACGTAAAAAGTTGATACCTATAACTTCTATTACATGTTCAAAGTTGGTACCCATAGTCTTAATTGACTTAATTGACTTAACTTAGCCAATTTGGCGATTAATCCGCAAAATCGGGTAAGCTCTTTAAACTAATTTGACACCGAGGGATACGACCGTAGTTTTGTTTGTTACTTTAATCTTTTTTTTTTTATTTTTTTTTTTTTTTTTTTTTTTTTTTTTTAACTTTATTTTACTTTCCTCTAAATTTAAGACAAAGTTTTGTATTGAAATATGTAGATATATTTATTTAGTTTTAAGACATATTCTTGTAATACGATAAATACGATAAATAAATACCCATAGTCTCTATTAAAATATGTAAAAAGTTGATACCTATAGCTTCTATTATATGTAAAAAGTTGGCTAAAGCTTCTATTACATGTACAAAGTTGGTATCCATAGGCTCTATTACATGTACAAAGTTGGTACATTTACATGTGCCTGGAATTATGCAGATCCACGACCAAACTCTGTTTTTCAGTATTATTCATACTACCTACCTATAAAATTTCTAAAATTATTATTTTGTATCGACCACAAATAAAGTTGTTGAGTTACGGACGCTTTCGTTAAATTCTAGTGAAATAAGAAGGGCACATCTTACCAGAAGTAATCAAGGACTCGTAACAGACGGAAGACCTCAATTCAAGGAACCATAATACCCCTTCGGCATTTTCTAGTGAACTAAGATACAAACATCTCACCAGAAGATACCATAAAAGACATTTTCTAGTTAGTTCACTAGAAAATGTCGTAACAGACGGTAGCGCTCGTGACTCATCAATTTACTTGTAGTCGAAACATAATTAATTAGAAATTCTTATATTTCAAAATGACTACAAACATCCACAATAATATTTCTTATTTGAATTCTTGTAGTAGATAAGTCACTGGTAAATGTACGAAATTATTCTCAATTATCTACTTTTACCGGTAGTTGTATACAATCGCCAGAAGAGCTTGGTGAAAGTAAGAAATTCAAATTTCAATGATCGACACGCAAGCCCAGTGCCTTTGTTTACCACGTTTTTTTTGTTTTTATTTATTATTTTATCAATATAAGCGTTAAGATAAACGCCCCTTGGTAAAAGGTTCTATATAATTTATTATCAAGGAAATATTGCTAAATTAAATGAATGCCATTATTTTCCAACAGAATTTAAATTAATAAACACTTTTTATTTAATTAGGGTTATTTCCAAATAGGAAAAAAGTCGAAATTGGTTGAAAAAAATAGATTTTCTATAAAATAATAAACAATTTTGATAAGAATTAACATAATCAAGCAAACTCGTTAACTTTGTTTATAACTTTGAATTTTGCAGATTTGTTATCACAGTGCCATATTTTAAATATTGTTTGCTGATGGTAGATCAAATATTATTTGGGTCGTAAAACTCTAATATAAAAATAAAATTAAAGATAATGCATTATCTATCTACCTACCATGAAAATTGTTTGAATTAATTTTTTAATTTGAATTCCAGCCTAATTTGGAGCCCTAAGCAAGTCGTGGGTTCGATGAATATTTTTTTTATAAATTTGCATTTCTCCTTCTATGCTTTATTACTACTGTGGGTTTCTCCGAAACGTTTGGCAACATCGATTTTTTTCTTCAAAAGAAACGTACCTCTGTTTGAGAGGAGAGAAAATAAATCGCGAAAAAATGGAATATTATAATACATTTTGAGAACCAAAGATTTTTGAGAAGGTCCAAATTCTATGTAAATAGGATGGATAATTCCTCTCTTATTTTGAAATTAGCGGGAAAATATCCGAAATTATAAAGGAAATTTTCTAGAATTTTGGAGCTATAAGCATTACGCCCGTTATATTATATACTGACTGTGAGACATGGTGAACATACGATATTTTTCGCAAGTGAACAGCAGATATTTTAAGCAACTCGCGAGTTATAGAAAATAAACGGATATATTTTTTCAAGTGTTCTCCTTTTTTGGGGAAAGAAGAATTCTTTTGTAGATATAAAATTAAATATTTTTATGCTTTATTTTCTGTAATTTTTTGGGGGGCTGTGCCCTTTTGCCCTTAAGGAGCAGCCGCCATTGCTTCTTTAATATTATGCATACTGAATCTTTCAACGCAAGTTAAGAATTCACAGGACAAGTTCGTAAAAAAATTGAACGATATTCTGGTAAATGAGGGTATAGAATTATGGATATCAGTGATACACTCAACAAAAGAAGCGACCCAATTTAAATGTAGTTTTACAGTACAACGAACTGTCCGCCACTGTAAACAGATTCTACAGTTCATTTTTCATGTCACAATATTCTTATCACATTGTGATAGTTATAAGAATGCTACCTAATTTGTCGACGCTCTCGCACCCTAGTACTAGTACCCAGTACTATGTAAACATGCCATAATTTTCAGAAATTTCCAATTAACCAGAAAAAAATGATTTGATAAGAAATACAATTATAGTCGTTTTTACAGTTTGCACCGCGTATGTTGTAATTATTAATATGTATATTGTATAATGCACTTGGCACGCAACAGCAAAATGGGAAAACGCGTTAAGTGTCTCGATAGGTCACGGGTAACACCAACACTATCATATAGGAGATATAGTACCTAACTAGTAGAATCGATATGGTACATTAGTACCTAACTAGTAGAATAGATATAGTACCTAGTAGAATATAATTTACTTCAATTTATTTATGTAGAAAATAATGAAACCAAAAGTGTTTCTAGCCAGTGTTATGGCACATTGAATACACCAATTCCCGTTGAAACACTGTTGAAACGTCCAACGAGGTTTTACTATGTGGGTAACCACGTAGGTTCGCGCCCTCGTGATACTGGCTTTTTTCGGCACAGCCCAGGCTGAGTGAATTCTATGTAGGTAGCTGGTTTGTAAGTTTCCAGAGAACGGAGGGTAAAACCCCCGTCTCGAATGACCAATAAATGTTAAAGGGATTTTAATAAAAAAAAAAGTGGTTCACTGAATGGGTTATGTTGATATTTGGTGTTTGTTTCGAAGTTGTAACACACTTTTTAGTTCAACGTCAGGTCAGTTCAACGCATTCATTTTGTTCTTTCTGGGGGTTAAAGACCTTTCTATTAATCAAATTAATCTTTTGTGTCATACAGTACGTGGCGAACCACACATAATGATATTATGTTATATAGTAACTAGTAAAACATAATTTCAAAATCATTTTAAAAATAATATGATAGACATAAGCACCTGGTTAATTAAAATAGAAGAGCTCATACCCCAAAATATGTTTTATTTGGCACTCCCTTTCACACTTTTATCTGAAAATCTATTAAAATTTGTAATTATTTCGGTTTTTAGTGCAGTGTAAAATTGCAAATAATATTGTTGATCCTCCGCTGTCTCTTGTCCTCCACAGACGGCTAGACCGCTTCTACTGACCAAGTAGCCTCCCTTTGAAATGTAAACATGCAATAACATCATTGTTCATTGATGAAATTTTAATTTATTCATTATATTCTATGTGTATTAATATGTACAGCCTTTTCATATATGACTTTTATTGTTTATTGTTTTGCGATTCATGGAGTCTGTTATAACAATACACATATTACCAGCAGCGGAAATTGATTTATTTTAAATTTAATATTGGTTTATTTTTAGATTTCAGTCTTTTGGCCCATTTGAAATAAATGGCTAACAAGCAGACTCATTTGTGTTTGATTCATTTGAACCCCATCTTTTCACCATCCCCAAAAGTGTACATTTTTATTTTCATCAGTGTCGTAAGGCCGTTTTAAAATAGGCCGTAAACGGTCATTTTCGTATAGAATGTAAACGGTCATTTTCGGGTAGAATGTCTGAAGTAAGTAGTTATTTAGGACAAACAGTGATAATTAAACTTAATAAGGAAACTTTTTAGGGAAAAAATAAAAATATTAATCATCTCAATTTTTCAATAGCGGGGCAAGAGGAATGAGAAAATTTCGATGCAATTACAGGAAATAACACTAGTTTAAGATGTAAATCATTTCCTATGTAATTGCATTAAAATTTTCTCATTCCTCTTGCCCCGCTGTTGAAAAATTGAGATGGTTAATAATTTTTTTTATTTATTTTATTTGACAATAGGTACACTTTACAAATTTAAATAAATTCAATAACAAAGGGGGGGGGGGGNNGGGGGGGGGGGGGGGGAGAATGTACAGAAAAAATATATTAAAAGTATATAAATAAATGATTTTGAATGAGCTATCAAAGTCAGAATCACACGCCACGGCAGAAGTCCATACACACGCCAGCTCCCAACGGTTATAGCGCACCGTCATATCTACGGCAAGTGCGCGACTCGTCGAAAGCCAAGCCGGCACACACACACGGCACTCCGCCAAAGCGTGCGACCCCAACCCAACATTCGATACAAATTATGTAATTCAATTCAGATCCACATCCTTAATCAATGTGGTTGCCAAATAACTGAATGAGATGGTGAATATTTTTCTTTTTACCCTAAAATGTTTTCTTATTTAGGTTAGTTATCACTGTTTGTCCTAAATAACCACCTTTATCTTCAAACTTTCTAACTGAAAATGGCCGTTTTAAAAATGGCCATTTTCCAGGGCAACCCAACAAAAATAGCAATATAAGAATCGTAGCGAAGGTATGGTATCAAAAATATTTTTCACTCAGTGTGTATGCACGTTGAATATATTTGGTTTAGATCAATGAACTTAAGCAACTTCTAGCGGAGTTTTACTAATTTATGATTCTGGATATTCCCGAACCATCCAGACTGGCTAAGGACAATGTGGTAACTGATTTGTAAGTTTCCAGTTAATGGCGGGTAAAAGCCCGGTCTCGAATGACCAATACGTTGCCCATAATACCAAAATATATGTAAAATTTGAAAGGTTACATTCGCATATTAAGTAAATATTAAAGTAAAATGAAAAAAATCCGTGTGAGAGTCGTCAAACAAAGACAAAGTTTATGCAAAGTGGCGGTTCACCTACAAAAAAAAAAAAAAAAAAAAAAATCGCCAAAGAAATTTCAACCATTATAGATTCAAAATCATCAGGTAAACCTATTCCGCATTACAGCGATGTCCTTAAAAGAAGAACCACAACAAATTTACATAGGTAAATAGTAATAGTACAAGATATTTAAACTATTCTTCCTGTGATGGCCGTTGAGACGACTGTCTACCGCCTCGAAAATTGACATTTGCACTCTGGGTAATCCCACCATGTCCAGATTCTATCTGCTTCCCGAAGAGCTAGCACACGATTCCCTCGCGAGGGCTCTGTTTCTGGGTGGAACTTTTTTCCTCAAGAATTAGTTCATAGTGAGTTGTTACCCTCCCTTAACTGGACAACTGAATTCTTTGTTGCTAAATTTCTAGTACAGCCACTATCATTATAGGCAATAATAAAAAAGGAAAAATAATGTACCACTATGTACATTTTTTTCTCGTACAGCGATTTATGTGAAGTACACATTACGTCCCCCTTCCATATAATTCCATCAACCACAACGGATGACGGAGTGTTTCCCCTTCCTCTGTAATTTTTTCTTCATCTCCACATTTTTTTTCATTTCGTATGCAGCCTCTTTACCTATATGTTCATTGATGTAGATCTGAGATCCCTTGAGAATGGTTGTTCTAGAGAAAATTTCATTTCTGATTGCCAGCGATCGCAGTCGTATGAGAATCGAATCATCATGTATTCGACGAAATGTGATATGTCCATTTTATCTTGAAAGAACCATTCAATTTTCTTCTTTCCCTCCCGATCCCGATAGCTGGATAAAACTCCCAGAACTGACACTGAAACGTTATTTGTCCTGTACATGCCCATGAGGAAATTTGTTTCTCTTTCATTCTGGCATGTAACGCCGATACAACAAAATACTTAAAAAATTACAGAGCAAACAAAAGAGGCTACCACTTTATATAGCTACTTTGCCAAACTTCATTTCCCTATTATAATAATTACCTACATAATAGGTATATTGGTATATCTTTTTTGAGGATTCCTTAAATCTTTCTCCATAATTTTGTGAATGTGAATCCTTTTGTAATTATTTCTATATATATATATATATATATATATATTTTAAATACATATTGTACTTTGGATGTTTTTAGTTTTGTTAAGGGATAATTTTTAAGCCTTGATGTTAATACTACCTATCTAAAATAAAACCAGCACACTTGAAACAAACACAATAAACACGCTTATGTTGTGCTTCAAACAGATTTATCATTTTGGCGTTACACCAAGAACAGAAAAAAAAGAATGGGTTGAAAAATAGAAGAAAAACGATGAATAAAACGGCAGGGAAAAAAGAAAAATGACATGCATGCGAGAAGCCACAGAAAGCTTTGTAGCTTTTGTGGCAAAGGCAATATGTATAAAAGGCACATTCTACAAATTAATATACATCATAATTATTTATTTCCGTAAAAAGGGTGTGCTCAAACTAGTGGAATATTGAATCATCGACGCCGGGAGCAGTGGACTGTATAACGAAGAAAAGGAGGATTTTCTATCCTCCTTTTCTATAGAGTATAGCAAAAAGTCAGCATATTTATAATGTATTAATAACTCAGGGTGTGAGGGTAACAACTCGTTTTTAAACTTCTATGTTTTTAAAATAAAATGAAAAAAAAAAAGTGAGCGAAGTGAAGTGTAGTTTAACACCTCTATTTATACGACTGTTGATCTGTTTGTTTCATGATAATTCCTTATCTCTCATTTTCATAAATCCTGATACGGGCATTAAATTTAGTGCAACTGATAAATAGAATGGGTCAGTTGCATTAAAAAAAAATATTGGCTATATCGACAGTGTTTAACAAAAGATGCACATAGCCCTTTTTTAAAAAACACTCTCTTTCATATATAGAAAATCTACTTTTGAAAATGAAAAATTCAAATTTCGCGGCAACATTTTTTTCAAAATATATGCTGATGACGTCATCTGCCTAGGTTTTTTTTTGTTAATTTTGGTAAAATACTCCTGAAGTACGAAAAAAATAGCTAGCATCGGTGTAATTTGAAATACGATGAAACGAAAATAGACAAACATCAGAATCATCTATGAAATTCAGTGTCCGAGGAAGGTTCACTTTCACCTCATGTGAACTGCACATGCGTTTTTAATTATTGGTGCATTTAATTTACCCAACGAAGAATTATGTCACGTTTAGGTACACTATCGTTTCGAGCAATATTGAATTCGCGTTGAAACTCACGCTGAACAAGGCAATAATGGACTTGTAATTCCTTACGAAACTGTCGTACGCAAAAACGAGGTGACGGAGGGTCCACTGCTCCATGATGAGAACTGGCAAATAAAAATAAAAAATGGGGTTAACCTACAAGTAGAATGCGTGCAGCCTCCACTCCCTCGCTTGCATACCGCTGAGTACAGTCCGTTTCAAAAACATCCTATTCCTCTGCCGCACCCTGTATTAGCATCCAAAAAAATAGATGCTTTTTGTATAACTATTGCAATCTATTATGAGTTTTGTAATGTTAGAATTGCAATTTTCAGGCTTGTTCGCTGTGCCCTATTCAGAGAATAGAACCTTCTGTAGTACTATCCATAGAAGAAAGTGAGGTACCTACGCGTCAAATATAAATTTATCAAAAATAAAATCCCAGGCTGTGACTTTTAATTTACTTCTGACCTTCTTACTCTGCTTTCTATTTCGTCATATCTTATTTTTCTATTCAAATTGAAAATCCCCTTCTCACCTTTTAAAAAAAAATCTTTTTCTCAACTGTTTTTTTCCCACACCCCACATCAGCCCAAACTTTATTTTCTTAATATAATTTTAAATATCAAGTTCTTTATTTTCAAAAGCCAGGGTGTTCGTTTCTCAAATAATATAATATTTCAGTTTTTTATGTATCAATTTAATTTAACATTTTAATGTGATTATTCTTTTGTTCAGTTTAATATTACATTTTTTTCTTCTTCTCACCTTCCTTTTTTAGAACTGATTAAAAGGTCGGGTATATTCAAATTGAGTTTCCCATCAAGAGCGTACGTTCTAGCTAATATTATGAACATGTTAAATGTTCATAATATTAGCTAAAACTCTAGAATGACTAGACTGGGCATTCTAGAGTTCTGGAGAAACGAACAGCTAAACAGACGTTTAATGAAAAATCGAAGGGTTAAACCTAGACTTCACATTGATCATTCAAAAAGTAAACATACGTTCATTTGAAAGCTAACGTCTATGGCACGTTCAATACACCATGTCTCGCTAGATCACTACTGATGTTAAGGAACGTTCAGTGGAGTTTTACTAAGTGGATTACTACGTAGGTTTGCGCCATGGTGATGATGGATTTTCCCGGCTCAACCCAGGCTGGGTGAAGTTAATGGGTGTCTGATTCGTAATTTTCCAGCAAATGGAGGGTTAAAGAGAAGTTAGACCAAGAAAAAATCAGGAATTGTGTTGCATAATCCTAATACTATTAGTAGTTCCGTGAAATGTAAATGTCACTCAGTAAATAGCGGCAAAGAGTGTCATTTTTTTATTATCTTAGCAGACCCTTCAGCTATGCTTGGATTCAAGTTTGGACCTTCATAATGTCTACTTTTTTGGTTCTCCGATGACTCTATTAGTCTAAAAAGTATCATTATCTACCCCTGGTATTACGACTGCCGGGGCGATTAGAAGTTATAATTAGATCTTGCTCAGAAAGATCAGTGACGTGTCTAGAAAGTTAAAGTATCAGATACTTAAAAACTCACCAGAGTTTGCCAACTAGGCTAATGGGAAACAACATTTTTGCACAACTACTGTCATCAGCATTATACTCGCTTCATTAGATTCTCTTTAAGTAAATAGTGTCTAATGAAAGTGCCCTCTTCTTACTCTGCCATTGAAACAATACCAGACTATGTTCCCTGTGCAGAAATATTTGATATTGCACTTTACAAAAACTATTTCATGGTGAAAGAACCGTTTACAAGATTGTGTTTTTTTATAGAAATAGGTCAATTGAATTCAAAGTGTTTTAAAACATAATTGCATATCTTATTTTTTGCTTTCTATTGTATAAAATACATTTTTAAGGCGAATAAAATGAAAGGCCTTAAAAGAACTTCTATTGGAAAGGATTAGAAAATAAGATTTATCGTTGATTAGTAACTTTTAAGCGAGAACTAATTTGCGTATGTCAAGCCAAACAATAAAATAAGTCTTTCTTACAGTTCCACATTTTTGGTACCAATAATTCTTGGCATTTTCTATTCAAATTAATCATCCTGACATTAAAAACACTATCTTGGGTATGATGAAAATTCATGTTTCGTCTGCTTCGTAGACATTTTCAAGGATTTGACACAGACACTGAATGGTTTGCTTTGTTATTGTTGAGTGTCCTTTATTAATACCGTCCATGATTTGAGAAAATCTGAAGTGTCGATACTCCACCAAGGAAATCGTCAAACAGAATTCCCACTGTATAAAATAATCCACATCCATTCGTCCATGAGTAAAAGTAAATGCCTTAAACGTCGACACTTGTTCCAAACTTTGGGTATGAGAGAAATCATCAACCTGATCTCCTGAGTTTTTAAGTTAGTCTATCGGTCAAAAGAAAAAGGTCAACTCTCCAATTACTAACCACAAGAACAGCCACGATCAAGACGGCCATTCATTACGTTCATAGGATTTGTTAATTAGTTTATAGAACCCTACTAGGTCACACGGTTCAAATAACTTCTAATCAAATAAACTGACGAATATTAAAACATATTAAAAAACAACTTTTCTAAAAATCCTAATTGTTCAGTTCGTGATGAAGTCTATTTGAAAAAGATTTCAGCTCCAACTATGTGTTTGTCTGTTGCCTGTATCATATTATCGTTATCTTTTGTGGCACCATTATTGTATTCCAATGAGAAATACGAAGCTAAAATAAATTCAAAACACGCTTATTAAACTTTACGTAATTCGTGTAAAATATCAATGGATTCATGCACGAGTTAAGGTGAATGTGATATCATGGATTAAGCCTTAAATTCACAATTTGTACGAAATGTAGATATACAAAGAAGACGGAATTTTCTCCCTAAAGAAAACAAAATGTTTACTTACCACCAAAGTTAATTTGAATAGGGAATGGATGTCTCACAATCTGAAACCTGTAACGAACACAAAGCAAACATCAGAAACAAACTCTTGTGTCTATTGGAGACAAAGCGCAAACACGACACAAAACAAGAAATAACATTGCAAACAGTGTCACGTTTTAACACGCGAGCTTAATTACAATCAAAATTATCGTTCACACAAAATGCGAAATTTCAAAACTGTGTCTGTATACTCGTACATTATTAAAAGTAACAAGTTTTTTAGTCGAGCTGATAAGAAGTCGTACCGAGTGATAAAATAATGGATGATTTAAATGCGACGTGCCTCACCTCCAACAAACATCTAGCAAAGGAACATTATACGCTGTGTGGAGGATGCCGTTGTATATGGTTTGGGGAGTTTTATAAAGATTCTTGTATTCTTCTTTGACAAGATTTCTTCTAGGAAACCAAATATAGAGTTAAACAAACGATATATTATACACTTTATATGGACAACAAACACGCCTCAATTATGAATTTATTTGAATTTAGATAGGAATTCTACCTTGTCTCGGACACAACTCTGCTTTCTAAAGGGAAATATTTTGGATTCTAAAAGGACGTGGTTTAGTGGTCTTACTTGAATAGAGATAACTGTAGTAGTCTCGTTAACTGTAGACTTCACTCAAATATTTATCCGCCGTTTGGCACCCAGTTACTCTAATCAGCGAAAATTAATGGCTCTCGATTTCAAGTTTCATCAAAATTTGTCATTAGTTTCGAAAGCTATTTTGAAACGAGCAGAGAGACTTAATATTTGTTCGGTCAAAAAGTATGGGGGCATAGGTTTGTTTGTCCCGCATGCGTTGTACCCCATTCCTTTGGATTGCACTGGAAATTTTGGTAAATTGGTGTAAACCCGACCGCGAATGTTTTAAATTAACAAAAATTAGTTTTTCGACGTAGAATATTAGAGAAGGCTACGGCCCATTCTGCGCAATCAATGGAATCTGATAATGGTTAAATCAACGCCATGATTGCTTGTCTTAAGTCACCTTCTTTACGACCGGAATGGTCTTGATACCTTGGAAACTCTGTCTTGCACTCTGGTTTTTAGCAGCCTAAACTTGATGACACTGACACTCCAAAAGCCAAAAGTTTCATCGATAAGAAATGTTTTATTTTTCAGGAAACCGAAAAGCAACCTCTCACCGAAACACATTTTTTTTTAAGAAAAGATATAATCTATATTCAAAAGCAAAAAATAAACTTTTCTGTGACAAGAGAAGGGCGGGGCATTATTCATATTATATTTTAAAAAATATAAATACTGGGTGGGTGCAAAATAGGGGGTTTCATTTTGTCTCTAATCGTAATAGTATAAAGACTAATTAATCAAATGAACAGACATTCCAGACAAAACAAAACTCCTGTTCTATTTAGCTGCTGTACGTATATCTGTCTGTACACACCAGTGTGGACAGCATCTGCTTTTGCTTTAACATATTTTGTCTCTCCTTTGCTCGATCAACCATTTTCAAGAACACTGGTCCTTTTGTGTTGTGCAATATGTGCTAATTCTTGCTAATAAAAACCGAAAAAAAAAAAAAAAAAAAAAAAAAAAAAAAAAAAAAAACATGTACCTAGTATAACTATAAAAGCGCAAATTTTAAGTTCAATCTGAATCAGAAACACTTTAATTTCAAGCCTGAATTAATTTCTTCTGAAGAAAAAAAAAAACTTTTGCCGCAGGTACTTTTGTGAGAGTTTTAGAATCCTGCCAAGTATCTACCTATAATCATATTCTTTAAAAGAGGGACTTTCCTACCCTGCAGTCTTGTTGTCTATCAAATATAGGTACATCGCCTAAAGAACATTATTTGTGCTACAAAATCGTTCACATTTAGTATGACCAGCCGGTATACATTATTGAAAAGACGAACATTCTAAAATATAAAAAGTTTTATAAAAAGGGGTTTCTTTTTTTTTAAGGGAAAAAATCAAGAGTTGTGAAGATTCCAGTAAAGTTTTCTGAGTTCCCACTCCAGATATTTTCTTCTGTCAAATAATGGGATATTCGATGAGTTTGAAATATTAATTATCATTTCAGAAGTCATATCAAACATCAGAAGAAGAAAAAAGAAGAAAAGAACGCTCTTTGCCAGGTAAGCCTTCTTTAGACTCACGAGAAATAAAACCAAAACACTTGACATTTTCTGGAACTTTTTATTTAAACTTGTTTGTTATACCTGTGAAGTCAATAAAGTAAAAAATAAGAAGAGAACATCTCTTCAAAAATGTTCTGAAAAATAGCATTACCTACGAGCATACCTTGCGGATACTGAGAGTTAATTACTGGTATAGTAGCTAGATAATATTAGGCTAATGCCCAAACCTATAAATATGTTACTGGCAATAGGACAACCTAGTTTACCCTAGCCTAAATTAATTTATCCTTAAGCTCTCAGAATTAACAAATTTATCCTTAATTTATCCTTCGAGGCATGGCCCTATAAGTGTTTCATAACCTCTCTGATTGGGGGAAATACTGCAAACATAGGGAATAGTACAAAATGACTAATTATGTTACCCCAACCAGAGAAGTTGAGAAAATTCCAGCGTGTTGGAATTATCTCAATATGAAAAACTTGAGGAGGAAAGTAATTTTTAAATCTGATTTTTCTAAGAACATCTAATTTGTCCTAGGATGAATTAGTTTATCCAAGGATAATGCAAGGCGAATTGAGGAAAAACTAGTTCACTCTGAGAGCGCTTGGCCTAAAGAACAGTTTGGTAACCTGAGCGCACGGCATGCCTTCAACATGGTTAGACAAAAGCCCGAAGAACAGTTCTGATAAGAATATGAAACCTGGCCACAGGATTCGGTATAAACGTTGTGGAAAGTGAACAAAGTATAAGAAGGACGTAGATGACAAATACTTGCTATTGGTTCATTCTTTAAAGTCAAAAATAAGATCTTATGATGATATACAAACTGAGTTGATAATTTGAAAATGCTACAAAGGAGAATTAAGGAAATTTCGATACCAAAACAGTTTTCTGTTTTGTTTCCAAACAATTTTTGATATTCCTTTAAAAACAAATTTCATGCTTTTGCTTTAAAAAATTGAAAGTAGGAGAATACAAACAATTTGAATAATATTATGATACGGAAATATATAATCCGCGGGCTAAAAAACAATCAGGCCTAAAGTGTATATAGTATGTACGAATACAAGTTTTGCTTGAAGTATTAAGAAGGAGCATTGCCTATATGTTCAGCAGGGAATGTCGAACAAGCTAGGGCAGAAAGCGTGGGGGGGACAGTAGGAAAGGGAGAAAAGGAACTTACCACCTGCTGAGAAGATGTTAATTTCTTTTCTCCTTTCGGGACAGAGGAATGCCCTATTTCAGATTTATAGTTTGTGTTGATATGTAAACAAAAACTGGAGAGTGTTATGAAATTGATTTCTGTGTACAAATATTTCGAGACACGTGGTATCTCTAAGTAAGTGAAAAATGTTCTGCTCTTGCTCTGTATTATCTTTTTTTTTTTGCTAACCGTAGTTTTAACATCTATTGGCCATTAGAGATGGGTGTTTTAACAAACATTCGCTGGAAACTTACAAATCAGCTATATACATAGACTACATCACCCAGTAAAGGTTGTATCGGAAAAAGTCAGCATCACCAGAGTTTGAACCTTCGAGATCGCCCACGAAGTAAAAATTCGCTAGACGCTGCTTAACATCAGCGATCTGAAGAGAACTAGTGTATTTAAAGTGTCATAGACTCTGGTCAGTTCAGATTGTAATATTGCAAAATGTAATTTGTGTCGCGTTGCTATGCTACGCGATTTTAGGTACCTACTATGTTTGTTTAAAAGTTACTATGTTACGGTTCGTTGCTAGGTAGTGATTATTGTTATTGATTTCATGATCACTAGAAGAAAATTTTGTAAAGATTAAAAGTTATTAAATATATTATTTTCAAACTTAAAGAAAATTCCTCGAACTCAATTATTTTCAGTTAGATTATAGTGAATCTTAGTTTTTGAGTGTAAAACGAACTTACGTTGTTCCCAATATTGTGGCGACCGTGACAGGACAGTAAAGTTTTAGTTGGGTATTACGTATGTTCGTACGAGTTTTATAACTTGCCTTAAAATGCCTGATCTTATGAGTTTGAAGAAAGAGCGATCAGTGCTAAGAACTTCTATGACAAAGGCTTGTAAGAAATTAGAAGATTTGATGCAACAAAAGCGAGTAGACGTTGAAAATTTGACTTCACTTATGGAATTAATGCGATGTAGATATGAGGAAGTCACTGCAAAGGATGCGTCTATCGCAATGATCGCAGCTGAAGATGATTCTATTTCGGAGGAAGATTTAATTGAAGAACAAGAAAAGATAGATGAGTATACTCTTGTGTTTTACCGTTTAAAGGCCTCAGTTGAGAAAATCATTTCTAACGTTTCTGATTCTGAGAAAATGACAGACAATGATTCGATGTCTACGAAAACGAACGCTCAGAATCGTAGATATAAATTACCCGTTTTAAAGTTGAAGGAATTCAACGGGGATTTAAAAGAGTGGTTACCATTCTGGTCTCAATTTAAAAAGATACACGAAGATGATCAGTTAGATGATGTCGATAAATTGAGCTATCTAGCTATGTCGATGGTCCCAGGATCATCTGCGCGCGTTCTTGTGGATAGCTACCCGATGACAAAGGAAATGTACCCACAAGTGGTTAAAACATTAAAAGAGCGTTTTGGTCGAGATGATTTGCTAACTGAATTTTACATTAGAGAATTATTAAAGATGATTTTACAAAATACTGTTTCTAGAGACAAATTGACCATAGATATTTTATACGATAATTTACAGTGTCATTTACGAAATTTGGAGACACTTGGTGTGACCACAGAGAACTGTGCTTCCATATTGATGCCGCTTGTGTCTTCTGCACTTCCAGCAGAAATTTTGTTGATATGGGAGAGAAGCATTGTAAATATGGCACAGCCCGCTACGTCTAAAGAATATTTAAGTAATCTCATGTTGTTTTTGAAAGCAGAGGTGGATAGCGCACAAAAGATTCAAATGTCTAGGTCAGATTTTGGTCTTTCAGAAAGTTACGACTCAAGTTCAATTTCTAAAGTTAGTCGAAAATGGGAATCAAATCACTCAGTTACCAATGAAGATGTACCCACACTACCCACTGCTGCTGGATTATTAAATGCTACAAATGGTTATAATAATAGTTCTTGTTTATTTTGTAGTGAAAATCATAAGCCTCAGGATTGCAAGAAAGTTTTGAATCTGTCCATACAAGAACGACGAGAACGAGTAAATTCCAAGCGTGCATGTTATTGTTGTTTAAAACCAGGGCACCATGCAGCTCGTTGTAGATTCCGACCGAAATGTACTAATTGTGGTAAAGCACATTTTTCGATCATGTGTGACAAATATTTGAACGATAGTTTCGAGAAAAAAGAAAGTCAAGTCTATGGCGCACAAGCTTCATCAGCTGTTAGCCTAGTGAAAGATGAGATTCTTGCTTCCTCATCAAACTGCTGTAGCGTACTCATGCAAACACTCGTTGTTCATATAAGGGGAAAGAATGGCCAGATTAAAAGGGCACGTCTATTAATTGATTCTGGATCACAACGTTCCTATATTTTGTCTGAAATGGCCGTCGAAATGGAATTTGAATCACTACGAGAAGAAAAGATACAGCATGCTTTGTTTGGAGGTATTGCAACAGAAATATGTGAACATAAAGTATTTCAGGTTCGTTTGTCTAATCTTGATATGTCGTACCATTGTAATTTTGAGGTGCTTGATCAGGCAAAAATTTGTGGAAGAATTGCTAATGTACCTGCAGGTCCAAAGAATTACAATTGAAAAATGTTTATTTGAGTGACATGGATTTTCCAGAAGAAATTAAATTATTAATAGGATCTGATGTCGCTGCAAAGCTATGGACCGGGAAACGTATAGTTTTGAATTCAGGGTTAGTTGCTATGGAAACGAAACTAGGCTGGACATTATCAGGGAAGATCTTGGGCACAATATCGCCAACTCTAGCCACAGTGGTAATCAGTCTACATATGAAGGAAGCCAACATTTCTGATCTATGGACACTAGACACGTTGGGGATCACTGATCCATCAGAGAAATTGCGTAGGTCAGAATTAGAAGCCGCCGCTAGAAGACATTTTTTAGATACAGTAAAAATTAATGATGAGCAACGTTTTGAGGTACACCTTCCCTGGATTGAAAATCACCCAGTTTTGTCAGATAATTATCAGCTGTCACTGGAAAGACTGCGCTCGACAGTTAAAAAGTTAAAAAATGAAGGTTATTATGATGCCTATCAAAATGTTCTAGATGTATGGTTAGATAAGGGTGTGATAGAAGAAGTACCTCAAGATGAACTCGGGCAAGGTGGACACTATTTACCACACCATCATGTTGTAAAGATCAGGTCTACAACACCTGTGAGACCTGTATTTGACGCTTCAGCTAGAGGAAATGGGAGATGTAGCTTGAATCAATGTTTGGAGAAAGGACCCAATCTTATTGAAAGAATTGCCTCGTGTTTAGCACGCTTTCGATGGAAGAAAATTGGTGTCTCGGGCGATATTGAAAAAGCTTTCCTCCAAATAAGTGTGATCCAAAGAGATAGAAATTTTCTCAGATTTTTGTGGGAAGAGAATGGCCAACTAAAAGTATACCGTCACTGCAGAGTAGTATTTGGTGTTTCTCCAAGTCCATTTTTATTGGAAGCCTGTATAAAATTTCATTTAGAAAATATTTTGATTTTATGTAAAGAAAATAAGTCTGATTGGCCTATCAAATTTGTGCAGATTCTTGTTGATAGTTTTTACGTTGATAATTGCTTAGCAAGCCTAGATGATGAACTTGAAGCTGTAGAATTTGTCGATGTAGCTACTTCTATTATGAGAGACAGAAAATTTGAGCTCCGTGGGTGGGAGTTATCGTATGAAAGGAATGCTCGATTACCCTCTAATGTACTGGGTCTCTTGTGGGATAAAGCAGAAGATACTCTTTTGATCAACGTAGACAGCTTGCAGTCATTAAATTGCGATAAAATAACAAAAAGAGTTATTTTAAGTGCTGCTCATCGAATTTTTGACCCAATTGGTGTGATATGTAGTTTTGCATTAATTCCCAAACTTTTAGTTCAACAAACTTGGGAACTTGGTTTATCATGGGAAGAGGAAGTTAATGATGATATGAAGATTAAATTCCTTCGCTGGATGGAAGAAGTACCACTCCTCTCTCAAGTTCGGATTCCACGCTGGGTATCGAATTGCAATAATTCTGGAGACCATTGGTCACTTCATGTTTTTTCAGACGCTTGTAGAACTTCATACGCAGCAGCAGTTTTTCTGCGTGTACAGCATGAAAGCGGAGTGACAGTCCAATTGATGGCGGCAAAATCAAGAGTTGCGCCGACAGCCAAATCGAATAAAGGTATGACAATACCCAGGTTGGAATTGTTGGCAGCGTCCATTGGAGCAAGATTATGTAAAACAGTCGTTGAAGATTATAAATTGTCAGATGTGAAAACGATTTTTTGGACGGATGCTACCACAGTCTTAGCATGGATTCAAAGAAGTGAAAATTGGGACGTTTTTGTAATGAATCGCGTAAAGGAAATACGTACGATAACAGCAGATTGTGAATGGCGACATGTACCAGGTCCAATGAATCCAGCCGACCTTCCATCGAGGGGAAGCTCTGTGAAGAAGTTATTACAATGTCGATGGTGGGAGGGTCCTGATTGGTTAAAGAAAACTCAAGAAAATTGGCCTCAACCTGAAGTTAATTTCAATGAACAAGAGATTAACATGGAACGGAGAAAAACAATAGTTTCTTCTATGTTGAATAACACTAGCGAACATGGTGAGAAAAATTGGTACTATAAATATTTCTCTCAGTACAAAAAAAAATCATCCGAATGGTTGGATGGTTGTACCGGTTTCGATTCAACTGTATGAACAAGAATGATCGTGTGAGTCATGATTTAAAAACCGATGAGTTTAACTTAGCTGAGAAAAAAGTACTATTTTGCGTTCAAGAAGAAGTTTTTAAAGATATTAATGATACAAGACTCAAGAGTTTGTTACCATTCGTAGATTAAGATGTATTGATTCGTTTGACGACAAAGATATCAAATCGAAAAGATGCAAAGGATTTCTGCCATCCTATTGTGCTACCTAATGCTGACCACCTTTAGTTTAATTATGGACGCTCATAGAGAAAATTCTCATGCAGGCACTCAAATGCTACTGCCCATTCTTAGACAGCGATTTTGGATTTTAGGAGGCAGGCGAACAGTCAGATCGGACCTTAATTCTTGTCTTATCTTTAAAAGACATACAGCGAAAAAATTTGAAGTCTTTCCAACACCATTGCCAGAGAACCGTGTGCGTGATGCAAGAATTTTTGAAGTAACTGGCATCGATTTCGCAGGTCCATTATTTTTTTTTTTTTAAATCAGATGATGGTCAGGTCCATAAATCAGATGATGGATCCACTAAGAAGGTCTGGATATGTCTGTTCACTTGTGCGATTTATCGCGCAGTTCGTTTGGAATTGGTTTCAACGTTGTCCACTGATAGTTTCCTACAAACGCTTAGAAGGTTCATTAATAAACAAGGAAGACCGCTCGTAGTGTATAGTGATAATGGATCCAATTTTGTAGGTTTCGATAACGCTTCAAGAAAATTAGACTGGCACGCCATCTCAAGGTACAGTTCAGCAAGAAGAATTGAGTGCCGTTTTAATCCTCCAGCTTCACCATGGTGGGAGCGACTCATTGGTGTCATGAAGAATCTGTTACGTCGAGTTTTGGGAAGAACATCCATCAATTATGAAGAAATGTTGACAGTTTTATCCAAGTGTGAAGCCGTGATCAATTCTCGTCCATTAACGTACATGTCAGATGATCCAGCAGATTTGGTTCCTTTGACACCAAGTATGTTTCTACATGATTTGGAGGAATTTGGAATTCCTGACTACGATTTGATTGAAGGTACCGATCTTCGCAAGAGACTGAAGTATCGGAACGAGCTCAGGAATAGTTTACGGTTTAGGTTCAGATCCGAGTATTTAGGTCAGTTACAGTTGTTTCATAATAAGAGGAGGTCACGTGATATAAAACTTAATGAAATTGTGCTAATTGGTGATGACAACCCTAAAAGAATCGGTTGGTCCCTTGGACGTATTATGGAGTTAATAAAGGGAAACGATGGTGGTATTCGAGTAGTACGGGTACGTACTGCAGCTGGTGTTTTGACAGTTCAGAGAATTTATCCCCTTGAAATTGAGTTACCTGTCAACGACAACTTGGAAGATATTTCTAGTCCTGTACCAGAGATCTCTACCAACAAAAGTTTTAGAGATATTTTAACTCGTCGAGGACGCTTAGTAAAAAAGCCTCAAAGGCCCGATTTGTAAAATTTTGCAGGAATGGAAAAATTTGGCAATTTTTGGTGGGAGTATGTCGCGTTGCTATGCTACGCGATTTTAGGTACCTACTATGTTTGCTTAAACGTTACTATGTTACGGTTCGTTGCTAGGTAGTGATTATTGTTATTGATTTCATGATCACTAGAAGAAAAATTTGTAAAGATTAAAAGTTATTAAATATATTATTTTCAAACTTAAAGAAAATTCCTCGAACTCAATTATTTTCAGTTAGATTATAGTGAATCTTAGTTTTTGAGTGTAAAACGAACTTAAGTTGTTCCCAATAATTGGTATTTTAGTAGTATGTAACTCTCGCGACCATAAACTATCATATGAAAAATCCGATGATTTATTGCTTTATTGCGTAGGGAAGAACAAACCAACAAAATCATATTCCCATTGACCTGCTAATTCAATGTCAACACGGTCGAACTTTTGAAGCGGCTACAAGCTCATACTACTAAGTGCCAATTGAATCTAGGTTAATGGAACCTCGTCCACTGTAAGTCTATAACAAACAACGCCTATTGTGGACGAGGTTCCATTTACCTAGGTACATTTATTTTGATCATCATTCGCTCGAATTACCGTCAGCTTGTAATCGCACGTAGTCTTTTTCAAAGGACAATTGCCCTTACACCTATAGAAAACAAGTGAACCATTGAATATCAATATCATAGATTATAGAATGGTCAACTTCAGAACCATTGAAACCTCTAACACTATTATATATTACGGAATAGTCAACATTTGAACCACTGAAACCTCTAACAATATCATAGATTACAGAATGGTCAACATTTGAACCATTGAAACCTCTAACAAATATCATAGATTACAGAATGGTCAACATTTGAACCACTGAAACCTCTAACAAATATCATAGATTACAGAATGTTCAACATTTGAACCACTGAAACCTCTAACAATATCACAGATTACAGAATGGTCAACATTTGAACCATTAAAACCTCTAACAATATCATAGATTACAGAATGGTCAACATTTGAACCATTGAAACCTCTAACATTATCATTTATAAAATACTCGTCTTTGTTTAATAATTGCCGGATAGTGAATGATTGTGTTTAATTGATATTATAATAATTTATATTGATTATAAATTAAATAGAATAAATAAATAATGAATAGATATTAATAATCTTTATGTGGATTAATAATTCAAATAGAAATTATTTATGAACGTACACTTATTTGAAATATTATAATTCATGCAGTGGCGTAAAACAATTTGTCAAATTTGAATATGATATATTTTTGGGACACACACGGTTTCCATAAATTGTCAAAATGTCTATGCTACAATCAGGTCTATCTATTGTTCTGTTGCAAAAAATGCGAAGTATAAATCCGAGGCAGACTTTGTCACTTTGTAGATGGGAAAACCTACATAATATATTCAGGATCAACTTTCAATAGGGTTTAAGAATTCATTCTGACAATAAATTAACATTAATAGAGACCATCAATAAGTTATTCAAAGATACGCACACCAAAAAATCTTTGTTCGTGTAGTCGATGAGTTATGGTCTATGACGTATGAGTGTTGGTGTGATGCTCTTACCTCACACCAAATATATATCTGAAATTATTCTGACTTTAGATTTCCCATTCCCTTCATTGGCCGTAGAATAATCAACGCCTAAACGTTGCTGTTTTTAATATGAATTAATGAAGACGTAAAATTTCTCGTGTGGTTGCAGACTGTGCATTCAATACCCGTACGGGGCAAAAAAGTTATGCCCGGGATCGCTTTCGCATTACTTCAGGGCACTCCTTTTATAGCCGTGCCATTCCGGAAATAAGAAAATTCAATCAGAAAATTTTCGCACCGGGCAGGATTCGAAACCACAACTTCCGGATCAAGCGTCAATGGTCTCAACAGCATGGCCACGGAGCTGTACCTACTGAACTATATTCACGTTTCCTACAGATTTGTTATTTTTTAAAAGCAAAAAATAGGGATTGCTGAACTACATCGAGTTTTAGTTCTTTATTTTATTTTTGTGCAAATATTTTGTTTAACACACCCCTGATGTTTTCATGCACAGAAATAATAATTGATAATAAAATCCGCGTACACACATGTTAAACATTTGTACAAAATCTGTATGACATATTTTTTCCATAACTAGTTCAATTTATTGAGACAATTATGACGCCATAAATCATATAATTTTATGTACTTTGTTATGTATTATTGAGAGTATATATGTATCATTCTACACATAATACAATATGACGGCAAGATATACACATTTATACATATAAAAAATAAAATAAAGAAAAATTAATTTATTTGTTTTTGTGCGATCATTTTTAATTAATATACCTATATTCCAAGTAAATTCTCGAGACAAATTAATTGGTAATGAAATCAGAGACAAAAGTAAGTGTATAGACTAAGATCGATGCTAGTCCCAAGCCTGGATAAATGGGGAGGGTTCTGCGTTTGGCTAAGGCACCATGTAAAACCTAGCTAATAAAACACGCTAAAACGAACTTTAGTAGAAATATTTGTGAGGTCTCAAAATGAGCCACGGAACGGACTATCCGGGCACGGATGATTTTTATGAAAGTCACAAGATAGTTTTCCAAGTTTTACGGAAGTTCTTCTTAAAGAAGGCTAAGATTCACCCTGGGTTGTTTATTCTTATGCTACTCGTACGATAAGATAAATGTAGAGAGCTTTATCTCAGGCACAGAGTATTGAATAACTCAAACCCCTGGGTTCACGAGTACAGCGAAAACTGAAATATCTATTTTGAACGCGACAATTTTTCTTTAAATATCTTCTCGTCAGTCTGTTCTTTCCGCAATCTATCTATATATATAAAAGTGAATGTCTGTTTGTTTATTTATTTGTTTATTTATCTATATATATAAAAGTGAATGTCTGTTTGTTTATTTATTTGTTTATTTATTTATTTGTTTGTTTGTTCGCTTATAACTTACGAACTACAGCTCGGAATTGCACGAAACTTTGCACACTTATTTGTTTTTACCCGGGGAAGGTTATAGGCACGGTATTGTCCGGCCATTTTAGTTACGGCCGATTTTATGGCCGATTTTTTGTCCGATTTTCCAATTTCTTGCTCAAAATTTTCCGAATTTTGGCCAATATCTTAAGATTTGTCGCGACAACATATCAACTCAAAGCGAGAAAGTTTTAGGTAACATCTTTATCCTTCATTTAGGACATATTTTGCAAAATTGTGACTAGCCATTCGAGGGTTACAAGTTCGAATCCGGGATCGGGCACAATAAAATTTTGACAATACTCATTGTTTAGCCAAAACGGT